>SSNR01000147.1:1362170-1552234 GCA_006937965.1 Callopanchax toddi | reverse complement strand
AAGGTTAGAGGGGTGGAGGAAGTGTCCATTTAACCAGTGTCACATGTTGATAGGATGACAAAGTCTAGTTCTGTGAAGTAGCGCTTTAAAGAGACAAAAGAATAAAGGATGTGGGAAAACCAGGAATGACTCTATTGGAACATCCTAATGAGGGGCCGATGGCTTGGAAATTGAATCAATTAGGAAGGAGAGGTCAGAGGAAGTGACCTCAGGGTCAGTGAACCTCACCTCTCAACCACAGGAAGGGCTCTGTCACAATACGGACTCACATTTTAAAAAATCTCCTAAAAAAAACTAGATCAACAAAAAATATTAAAAAGGTGATCCCAAATCATGGGCATCGGTTTCAGTTTGCACCTCCTTTTGTCTTGGAAGCACCAGTTGACTATATGAGCAGGGACAACCTCTGCACTCTGGGTAAATCCTGGTAGGAGAGCAAATGTTTCCTTGATTGAGGCGGAGTGGCTAAAAGCAGCACCGAGGAGCAGAGGATGAGATAAAGGAAGTGTGTGAGGAAAACTCCTGAGCTGGAAGGATGAGAGTAATGATATTTCTGTTTATCTGAGGAGATGGTTGGAGGATATTTTTGGACGGCTGCTGTTTTTTCCTCCGTAAATTCCAGGTTCCGGCTGTTTTTCCTTCTCCTTGTTCTCAGCCTGTGAATGCAGAGCCGCTTCCTCTCCCTCCTTCCTATTCTCAGCCTCTGATTGCACGGTGGGGGTGGTTTTTAGTGTATATACACATGTGTGTGTGTGTGTGTGTGTGTGTGTATCTATGTGTGTGTGCTTCAAATCAAGGGGGAGGAAATTAGCAATATGCAGTTTTTCTTTTTTTTTTGGCTATGTCAAATGGTTTAAACTAATCAAAGCGCGTGCTTCGGAGCATCTTGGGTATTGGGTGTGGAGGATGTAACCATTAAAGAGATCAGTGTGTCAACTGTTCCCTAAGTGCTGCTTTCACCAATCCAGCTGGTGATGGGAGGTGCGAGTGTGTGTGTGTGTGTGCACTCTATGCCCTGCATGCTCCTCTCAGCAAGGAACAGACAGATGGATCTTTCCTTTGGCCGATGTTGTGCGAGTCTGGCTTCTGATCTAACACTCCTGCTGCAGGCCAAATTACTCTACATCTTTCAGCGCAAATTCACCCACTTTTAATTAAACAACATCGCAGAGGAAAAGATAAATAAATGCAAATTCAAGACTTGCATTTAAACGATCAAAATCAAGTGTTTAGAGCATCATGTTGGGTTTTTTTTTAGTTGATATAAATGCACGTCAAGCAAAGATTTAAACAATATGGTGAAAAAGTTCTCTTTGCTTGCGATAGAGTCACTCATATCTAACATTTATCATGGTGAAACATTTTGTTTGACACCTTGGAACTCGAGGCTGGCATCTTATCTGCTGACTTTTTTATGCAGTTTATAAACTCGGTTCTGGAGAACTCAGAAAAAGGAGGCCAAACGACTATTTGTTTCCAAAAAATGTTAATGGCTTCTCCATTTACAAGAAGTTTACAAATTTGAATTCAATACTTCGTGTGACCAGTGTGTGTGTGTGTGACCTTGGATTTTAATTGGTAGATGTTCTCGTAAACACACAAAGAAAGCTTTTGGGCAGATGCTTATTTCTAGCTGAAATCCTAAATCTCTGCAGCGTGAGCTTGTTCTCCGTGTCAGACGTTTTATAGTACACAAACAAAAAGTGATATATTTCTTCTTTGCACAGCCTGAAAAATAGTATGACTCACACTGTACATAACATAGGACAAAGTACAGCAGAATTGATGTTTGAGTTGTGGGGAAATAAACCTGAACAAAAGAAGAAGTGTGGACCCAGCCAAACCCCTCCAAAAGTCACAGCCAGAATGAGATTTATTGTTTCTTCTTTTTGTGTTTTTACAAGTTTCTCCTACCATTGTTTCTTCATCTGAATCTCTTTTTGACAGCATTTTAAAACAGGGTTAGCTTGCATTAAGTGTTTATGAGCAGTCAGTGTCTTACCTGCAGCAGACAGAAGTTAGAGTAATCCGTTAAAACAATCTATGTGCAAATCTAGGCCGGATGTAGGCATGGGCAAGGGGGGGCATTGCACCCCCAAATTCCATGACTGCCCCCCCCCCCCAAACGCGATTGCATGCAGAAATAACAAATTTCAAAAATATTTCAGTGAAAAATGGTCAGAGTGAGCGCTCTCTTGTGTTTGTCGTCATTCAAAGTAGCTACTGATGAATGACAGAAAGAGAAACAAAAAACCACAAAAAGACCCAAAAAAGACCCCAAACAACACAAAACAAAAAAAAGAACAAAAAAACCAACAAAAAAAAGAACAAACCCCCCCCCCAAAAAAAAAACAACCACCAAAAAAGGGAAAAAACCCACCCACCCACCAAAAAAGGGAAAAAACCCACCCACCCACCCAAAAAGGGAAAAAAAAACCAACCACCCACCCACCCAAAAAGGGAAAAAAAAACCAACCACCCACCACCCAAAAAGGGAAAAAAAAACCAACCACCCACCCACCCAAAAAGGGAAAAAAAAACCAACCACCCACCCACCCAAAAAGGGAAAAAAAAACCAACCCCCAACCACCCAAAAAGGGAAAAAAACCCCACCCACCCAAAAAGGGGAAAAAAACCCACCCACCCAAAAAGGGGAAAAAAACCCACCCACCCAAAAAGGGGAAAAAAACCCACCCACCCAAAAAGGGGAAAAAAAACCAACCACCCACCCACCCAAAAAGGGAAAAAAAAACCAACCACCCACCCACCCAAAAAGAAAAAAAAAACCAACCACCCACCCTCCAAAAAAAGGGAAAAAACCAACCACCCACCCACCCTCCAAAAAAAGGGAAAAAACCAACCACCCACCCACCCAAAAAGGAAAAAAAACCAACCAACCACCCACCAAAAAAGGGAAAAAAAACACACAACCACCAAAAAAGGGAAAAAAAAACACACAACCACCAAAAAAGGGAAAAACCAACCAACCACCAAAAAAGGGAAAAAACACACAACCACCAAAAAAGGGAAAAACCAACCAACCACCAAAAAAGGGAAAAACCAACCAACCACCAAAAAAGGGAAAAAACAACCAACCACCAAAAAAGGGAAAAAACACACAACCACCAAAAAAGGGAAAAAACACACAACCACCAAAAAAGGGAAAAAACACACAACCACCAAAAAAGGGAAAAAACACACAACCACCAAAAAAGGGAAAAAACACACAACCACCAAAAAAGGGAAAAAACACACAACCACCAAAAAAGGGAAAAAAACCCCAACCACCAAAAAAGGGAAAAAAAACCACCCAACCACCAAAAAAGGAAAAAAAAACACACAACCACCAAAAAAGGGAAAAAAACCACACAACCACCAAAAAAGGGAAAAAAACACACACAACCACCAAAAAAGGGGAAAAAAACCACACAACCACCAAAAAAGGGAAAAAAAAACACACACAACCACCAAAAAAGGGAAAAACCAACCAACCACCAAAAAAGGGAAAAACCAACCAACCACCAAAAAAGGGAAAAACCAACCAACCACCAAAAAAGGGAAAAACCAACCAACCACCAAAAAAGGGAAAAAAACACACAACCACCAAAAAAGGGAAAAAAACACACAACCACCAAAAAAGGGAAAAAAACACACAACCACCAAAAAAGGGAAAAAAACACACAACCACCAAAAAAGGGAAAAAAACACACAACCACCAAAAAAGGGAAAAAAACACACAACCACCAAAAAAGGGAAAAAACACACAACCACCAAAAAAGGGAAAAACCAACCAACCACCAAAAAAGGGAAAAAACACACAACCACCAAAAAAGGGAAAAACCAACCAACCACCAAAAAAGGGAAAAAACACACAACCACCAAAAAAGGGAAAAACCAACCAACCACCAAAAAAGGGAAAAAACACACCAACCACCAAAAAAGGAAAAAAAAAACAAACAACCACAAAAAAAGGAAAAAAAAAACACACAACCACCAAAAAAGAGAAAAAAACAAACAACCACAAAAAAAGGGAAAAAAACACACAACCACCAAAAAAGGGAAAAAACACACAACCACCAAAAAAGGGAAAAAACAACCAACCACCAAAAAAGGGAAAAAACACACAACCACCAAAAAAGGGAAAAACCAACCAACCACCAAAAAAGGGAAAAAAAAAACAACCACAAAAAAAGAAGGAAAAAAAAACAACCACAAAAAAAGAAGGAAAAAAAAAACAACCACAAAAAAAACAACCACAAAAAAACCCCAAAACAAAACCTAACCAGATGAGTGCAGCCTCAACAGGGCATCAGCCAGTGTCCTACTTGTGCCGGTCCCAAGCCCGGGTAATTGCAGAGGGTAGGGATCAAATATGAAAATAAATCTATGGATAGAGGAACTGATATGATGATGGTGTAGTTTTTGATGCATTTAAAGCCGCATTCTGGAGGATTTCATCAGGAGAGCAGTGTTGAGTCTCGACACACGCGTCCGGTCGCGCGTGCACGCGGCGCATATACGTTGCGGGCATGAACTGTACAGCTCAATGTGTAGGGTTCAATCACTCACAGTTCACAATCTTATTCCAACACTACGAGGGTCTGATGAGCCCTCTCTGTCCCTGCTGCTTCTGATATTAGCTCTGTTAGCAGAGAGCTGCTGCTGGACTCTGAAGCTGAACTTGACTCGGCCCTGGATGAACTTTCTGACCAAAATAAACGCATAACCCTGTTAAGCCTTGTCATTCTGTGAGGTGAAAGGTTTAAAAATAAAAATAAATCCATCTTTAGCTGGAGAATGGGTAGGTTTTTAGTAGAAATGAGCTGTGAGGCTGACACAAACAGAGAAACACACGGAGCGTCCTGTACGACAGCGCCCCCTACTGGTACAGGTTTGGTCGATGCGCGTGCATGTTGAGAGAATGCAGACATTTGAATTTCATTGGCTGAAAAATGTCAGCGGCAAGAAATAATGGAAAGGGGTCTCTAGGAGGAAGGAGGGTCTTCATCAGAATGACAGATGTTGTGGAACTCAACCCATAGATCATAGTTTAGACCTGAAATATCATTTAGAACATTTAGAAAACTTTGATACATAGAAAAATGCTCCAGAGAGCCGCTTTAAGGGATTGAGGGGGTGTGATGACCAAAAAATTCTTAGCATGTCCAGACTCACCCCCCCCCCCCAGTTTAGTTTTGATTCCCTATTTTTAGTCAAAATAAAAACTTTTTTAAAAACACATCTTGATTTTAAACCAGACAAATTTCTTCTTTGACCCCTAAAATGTGACGTTTGTCCAATTAGTAACAAGAAAGTTTTCCACAAAAAAATCTCTTTAAACTCGCTTTAGAAAGCGAAAAGTCAGATTTCTGATCGACACGTTCTCATGTATTTTCTGTGCTTAAAGTTTTTTTACACTTTTTATTGAAGCCACAAGCAAATATTAGATTTATATTTAAAGTTTTCTTGTGCTTTCGGTCAAAACCTGCTCTTTTTGTGTTCTTAGACCAAAAGGCTCAATTAGTTTTAGTTTTCAGGCTTGAAATATCATTTTTAAATACAGTTGTTCAGTTATTCACAGGTACAAAGGTCAAAGAGAAAGACAAAAGCTGAGTTATTGTGTCGTGTCCTCTAGAATGACAGCTATACTGTTGATATGAAAACAAACACTGTGGCCTGCTCCACTGTTAATAGGTCACACACACTGTACGGTCATATAGGATGTTTTAGTTTTTCTGAAATAAATGTGTCAGGCCTTACTTCACTGTATAGAATCTACAGATTCAGATTTAAACTCTCCAGAATTCCCCAAATTGGAGGATTTCCCTGAAATCCAGTGAGCAGTTTTGGTTTTACTTTAATTTAACGGTCATGTTCAGGAAAGAGGATAAAACGGTATCGTTCTGAAGAATCTAACCTAATTTTGAGGAGTTTGTCTGCTTCCTGCCACGGGGCTTTCACGGAGATCTGGAGCAACATTTCATTTCAGTTTTACCTAGATGGGAGATAAGCCTTACGTTTGCTCTGTATTATGAAAAATGTCCCTTCTTCGGTCAGATGAGCTTCAATCTTTATCCTTTTTCCTGATCAGCTGGAATTTTCAGCTGAAAGCCAAAGGATAGGGGTGGCGTTGTCTCTGTTTAGACTATAAATGTTTATCAGGAATACATTTTGGAGTGTAGCAAAACACAGGCCTCCCTCCGCGCAAGTGTATAAGTGTGCTAGATTCTCAGAGACACACTTTAGAGATGGAGCTCGTCCCCATACGGTTTGTTTCACAGACATAGAAGGAATTTGTATTTTCCTGCACTCGTACATCAATATGGCAGATGTTTCCTAGAGGATGGATCACAAGGCCTTTCAAGCGGATTCACAAACTACCTTAATTGCTGTTTGTTTTGTCTCCCTCCACTCCCTCCCGCCTCTTCTCTCAGTCTTGCGTCAAACATCTGAGGAGAGTTTTCAGGAACAACACACAACTCGTATCGCTGCTGCAAATTTGGCTCTTGGACACACGGGGAACAAAGCTTTCATCCGTCCACATTTGATCTCCAGTCCACCGTCCAAAGTGTGCTCAAACAAGCCCCATACATGATACTCATGGTGTTTTTCCATGCCCTAGATGGGTATTGGGTGCTGATAGGATATCAAGCACACCTAAGTGCTTCCCTTTCCTCCCTCTCTTTATTTTCTTTCCTTTTCTCATCGGCCTCCGACTCTCTATCAGGCCCCTCACACATGCATTGTGTCACGTCCTGTAGCGAACAACAGCCCTGTCTTCCCTGGGAGGCGCGATGATCCACGCCACAGATCGGTTGTCTAAACGTGCAAAGAACTCATTTAAAGCTCGAAGACAGATTTATTACGTACAGATTTTCGGGGACAGCGTGATAAGGCATGCCTGATCCCTCCACCCGTTCAAACCTTCTCTTTTTCCTCATTTATTTCTATTTTTCTCCTTTCGAACATTCCCACCCTCTCTTCATCTGAGCTGAAACTCATCAAAAGATGTGAAACTCACTTAATGTCAAACTCATTCAGCATGTTTATTGACCAGCAGCCATCTTTCAGCCCTCATCATCATCACGTAGGTCTGTGTTTGTTGATGTTGTCTTAGGAACAACATGGCTTGCCAAGAGTCATCTGGCCACTGGTGAAAAGAATTAAAACCCTCAAACTTTGTGGTTTTTTGGGGGGGACCTGGGGCTGTGCGAAGGACTTTTGATGAGCTGGTATCTTACCTGCAGTAGATAACAGTCAGAGCGATCTGTTTCAGGGGGGAAATCTGGGAGAGTAAAGCTAAGAGTTTTTACAAGAATTTAAAATATCCTGGCAGTTTAAATTAACTCCTCTTGCCTGTCTGTGAATTTGTCTGTATTTTTAGATTAAAAAAACAACAACCAATGGATGGATTTTAATGAGAGCGCAATCATTAGATGAACATCTACAACTGATTCACTTTTGGAGCCAATCCAGTTCAAGGTGAACACCATAGCTAATCAAAACAGTCAAATGCTAAAATGGCTAAGTCAGTCAATATCACATGTTTTGAGCTAGACTTTCACGTGTCAGTAGCTGTGATTCACTCACAGGAGCACTGCCATTACTGTTGGTGTCAAATCTTTCTTCAGCAAAATATCTCCAGAACTACTGGAAGAATTTTAATAAATCTTCTTTGTATGTGCATCTACTTCCTGAGCGGATCATCATCAACAAACACAGGAATAGATACAACTCAGTTATACTGAGGTGGGTTAGGGACTCATTCAGAACACATACTCTGCTCAAATATTGCAAAAAAAAAACAAAAAAACTTTGAAGATTTCAAAATCTTACAAAATAACACACACGCTATGACGCTCAGGCATTTATTGACCCTTTGCACGTGACATCACGCCGCTCACAGAACCACCCCTTAGTCATTTCAGATGGCAGAAAAACGGTTTACACACATTGAAACTCCAAAGCTAGTCAAAACAAGCCAGTCTGTAGCCTGTTATTGCTTTTATTTAGTTGATTTCACAGTAAAATTGTAATAGTTTGCTGCGGTTGGCTGCGCTAACACACGTGTGTAAACTCATTTAAAAAAAAAACTTTAATGGAGACAGAAGATGGAGATGAGCCGCAGTGGTGACGTTTTACCACGTAAGATTAAAGGTCCCATGGCACGATATTTAAATAACTTTGTATTAAACAGATGTAATCTTTGATGCCTCTAGATTAGCGTTGCACCATTATAACCCAAAATACGCTGTAATTATTTCCTAACGAGCAACTCGGAGATCAGAAGAAAGCGCCGCCTTCCGGTTCTGCTGGGTTTCTCCTTATTTGGCAGCCTGACACTTCTGCTGCAGCAGGGGGCAGTGCCGTCACGTGAAAGAGAAACTAAACGCTCACTAAAAGAAAAGAGAAACACGACAGGATAACTGTCTGTGCTACACGGTCTGTGGTCAATGGCGGCAGCAGCACTGGCATTCTCCTCGCTCCAGGTGTCGTGAACGTGCATGTGGGCGGAGAATTTACCATATAAGCAAGTCCGGATCGCTATGACCTCATAGTGGGCTAGGGGTGAAAAAAACGGTTTGAAACCTACTGGCGGAGGAGGTCTGAAATCTTGAAAATTCTCACTAGCTGTACTAGGAGACAGTTTTTTGCTCTTTCTGGCAGGTTTAAGGTGAGAACTCAACGTTGCAACATGATAGATAAGTCAGAAAACATGGAAAACCATGACATGCACTTTAACGTTCATATATTTCCAAAGGAAGACAGGCTAACTTGTTTACAATGTGTTTACGTCAGTGAACAGAAGCAGGGAAGCTAACGTTCATAAGCTAGCTAACACATAACTTTGTAAATACCGCTCTCTATGAGCCCCACCTAGGTGTGCTAAACCTTCCCATGAGGGAACTGGTCTTGAACTAGTAGAATCCAGGCTAAACTGGCAGAAAAAAAAAAAACGACCTCAGTCACACTTTTGCTCTCTGTTCAATATTCCCGTAATTTACTCGTGCCAACCACCATAAACCCACGTGATCAGGTGACGTAAGCGCAAAGGGTCAATACGCAAAACCACACATAGAAAATCAGCGTGAATGAGCGATTCTGTGGTTTGTAAATGTTTAAATACGCTCCATTTTCCATCTTGTCTCTCTGCCTGTCCACTCCAGTGCCGGACGCGGGCTGTCATGCCAGAAATTCAATAAAGCAAAGGATGCAACAGGAGGACTACCTATAGGATACCCCTCCTGTCATAGAGTCAAACTGCGAGGCATCATTCTGTCCCGTTAACATGTCGTGTTCTGACATGTTAAAAAAAAAAGCAAAAACAAAAAAAACAAAACTATAACTCCATCTTTTCAAATTCAACGTGAGAGAATTGTAAAAACAAAATGCATTAATTCTAGGAATGCCAGCTGACAGTGTTTCATCCCTTTTGCATTAGCCAGCAGTTTGCAACCATTTTCTTAACCAAATGTAGCAGAGTGGAGATGTTACCAAGAGCACTAAGGCTCATGTTTGCCCAAGGAAACAGGAAACAGTGAACTTAATATGAAAAGAGGTTTATTAAACAAAAGAAAATAAACTAAAACCCAACCTGGCAACCGGACCCCTCACGCACACACACGCACTCACACCAGCAACCCTGCCTCAGTCAGCAGTGCTCTACCCAGCACTCCTGCTGGTCAAAGGTCTGCAGTGGGAGTGGGGGGTGGTCTATGCCGTTGCCACCCGCTGACCGTCCGACTCGGCGTGACGTGGCTCCACACAGTTCCACCGATAGTTTCGTGCGGGGCGGTGAAGCTCCGTTCCACAACAACACACACTTGGGATCAGGGACACCAGGTTTAAAGGCTCCGGCAAAACAGCAGCCAATCCGGTGGTGACGAACAGTCCACGCTCCGTGCACTACGCCATCTGCCTGTACACAAAATCACATCAACAGTGGCCCTCATGCAGAAGAGCAGCACAACCATGCACTCACCGAGCAGACACCGCTCCTCCTCCCCCCTCCAGAGAAAAGGCAGTAACTCGTCACACCAAGACCTTAAGGGAGCCCAACAAACTTAAAGCACTGTATAAACCACAAGCTTGTCAAACAAACTGACAGACTACATACCAGTGCCAGAAGAATCCACTGGCTCGGTCTGGCCATCGATCGGCCGTCCAGCCGCACCCTGAGGTGAGCTTAGAACCAGTCTCACATACAGCCCTCACCTGACGTGGAGCTATATAATCCAACTGGTAACCGGCTGATTGGCTACAATCAGCACCAAGCAATCAGCACCAAGCAGCCACAGCTGTGCCAGCCTGAACAAAGCAGACCCAAAGTCTAGCCTGCTACACAAACAACATCCATATTTCTATGTGCACACACAGTGGCTTTAAGACACTAATGCTGACTGGTTTTCATCAAAGCATCATCATCCACTTCTATCTCCACCTGATGCTTATAACCTCACCACAGTCCAACGTTTAGATCAACAACGAGAACACGTAATACTGTAACATAGATCTTTAGTGTTTGCATGCCACTGCACTCAGACTGTGAAACGTGATCATGTAACAGATTTATAAGTTGGAGCAGTTGGGACTCGAGACGGTCTTGTAAAATAACAGTAACCCTATAACAATCAGTCCTTTTATAGGAGTCTTAAAGAAGGGAGGATAAACTGACAAAATCTTTAATTTCTGTCTGGATGACCATAAATGTCATCACTTTATAGTTGTTATCCTGGTTTTTCAGTGCAGCTTTGTGATGATATGAACAAGACAAGCGCCATCTTCTCTGATATCTCGGTTTAAGATCTTACAAGGAAAGGGAAAGATGACATCATGTTGAAGTGACTCAATTAAGTAAAACTGGAGGTAATGAAATAACGTAGCACGTGACTGACCGGCATCGCTTTGCAGGGTATCAAAGGGAAGAAATGAGCTCACTGCAGAGTATGACGAATAATGCGAGTGAATGGGAGTTAGGAGTGTTGTCGTCCTCTTCATGGCAGTGGTGATTCATGGGATTCAGCAGAGTGTGGGAGGGGAAGTGGAGTGGAAGGGGAGGAAACGGGCCAGGAAGTAGGGGGGAAAAGCTGGTTTATCCACAGGGCCTGATAATGGAGACCCACAGGAAACTGCTGAGGAGGATTTTCCACGATGTCGCACAGGAGCCCTGGCACTAGAGTCAACTTGCACACACACCACCTCTAATCCCACATAAAAAAGGGCCACCCACACCCACCTATGTTACAGCTGCGTCCCCACTAGAAGCACAAACCTCTCAATCAGCGCGTTTTTAAAATCGATCCGCCGATCTGTTTGCAGGTTTGTCTTATCTGCTCTTACTGGCTGCACCTGCTGCTGCAGGGCACCGTGCCAGCTGCCGTCCCGGCTTTCCCATTGGCTGTCGGCTCTCAGCACCATGTTGGGCAGTAAACAAAATGAAAAGCAAGTGTACACAGAGATTGACGTGGCCCCCATCGTCACCCTAATCTGAAACTCCAATCTAAGGATGCACGAGCCTGAGCTTCACTACGTTGTTTGATTTGACATCAAAACGCACCCTCCAGATACAGTTTGTACCGTGTTCGGACAAGGAGGGGTCCTTGTTTTCCTTCTGCTTTTCCCTTTGGTTACACTGTTGTTTCCCAGCGCGCTTGTATACAACACAACCATTAGGAAGGCTTCACACACACACACACACACACACACACACACACACACACACACACACACACACACACACACACACACACACACACAGGAGGAAAATCAGTGCTGAGAAGACCTTGTTTCTTTTCCTACGGAGCAGTCGTTAGGGAAATGGAAAGGCAGTTCCATCAGCGGACTCCTGCTGCTAACGACATCTTTAGGCTCTCCGACTCCGTTCAGCTGCTGCTTTTCTGTTTTTCTCACCAGTGGCAATGCTTAGTCCACCAGCCGTCGTGCATTTCCCCCCCATTAACATAAATAAAGGCTTTGCGACTGTATACCATCTGCAGAATATCAACTTATTGATATTTAATGTCTGCTTTGATGGATAGGACATTATTCCTATCATTTCCTACTTCCACCTTCGGGAATTTTACGGTGTTTTGCATTTTTGTGTGTGCTGTGTACCGTCCTGGTGGACACGTCTAATGCTCGACAGCCTCACTAGTCTCAGGACGTCCTGCAGAGCAGCCCCCCTATTTGTACGAATAGGAAAAACACACAGACATGAACATGTACACACTTACTTCGTCTGCACACCCCTCCTTCCACTACTGTTCCTTATCTTGTGCGTCCAGGCAGCTGTGAGCTCGTGTATGAAAACAGACAGACAAGTGTGTGTGTTCAAACGCCATTGTGTGTCAGGCGGTAGAGGACTAGGTGTGAAGTACAGTCACTGAGGTTGCCTTTCAAGTTCTCCTTCCCGATATTTGGTCCGTCCAATGGGATGGAAGAACAGCTGCACCGTGGGTCTGTCTGCCATAGATGGAGTTGCGCCAAGCAGCAAACGAGCAGTATCATAACCAGAAATCACCCAAAGGGATCATGCATTTAATAATCAGGCTTTTAGATTAAAGCTAAGGGATTTCAAGATTATTCCTTAAAGCTAAAATGCAACATTTTCAAAAAGCTGTGTTCAACATCAACCCTGATAGGTGGTGCAGGGTTGTCTGAATCTCTGCACACTTCTCCAATTGTTTCTCCATTTTTGTAAAGTTTAGATTTGCAAGCCTTTGATATTTTTTTAATTGGAGGATTTGGCGTTTCCTGTCCGAGCTGCGAACCTTCCCTCATGGAGGTTGTTTGTGTTTCTCTTGCGTGTCGCTTTGGGGGTTGTTGTTGTACGTTTGTGTTAGATTTCGGGGCTGCCTCGCCGTTATCCGTCACGTCTTAGCGTTTTGGGATTGTTTGTGTGTGTTTTTTGCCGTGATTATTATGGGATGCAGCTTGCTGCTGAGACACTTCCTGTTTATCGCCCTCATCCTGGCCCTGGGATCATCACTGACTTCACAAGATTTGATTTGCTTTTCGGGGTTCGAGGTAAGCTGCATTTACAGGGAGACTGAACCCATCTTAACTTTGATCTCAGAGTAAAACAGAACCAAATAATCTGCAGAAAGGTCCTGCAGTATATGTTTTTACAAGTGTGCTTCACATCCCCATGTACTGTATAACAATGGATCTAAACATTTAACAGTTTTTTTTCCATCGAAGATCCAAAAACACTCTAAAAACCATTGATTGCTTCGTATAGTTTTAATAAATTAGCCTAAACTTGCATTTGATGGGGAAATGATTCCAGCTGATAAAAGTGAATGATCTTTTTAAACTTAACTTTAAATCAAATTTGACCAAATCAGTTTTTAGAACTTGGAGTACCGGTATAAATGTGTTCGGACTTGGAGCTCACGAGTTTAAGAACATAATTATGTTTGAAGAGATATTTTGGATATTTAGACGTGGCGTTTTATCAATTATTTATCTGCAGGATGATCAGTCAGTGGCTCCTGCCTAAATGAGACACAGCTGCACAGTCTCACTGATTGCAACCAGTGACCAGGTGCATTATAAAAGCCCAGTCAGTTCAGAGGATGCAGATCGCTGACTGGGTTTGCCCTGTTTTAATAACTGACATTTCATCAATGGCGCTGGCTGGGGAGGGTGGTGCTGCTCGGTGCCGCTGCAGCCACAGCTGAGCTAAGGACATCTGCCCCCAGAGACTGAAACTGTTACAGCAGCGCCATCGGGTATGGTGTCCGGCACCCAAAACCGACTGATGTCTAACCACTACTTGGAAAGCAGTGGAATCACGGACTTGGTATCCTAAAGATGGATGAGGACGTGGGGGTGTGGTGGTTCACGCTGTGCCCGCTCCCTGGGCTGGGAGAGAGAGGAGCACAGGATTGGCAATGGCCCTGAGGAAGACGGACTATATAGCACCCCCGAGGAACTCCTCCATTGGGAGCGTCTTAACATTGGCAACGATGTTGCTGATTTTAATGATTTTAACTTTGTGTTTTTGTTTTCTGCAGTGGGGCTTCCAGTTGGAGTGGTACCGGGCCTCTTGCAGCAGTGGCATCTCTTTAGTTTTTCCGTGTTGTGGGGATTCTTGGTTTTATCACCGTGTGTGCGTTTGCACAGGTGGTTCACAACTGTTCTTTTATTAATCTGTTTTTAATAAAGAAACACTTTTATGGATGGAACCCTGTCTCTGATCTTCTAGGGCAAAATGAACTTAAGTGGCCTTTTGTTTTAGTTAGGTGAACTCATAATTTAACCCTTTTGTTGCCACATACAGTAAGGACCATACCCATCAGTGACAGCACTCAAAGAGATGAGTGTCTAGAAACTGAAAACAATCCTGACTGAAGCAATGGTCAGAATAGGAGAGACACAGCTGTCAAACAGAGATAAACAAACAGGGAATTTGAGGTATTTATAACAACTCTTGCACAAAAGAGTCATACAAATGCATTAGAATATTACCTGATTGTAAAACTCTACCATCTTGCATGAGAACATTTATTTAGTTCATGGTGTTCATACAGCTGCAGGGTAGCAGTAATTTTGCACGTTGTTACTAAACAAATGGTCGACATGTTTCATTCTGTAAGTGTTAAAACAGATCTATGAAATCAGCTTAACCAACCAATTTATTAAAAAACAAAAATCCACAATGAACCAAATGACTAGGCAACTGATTCACCCAAAAAACAACAAATTAAAGAATAAACTATTTTTCTAATGTTCTCTCATATAGTCCTAAAGGCCACCACAAAGCTCAAGCTGAAGGAGCTGGTTGTTCTGTATCCAAGCATATTCATAGGAAAAGGTGTGGTAGGACAAGGTTCACCAGCAACAGGGATGACCGCAGCCTGGAGAGGATAGTCGAGATAAATCCATTCAAGATTTTGGAGGAACTTCACAAGGAGTGGACTGAGGCTGGAGTCAGAGCATCAAGAGCCTCTGCACTACATGAGCTAAGCTCCTCCTTAACCAGAGACGACACATTTTACCTGAGCTGAGGAGAAAAACAACAGGACTATTTTCAGATGTGCTGTGCCAATTTTTAAAAATCAAAGCCTCAGAGTCTGTAGGAAGAGTGGAGAGGAACAGAATCCACGTTGCTTGAAGTCCAGTTTCCAGAGTCAGTGATGATTTGGGTCATCAGCTGGTGTTTCTGAAGTCCAGTCCACGCAGCCTCTACCAGGACATTTTCATGCTTCCTTCCACTGATAAGCTCAACAGAGATGCTGATTCCATTTTCCAGCAGGACGTTTCACCTGCCCACACTGACAAAAGTACCAGAAGCTGCTTCAGTGACCATGGTGTTACTGAGATTGATCCACAAATACAATAAAAAAAAAAAAAAGGCTTGAAATGTTTTCATTCTTGAACCCAAAAAATACGAGTTTCACTTTTTGTAATGAGTGACAAAAAATAGATTTTTCACGATATTCAGATTGTTTTAGATCTGTCTGTGTGTTGCTTTTAAGTACTCAACTGTATGATTCAGCAAAACAACTTCATTATTTCCTGTCTCAGTGGGTAAAATTATCCCTGACAAGGCTTCTTTACGGATGCGTTTACATAGACGTGGGTTTTCAAAATGAACAAACGCATGGCTTGATCTGCATGACATCCAGGAAAACTGTGTTTATTAGATATAAATCCTAAGTGTGTTTAATGTTATATAATCTGCTAAAAGGTAGGGTCATCTGGCATTGGATCACAGTATTTATAAATTGGAAGCTGCAGCCCTTTTTGTATTACTGCGTTCTCTGGAACCAGAGTCTGCCCTTCTACTGGCCAGGATCCACAACACTGCTGGCAAACCGCTGTAAATCTCCTTGGAATAGAGAACAATGTCCATCCATCTCTTGTGACGGTTAGTTCAGTTAACAGCCTTGTAATCTCTGCTTGGGAGCTCGTGTCTGCCAAACAAAATAGGATAGTTGCTGCTTTCTGCCCACCTAGTTGCACACACATACACACCTCTGATGATATTGCATATCTTTAGAAGAAATACTAATAAAAAGAGTGAATAAACCCATTTTATCATTGAAACTTTGTAAAAGCAAAAAGAAAAAGCTTTATAACTTCCAAACCGTTGGTCTCAGGTGATCACAAGTTTGATGTTGCATGCATTTTTTAAATGCATTTAGAGAATAAAAATGACAGCATTACATTAAGAATCCATCGCTTCTGCAGCCTCAGGCACAAACCCCTTAAAACAAAATATAAGAGTTTGGGGAAAGTGAGTCCCTCCCATTTCCCTCTTAAGTTCCATTCCACATCCAGGTCGCTGCTTTCCCATTTTTTCCTGCATCTTACCCGTTTCTTTTCCTATTGATGCGTGTGATGCAAAGACAAACCAACCAGTCTTGATTTCACCCATTTTGGTCATAAGAGTTGCTTCCTAGTCATCCAAAGATCGAAGGATTCAACAAACCTGAACACCTCCTGCACCCGTCTTGACCGTGCCACCGCTATGACCCATATTATCGTCCCAATCAGCATGTTTCCATGTCTGTCACTGGAGCGTGGAGAAGGGCGCCAAACTGCTCAAGGCTGATGTTTTAACTCGCATCTTCTCGTGGAAAATAAACAGACGTGTTTCTGAGTGTAAACTTTTTCTTTCCATTTTCACACATATGAGGTGGAAAACAACAAGTCCATGCAATCATATTTTCAACCTTCATGCATAAAGGATGCCAAATCCTCCCTCAGGAGACCAGTGAACTCACAGAACAGCGTTTTCTCTGCACGCTTTGTGATTTTGAATTTTACTGGACTTTTATGCAAACACCCCAGGTTCACAAGGACATATAAAATAGTTAGTGTGAGGCAAGCTGCACCAGGGATCTATTTTTACAGGGCTAGCCTAATAAAAGGGTAGAAGCATGGCTGCTCTAAATTAATATTAGTCTCAAGCCCACATTTCGTCAGCAAAACGGGACGAACTTTGATCAAATTCAGCTATTATAGCGGTTGCTGTAATTTTAGCTGCTGCTCACTTTGAGAAACCCTTGTACTTTAACCTGCCCCCCCCCCTCCAAAAACAAAACAAAACAGAACAAGCCTGCAGTGTTTTAGGATGATACACAATTCATCTCCACAACTCAGCGCCTCCAGCATAATGGCTAGACTTGTCTTTTTCCCCAAACAGAGGTGTTATAATATTTACAGTCTTTGCAAAAGGTTTTATAACCAGTTACATAAAAACGTGAGATTTATTAGTTAAAATGCATTGAGCAGATTAAAGTTGATTTCCAATTGTTTGTTTTAAAAGTAATTTTTGTAAAAAAAAATTCACATTTTTAAAAATAAAATAATTAAATACTACATGCAACTACTAAAGAGAATTAATGTAACAAAGCTGTTTACCAAATTCGCTACAGCAGCTTTAAATCCACACTAATTCCTATTGCATTCATTATTTTTTGACTTTGTGATTTCTTCAATTTAATTCTATTAATGCCATTGCTGTTGATTGGTTTGGTCTAAATCCATATTGTGTTTTATTAAACAAATATGGAATTAAGGTGACATGAAAAAATATATAAAATAAAACTTTAAGGCAGACTTCCTAAGGTTTTTGAATAAACGATCAGGTTTTTGTTGAGGATTAGCTTTTAGAGTGTGTGTGTGTGTGTGTGTGTGTGTGTGTATGTGTGTTCAGGCCTCACTTTGAGTTACTGAACTTATTGAAATCAGAAATTTGTAACTTAGAGTTTACAGACAGAGCAAGAGTTTGTTAAACCTAATCTGGAAATCCCCTAAAAACTCAAGGCTAACCACAACTCTGAACACCAAATAACAATACCAAAGGAAAAAGTGACAGAATATAAACATAAGTAAGAATACATAGAATATAAGGAAAAGAAAAAAAAATCAAGTAAAACAACAACCTCCAAAACTTGGGTGTCCAATCTGGGTCCTCCAGAACTGCAATGCTTCATTTTTATCTTTTGGATTATTAGGTTTCTGCAGAACTTGCGGACAGTTGAATCAGGACTGTTGGAGCGGAGACACCACCAAAGCATAGTGACTCATGAGAACTGGACACCACTGCCCTAAAACCATAACATCGGTGGGATTTGAAGCTATAAAATTATGACGGTAAAATGTTTTAAAACCAACAGGTGACAAATCATGAGCTGAATAGTTGAGTTTTCTGCTTTTCTTGTAATTTTATACCTTTATTTTTAAACTAACAGCAGATAACAGTTTAATATAACTCCTGAAATCACACAGTAAAGGACAAATGAAGAAGTCAGAACTCAATAGGCTAGTTATTAGCAGGGTTGTTAGCCCAACGGGTTGGTCATTTTGTTCATAGCCTTCTTTTAAGTCATGACTCTCCATGCAGATTAGAAAGAGGTTTTTCCTGCCTTTACAGTAAACTAAAACATCTGCTACCACAAAACAACCTCATTTCCCTCAAAGCAGTTCTATTATGGAGGGAATGTTCCAATAAAGCATTTTTAATATCAGCACATGAGGAGAAACGAGCAACGGTGAGTGGATGAGTGAGTTAAGAATATGATCATGAACTTGACTTTGTAGTTTAATACAGTTCATCTGTGACTAATCTCAGCTGATTGATGTGACTGGCTGAGGAGATATTGAAGCCACGCCTCCAACTAATCAGCTTCAGGAGTCATAGCTTATGTCGCCATGGCTACAAATGCTCCTGGTAGCATAGATTTCCTGTCCACATTTACCTTCCTCGACACCCCCCTCTCCATCTTTCTCTCCCTCCCTGCTGTCGGCCTTCTACCTCCAGGCCTGGGAGCGGAATTCTGGGAACATTTTTCCATGTGAAACAGCGAGGGTCAGCGCAGGGGTGTGACGCCACGGCATTGTTCCCGCTGCGAGGAGAGGAACCGTGCGCCGTGAGGCCAATTCCTGTCCGCTGCAAAACAACAGCCACTTTCTCACACTGCTTTCCTTCCTCCAGCAGACAGCTCAAAACAATCCCAGAGTGTTTGTGGGTACGGAGTTTGGCAAAGCAGGCAGCACAGCGAGCGCAGAGAGGGAGCGAGAAAGAGAAATGGAATTAAACGAAGAGGAGGAAGAGGTCTTCCCCCCCCCACTCTCTGCTGGTTTATCCAGACTGTTTATGGGCCATTGAAAACAAACAAAGGGGAAGAAAGATCCCACTGTGCCCAACTGACGCTCGCTCAAACAAACGGCAGGATGACATTATATCACTAAGTGGGCTTGAGCGGCCGGCTGTTAGCCTGTGGTTTTAAAAACAATGAAATATTCTTATCATAAAAAGTGCCCCCTCAGCAATGATTCTTTTTCTCCTGTCACCTACTTCCTCATAAAAAACGAGCCTGCGCATAATCGAATGTTTCCTTACTTTGGTTAAATGTTAGTGGAGAGTTTGCATGGGAGTGTGAGCGCATGTTCCCATCAAGCTTTCCAGAAGATATTGTAACCAAGTTAGAAAAACGTAACTAAAGATAGAAATAAATGATTAAACATTAATAAAACTGATAAAACCAGCTAGAAATAAAGAATCCCATCTTAATAAAGTAAGGACTTGAAAAGAAAAACATAATAACAGAAAAGAAAAGAGAAAACTGATTTAGTTAAGGAGTTTCTGCTGAAACATGGACTTACTACATTTCCCATAATTCATCAGGAGAAATTGACCATGACTAAC
Source organism: Callopanchax toddi (assembly GCA_006937965.1). NCBI lineage: Eukaryota > Metazoa > Chordata > Actinopteri > Cyprinodontiformes > Nothobranchiidae > Callopanchax > Callopanchax toddi. The sequence continues at coordinate 1,532,571 of SSNR01000147.1, read as the reverse complement.
CTTCCTTAGGAGAAACCCTAGGAGAAATCCGACCAATCACGGAGTTCTAATAACCCCACGTGATTCGTACCACGTCACTTCCATCATTTTGTTTTGCCAGAGAGATGCACAAGAAATCTCCCAGATTCTGAACTTACAATCTCTAACCATCCGTGGGGTAAGACACTGAAATATCTAACCTTAGCAACATTAAACGATTGTTTAAAGTATCCGATATCTGACGGTGGTCATATCGTCATGTTTGTGCTTTTGTAGAGTCTGTATTGATGCGTGATGCATCCCAGGCCACACGTGGCTATGTGAAAGAAACCAAACAAATGTTTCAACGGTGAGAAAGCTCAATAAACTTAAGTCTCCACATTGAAAACAACTGTCGAGTCACTAAGGAACTGAATACTTGAGTTAAAGCTTAGTAGAGCTGAAAAAGGGAGAAATTATCATCAACACAGCTTCCATTACCCTGAAATGTTGCTAATTTGAAGTTAGCTATCCTATTATCTTGAATGTTGCTGTTTTCTGTAACATTTTGTGTTTCCTTTGTGATGTTGTTTGCACAAACTGTGAGAAACAGATTAAGATGCACTTCTGTTAGCATACCTAGGATTTTCAAAATTGCAGAAGCCTTTATTTCTATTTTTTATTCCTTCATAAAAAGCCAGAAAGACGTCTGGTCCAGTTTGGATCAGAATGAGCACTTGCTCGTCTTCTGTTGCAACCCTCGGGTCAGCAGTTTAATCAGTTCCAAATGTGTGCGTCTTTCGAAGAGAACACAGCTTCGTGAACCTACTGGCACTGAACCAGGTTGTCCACCCCCCCTTTTCCATTCCATTTTCATCCCTAACCCCAGCTGTCCCCTCTCACGACCCCTTAGGAGCTTTGATGGTTCCATTGTTTCATCCCGCCATGCAATCTGCACGTATTGACACTTCACAAGCCCCACTCCTCTCCACCTTATCATATGTCAGTTACTGTATGGAGCTGATACCAGGCACACTGGCAGAATTCCCAAACTGTGTATGCTTTCCTGTAGACTGCTTGGAGGAAATGTGATCGGAAGGATGAGCCCTGTAAATCCCTCTCGCATGTAAAACAAGACATGTCTATTCCTGTGCTCAGGTTGTTTTCTTCCAAGTTTATTTGACTTTTTCATTGTGCTGTTGTTTACCTTTTGGAGCTTTTTCCTCCCACAAATGTTTTACGTCCTACCTGCGCTGACGAAAATGGAAACAGAGAGCGAGGAACCGGAGAGAAAATAGCACTGGCTGCTCTCTAGAGTTTCCTGCCTGTTGTCAGGCTCGTCTGCGTGCGTGCCCTGTCCTCCGTCCTCCTCAGTCTGAGTGTCCCCCCCCCCCTCCCCGACCGTCCTGTCTGAGGATGCATGTGTGCATGCGAGTGGGCTGGATGTCTGGGAAAGCCTTTGACACATCTTAGGGAGGAGATGAGCAACAGGCCTAGCGTAGTATGAATGTGTGTGTGTGTGTGTGTGTGTGATTAAGGAAGCACCTGTCCTGTGTGATCGTCAGTTCTGTTGCATTTATGTGACCCCTCTCACATCAGGTGGCTTCCTGGTTTGCGTCAGATACTGCTCCCCACGGCCTGCTGGTATTGGTTGACATAAGCTCCTCCTGTTCCCGTGTTGCTGCTCATTGATCTTCGGCGGGTTGCTCGCATTTCTTCCAAGGCCCACATTTGACTCAAGACACTTTTTTAAAGCTCTGTAAGCTCTTGTAGTTGCAGTAATGGACCATGGTTGTAATAATGCATTAATCTGACCAAGAACAGAAAGTTCATTTTCTGAACTCTGAAAGGATTTTCATTTTAAAACAATCCAACTGTCATGATTCTGATGTTGACTGAATTTTTTTCCATGAACTCACAGTAACAAGTTGTATAAGCAATGGATTTCTCAGCATTTTGAAGAGGAGTGCAGATGCTGCAAATAATAATATTCTGCATTTAGTAGGTTTTGAATATCTGTTTTTAAAGCTTCCTTGAACCTGAAAAACAACTACAGTACATTGCATATTTTGGTTATTTACAATTATTTATTATTTGTCTGGTGAAATCATGTAATGCAAAGTTGAAAAACATTCACTTGAACCATTATGAAACTTTGGGCATGGGAGTTTTTAAATTTTTTTTAAAGATGGCCGCTTCATATTTGAGTCCATTTAGACACGCCATTTTTCCCCTCATTAATATGGTCTAAATGGACTCCAAAGCACTGCTGCCACTTTGAAATCCTTTTTTTCCAAACTGAGGGCATTCAGATAGCTGTATACAACTGGTAAGATAGTAATTACCGGTGTATATATATTACCGGTGTATATATATATTTTTAACAGAAATGCAGTTCAAAATGACAAAAAGGTCATTTAATTCTAAGATTCAGGCTTTTAGATGGAAAATGTTAGAACCTCCTTGGCACGCTTCCCCCCCGCTTCATTCGGATCTACAGTAGGTCATCCCAGTCCGTCCTCTCCCCAGCCACCTCCACTAGCTCCTCCAGTGGTGTGCAGGTCAGTCTGGAGATGTACTTCCTCCAATGTGTCCTGGGTTGACCTGGGGGCCTCCTGCCGACAGGATTTGCCCAACATATCTCCCAAAGGAGGCGTCCAGGAGGTATTCTCAAAACGGATGCCCAACCCACCTCAGCTGACTCCTTTTAATGTGGAGGAGCAACAGTCCTACTCCAGGTCCCTTCAGGATGTCTAAGCTTACCCTCTCTCTAAAGCTAATTTCAGCCACCCTGCTAAGGAAACTCATTTTGGCCACTTGTATTCGTAATCTTGCTTTTTTTGATCGTTACCTGGTTAGGATTGGAACAGATTGACTGGTAAATCAACAGCATTTCTGGCTCAGCTCCCTCTTCACCACAACAGATTGGTTAGATGCAGCTGCTGCCCCAGTCAGAAGACCTTTCATACATCAGAGTACCAGTGTTCCTGGCCAAGAGGGTTTCCAGGATCCTGCCCCAGAGCCAGGACTGGGGTTAGGGCCTGGTGGCCGGGCTTTCATCCATATGGGCTTGGCGAGGCCCAGCACATACTGGTTACATTTGAAGAGTGTAACGATGAAGTAGCCGATGAAACCAGCTTCCCTCTGAGGTCAGACACCTTCAGTCTGACGCTCTGTTATGGGAAGGCCAGGCCTAGATGCTCCCTGCTAGAGATGGGTTATCTAACTTCGTATCTACGGACGACACCTGTGGCATTCGGCGGTCCTCGACCCCCGCAGCCGTCTGATCCTGACCGAGGGGGAAAACCTCACCTCCGCGCGTCTCATCCGACCCCCAACAGTGACGATCCAGGGAACGCAGTTAAGTAAACACGACTCTGGTAAAGCTTAAAGGCCTGGCCTTCCCATAACAGAGCGTCAGACTGAAGGTGTCTGACCTCAGAGGGAAGCTGGTTTCATCGGCTCAGACAGGCTGAGGTACCGTCTCAGGAAGAGCCGGCAACTAGCGTCAGCTGTGTAGGGGTTGACAGCTGAGAGGAGAGGTCTGGTCAGTGTCAGACCAGAACAGCTCTCCTTTCTCTTAGCTTGTTCTAGCTTGATCTCTCATTGAACTGGCTCTCTAGCTTCCGGGGTCGGAAGTTAACGGGAGTCTAAAAGGGACGTGGGCCAATGAGGATTTATTAATGTCACGTGACTCAGACCGCTAACTCTTATTGGTTGTAGTAATGAGTGACGTGGTTTTTATAACCTTTATCAGTATGTATGTGAAATAATACTGAAGCAGATCAACATTCATTAATGCTGGAAGAAAATGCATTAATCATTTAAGACATTTCTGTAACAGATTAAAGTGTCATTTTAGGAAGAGACACCAAGAGTCTTTATTATTATTATTATTATTATTATTATTATTATTATTATTAAATAGAGTCCGGTGGATTCTTCCTATACGACCGTGACCTTGGAGGAATGTTGATTCAGGTTAAAACACAATAAAAGAGTCATTTTACTCCAAGTTATTGGGAAAAAGGATGGTTATTATTTGTGATGATCTAGAGGTCAAAGTTCAGAGGTAGTAACGCATTTGGGTTCGTTACAAGAGTGAGTTCCAGTAGTCCAGGTGAGAAGAGATAAAGGAAAACGGTTTCCAGTATGGAGCATGAAACAATAGTTTATCAATATTCCTGAGGTGAAAGAAGAGTGAACCAGAGAACTGACATGAGCATCCATAGTAAGGTTACACCAAGATGTCTGACAGAGTTTTGGTAAAAGAAGCAAGCTGACCAGGAGAATCCCTGACTTTAGGAACAAGCTTGGTCCGGAGCACAAATGAGGATTTTAGATTTCTCTCCATTCAATTGTAGAAAGTTCCCAGCAATCCAGTTTTTTATTGTTGAAAAACATTGCATTATGAAATATTGTTTGAGTGACAACACTGTACGCGTCAGAAGAAGGAATCGAGATGACTTGATGAATTGGTCAGGACATCCTTGGCACTTTCCTCTGGTCATTTTCCAGACATGTTGACCTGGGAGGAAATCCCAGAGTAGACCCAAAGCATGCAGAAGAGATGATCTCATCTGACTTGGGAATGCCTTTGGATGGTCTAGGTGGAGTTGGAAAATGTTGCAGAAGGATGTATGGACTCCTACTTAGCCTATAGCTATGAATCAGAAAGAATTACTGACAAAAAGACAGAATGGAAATGTATTTTCAGCGATTTGTTCCTCCTCTAAACCTTCTGTTTGATCCTCTCTATCTAACCATTAAAACACAAGCAGTGTTAATTTCGTAGACGAAATATTTTCGTTATTTATTTCGTCACGAATATATTTTGCCGAACGAAAACTAAACGAAATTCAAAAATATAAAACGGAAAAAGACGATGACGAAGACTAAATCGGCGGACATTTTCGTCAGGAACGAAAGACGAGACGAGAATTGACAGTGATGAAATCCAATCAGAAAATGGGAAGAATTTGACGAACATACCAAAGAACCAATCAGCAATCGGAGCAGGCGGAAGTAGATGAGAAAGGAACCAATCAGAGTCCGCCTTGTCGGGACGCGCCGGAATTTGTAAACAGCAGAGCAGACTCCGACAGGAACAAACTTTATTAAAAGTGGGTCAAATGAACAGAACGGAGGCAGAGTTACGACGCTATTTTAAGATAATGGTGGTGAATGCAGCAGAGGCTTAAACCAGCTGTCAGGGAGACAGGAAATATGGAGTTATGGAGAGAAATGACCGAAGACGGAGCATTGTGGCGATCACGTTCTGTGGGAGGAGACGGACCGCAGCGTGAGAACAGCTGATCAGACTCTGAGTTAAAGCCTGCGGACTTTTGATCTGACACGTCATGAGCAAAGTTCTGACAGTTTGCATTATTATGGTATTTATTTGCTCAGGACCACTAGTGTCTTTCCTGACAGAACTCAACACACAGTAGAATATGAATTACAGATCTTTGTGATTGAATTAATAAAACAAATATTAAAGGTCTCTAAATAAGATTTAAACTACTTAATCAAATTTTCAACAAAATAGTTTATTTTAAAAGTGAATTTAGTTTTTTTCTGAAGATTAGTCTTGGAAAGGGCTGTGTCTTATAATTGGGGTCATTAACAATATTGGGAACGTTGATAAAGAGCCCATTTGTTTATATAATACTTAATAATGCACAAATGTTAATAAAAGTAAAGTGTTACCCCAATTCATTTAAAGAAATGTAAAATAAACACACAGAGGAAAATATATTAATATTAGTGAAATATGCCTATTTTATATTTAGTCGACTAAAATTCGGAACTATTTTAGTCGACTAAAATAGTTCAGAATTTTAGTCGACTAAAATTAGACTAAAATTAAAACAAATTGGACGACTAAAACTAGACTAAAATGAAAAAGAATTTTAGTCAAAAGACTAAGACTAAAACTAAATTAAAATTTCATGCCAGAATTAACACTGAACACAAGCACAGTTAAACTGCATTGTTTTGACCAATAATGTATCAGTTCAAAACAGACGGATCCATTCAGTCACCAGAGCTCTTTACGCGAGTCCTGCTTACAGAAAACACACATCATGTTTACGTGTTTACGGGATTTTTTAACCTCCAGACAGTAACGTTTTGAACTGTGTTTGTCTACCAGCTGGAGCCTTTTCCTTGATCCCATCAAAGGCGGCCTACTGTATTCTCTGATCCAAGCCCAGGAGCAAATCATTTGGGAAATTAGTTGATTGTGGGAGGAAAAACACAGCAAAGAAAATCAGGAAACCACCTCTTATTCCTCTCTTTAGCCTCGTTTCAACTTTCAGCAACCAGACACACAATCAAGTGTGTCAGTATTTCCTCCAGGAACTATAAGGTCATATTTTACGGGGTCTTAATACCAGTGGCGTAGCAAGGCTGAGCTGGGCCCCGGTGCAAGTGTTGCTTTAGGACCCCCTTCCTGAATGCTGGCCTGAGGAGTCAAATCACCAAATACTATTGTGAAAAGAGTTGTGATGATCGCAGATGGATCTGATCTAAGAGAGAAGGAGGGAACTGATGCCAACAAGCACCGATGTCTAGCTGGATGTTTTAAATAAAGGAAAAAAATCAACAGTAAAGCTAAATATGTTTGTCAGGAAACAAAAGGCGCCATGTGAGCCTTTAAGGCAGGGGTGGGAACCTTTATTTGCTAGGGGCCCAAATATTTTCATAAAGTCCTCAGAGGGCCAAACATTCAGAACATAAACCAGTGATGTCCAATTTTTTCAAGACACAGGCAAAAATCACCAAGTTCTCAGTCACTAAAATTTGAATTCAAACATGAAGAAAAAATTATTCTATTGGGATTTTTTCCCCCACTTTTAGGTGGTCAACACTATAATAAACATGTCAAATTTAACTTAGCAGAACAAAAAATATTAGTTTATGTAGGAAAAGATCAGAAAATCAGAGTTAAAGGGTCTGACGTGTTTAAAAGAAAAATTAATTTTTTGGCTGATTCTGGTTTCTCGAAAATAAATTTGAAACAGAGACAAGAACTGGATCTCGGTCTTTCTTCAGAAATGCTGAAAGTACATTTTAGTCAAAGAAGAAATGACCATTAAAAGGAAAACTAAAGTGAGCAAAACAGTTTCTTCTTTGAATGGTATTGTTCAGTGGAGGTGTGATACTGGACTAAAGGACAGATCAGATCAGACAAACCAACAGCTGGACACACAGAAGGGTTTAAATACTGACGGGAGTCATCAGGGGAACGAGGAGCAGGTGAGTACATGGGACAGGTGTCAATCAACAGGTGAGGGAGGGGGAGCATGGAGGAAAACACAGGGGCAACAAAACTGGACTATGGACAAAGACCAGACTAGAACCACAGCATGAACTAGACAGAAACCAAACCTAACAAGACACAGGGCAGGACACGATCAATACAACTACCAACACAAGAAACTAACTAAACACAGAAAAAGACAAATCAAAGAGCAAAGACAAACTAAACTATAACCAAACAGACAGAAACCATGACAATAAGTATTATTTCTTTAAAAAAACAGGGCTATAAGCTCAACCGTGTATACATTTAAGTTTCTTCTTCTCTGAAATCCCTGTCATTCTGACCGTGTCGCTATATGACTGCGTGTCTAATGTGACGGAAAGTCTTTTTTTTTTTTTTTTTTTAAATCAAGACTTACTTGTTCAGTCTCTCTTTTGTTAAATATTTCTTCATAACTTCAACAAGTCTTATGTTGTTCCTTTTTTTACTTAAAGCCATACTCAGTAGCCAGGTAAACAAACGAGGTCTCGCTAGCTAGTTTACAGAAACACGACTCGGTGAACTCACCCCTCCCGTCGGGTAAAATCCATAAGCCAGCCTTCCCACGGACATGGGACTCCGTTTTGCGACGATAACAATGCAGAGTCTAACTCCAGCCGCAGACACATTCCCCCAGATTTTCCTCTTTTCACCTCCAAACGTTTTTAGTTTTCTGCTAGCTGAAAAGGTGTTTTTTGGGGCGACTCTGGTATTTTTATCTTAAAATGGAATCACCCGCCGGCTCTCTCACTACTTCTACTTTCACGTCCGGGATGTTCTGCCCCAAAATGTGTCCGGGCGGATTAATGCCAATCCAAGCAATGCGGAAATGCGGCAGACAGACAGCTGGATTGTCCAATCCTATCGTTCGGTCCGAACGATAGGATTGGCTGAAGTTTTTAGAGAACTGCGGGACAACTACTTTATTGATTTCTTTCGTTTTTTTTTTTAATCTCCACAATATATTTATAGCTATACTATATTAGAACGTTGTTAAGAGGCTTAAAAAAAAAAAGTTAAAAGCTACATTGTTTACCTGGCTACTGAGTATGGCTTTAACTGTACTTTTTTGACTTTTACTTAAAAACAACAAAAACTGTTTTTTAAAACTCATTTTACCAACAATTTAACGCAACAATAGTAACTTACATTTTATTCTAAACACATTAATTTTATTTATTTTTTGGTATCCAGGTTTTAAATGTTCATACATTTAATACTTTTATCCTTATTAATGACATTAATAAAACTGTCTCCCTCAGTCCCTTCATTCTCCTCCTTTATAACTTCCTATTGATCTTGTCCTTGTCTTTCCTTTATGTTTGTCTCTTTGACGTAAAGCACTTTGTTACACACTGCTGTTTTAAAGATGCTGTAAAAATGAAGTTGGATAGATTGATTTTGCATCTCTAATTCTAAACACATTTGCAATCTTAGAGTTTCTCCACATTTAATTTAAGGTAAATGTTACATTTGGAGGAAAACTTGCAAATTCCACCTTTAGCAAAAAGTGTCTGCGGGTAATTCTCAAACGGCTGCTTTTGATGCATTTAGTGTGAAATAGCGAGCTGGTGAAAGTTGAGTCTCAAGTCAAATAAATAAATAAGGATTTTCTGCTGGACATCTCTTTCTGTGATGAGTGGCAGACATTATTTTACAAAAGCACACTGCAGAATTTAATCAAACATCTAGTTTTTCATTCATTTTTAAAAATATACAGTGAAAATACAGTTGACGTGGAAAGACAAAAAATCTGTTATTGATTTAGAAATATAATCTTTTATGTGATTTCTCTTAAAGCATGTAATTTCATCCTTTAGGGCCTTCAGACTGTCACCTTTGAGCTTGCTGTGTCCATCTTGAGGCTGTGCATCACTATGATCAGACTTTAAACAAGATGTCTAAAATATACAAATTGCATGTTACAGGAATATACCCTGCTTTAGCTGAGTAGACTCTTATCACATCTAGTTGCTCATGTTGTCAGCACCATCTGGTTTGCAACAAAGACTCTGAACATCTCTCCTTTTCCCATCACAGAAGCTGGAGTCAACATGTTTTCAGGTTTTAATCAAACCAAGTTCCTTCCTTCTCGTTTACAGACACATCATTTATTTCCTTGTCGTTATCAAGCAGGTGTTTCAGCTCCCCGACTCGCTCTTTTCTGAGCTGGCTGAAGTGAAGTAAAAGGTTCCTGTAAGGACCCCCACCCCCCAGTGCTGGAGAAAAAAATAATGAGCCTAATTGATTTGGGGGGTGTAATTTTTGTGCAATTTCCTTTTTAATGGGCTTCGGTTCACTGCCATTAGTTTGACATGTACCTTTAATTATGTCTCTGTGGATAAACCTCTCTCTGAAAACTCAAGCGATCTTCTGATTATGTTAGAAAAGTCTCATTTAAAGCTGTGAGTGTGTTAGTAATAAATGTTTCAGCCACCGCTAATTGTGTGTGGAGTTAGGATCGAGTTTAAATACAAGCTGATTAGGAGTCAAGACCTTCTGCGTTTGATGCTTTATTACTGTAATTGAAGACGAAGTGAGGTTTGGACCTCTGAGTGGAAAACTCAAGCTTTCTGCTGCATGTATTTCTTTGAAGAGGTTTCTTTGCTTGTACTTTTGGTTGAAGGTTTTGCAGAATTTGCTGTGTAGGTTTTTTTTTTTTTTTTTTTTTCCATCGGGCGCAGAGTTCCCAGGGATATTTACCCCCTGAGGCAACGGAGTGACATTGGCCAGAATGCTGTTTTCAAGGAGAACATGACTCCTGCATCATACAGCAGAACACATGGCCTTTCATATGCACAAAATCACCCACACACACTCACACACACACACACACACACACACAGGACATCGGGGCAAAGCAGGCATCAGTTACATTCAAATGACTTTGTGTCACCCAAAATTTAAAGTCACAGATTCACTAAAAGAATGGTGATACATTTATTTTAAGCTCATCTACAACAGATTTAAATATGCTTCCCATAATATATGTATTGTTTTTACATCTAAATGGATTACAGCCTTTGGTGTTGACTTCCTACTTTCTGATTTTTCTGATTAATTGGCTCCATTAACTTGAAACGATCCAGCTGCGAGAAACAAACATTTCACTGGTTTCACCATGTCAGAAATCTATACGTTTCCTCTAGTGCTCTGGGAAATGTATACGCCGAGACGCTAACCAAACCGTTTCAGGTTTTAATCACGGACGGATTACCATCAGATCAGACGGAGCTCAGATACAGTGTGTCTGTATTGGACATGTTTTCTCAAAAGAACAAAATCAAGATAAATCTAGACTGCTCGATAAACCTGCAATAAAATTCTCTTAAAGAGCGCGCTCACACGTTGTGAAGTGGGTTTCTGTAAAACAAAATAGAAGAATAATTAAAGCTGCGAGCAGCGTCGTGCGGCCCTCGCAGCTCAGCGCCGCTCCGGCCTCACGTGCACCTCCAAGCGACAGCCACCTCGACCCCAGCTCAAGTCACGCAACCACCGACACCCTGAACTGTCATGTCATCCGCACCTCATCCCAACACCACATCTCCTCTGAGCCCGCCAATCCACTCTGAACGTCACCACTAGGGTGTCAAAGCGAGCGCCTATTAATAAAATCAGCGAGATTATCTGTTCAGAGTTGGATCAGTATCACTCACATTAATTTTCGTGCAGATTCTCTTTAAATTCAGAAAACTATAGGCAAACGTATTTCCATGGCGTGATGTCAATTGTCACCATGCCAGCACCCCTAACTTCCTTCCTAACCTCCCAGCATTAGATGACCTGTTAGGCTAAATTATCTTGCTATTTGACCTAAATTCACTTTGAGTAGGTTAAACGGGCTGAATAGGGACCATTAAGCATGATTTGGCGACTCATCAATATTTGACGCTTAGCCACGCCCACACCATATGGTTGGCATAATAAATTGGAACAACTTTTGATCCCCAATGCCTCATGAGTAAACTGAAGCTTTTTGAAGTCTGTAGGTCAAAATCCCTAGGACTAGTTTGTTCAAATGCAATGTGTGCAAAAACTCCAAAATGGCGCCATCTGACCAAAATGGCTGACTTCCTGTAGGATTTGGACCATGACTTCAAGAGACCTTTTTGTAGGCCTAGAGAGAATACATAAGTGTACCAAATTTCATAATCCTCAGACAAAGCATGGCTTGGGGCTGATTGTTTTAATGCTAGTAGGGGGCGCTATTTCAAAAAATAGGGCATGCCCACCGAATTTTTGCATAGAAATCTATTTTGGGTCAGACATGTATCACTCCCATTAAGTTTTGTGTAGATCGCCTGACGAAGGTGGAAATTAGAGGCAAACGTATTTCCATGGTGTGACGTGTGTTTTGGCCACGTCACGACAGCACCACCTTCCCTCCAAACCTTCCAGTATTGGAGGGTCTGTGACCCCCACTTGTCTCCTGTTATTTGACAAAGTTTCACGTTGATTAGGTCAAAGGGGTCAAATAGGGAGCGCTGAGACTATAGCATGATTTGGCGCATGTCCATTTTTGACGTTTATCCATATCCACGCCCACACCATTCAGTTGGCATAAAAAACGTGAACAACTTTTTTCACCAGGTTCTACAAATCCCCCAAATTTGGTGAGTTTTTGAATACGTTAAGGCCTCCAACTAGCCAATGTATTTTTGCCAGGAGAAAGAAAAATAAACGGAGGAATTACAAGAGGCCTTCGCAGCGCTTACGCTGCTCGGGCCTAATAACAGATTAGCTCGGATTGGACAGATGAGCTAAAAGCTATAGCCACCGCGGAGCTAAGAAAAACACTTTACTCGAAAAATGAATTCATAGCCAGGGGTGCACATAACCGGTGTGCCAGTGTGCAACATCATACTAAATTTTCACCAGTTTCTTCTGCTGCGATGCTCCTTCGTGTGTTGCGTCGCTGTATCAGTCTTGCAGCCCGTGATCACGTTTTTATGCTGCAGCGCTTGCACCAGCAGCACACCCCCTTTTGGTTTGGTAGTTTAAAGGCACACTAGGCAGTTTTGACTTGTATTTAGCACCCTCTAGTGTTTGTTTTAAATCACTGTCATGAAAACAAACTGTTGACCCCTCCCCCTCGCTGTGCTCTTGTGTTTTCAATCATCAGATAAGAGTTTTCTTTGTTTCTTTCCATGATGAACATCATACAATGGATCTCTTAGCTCATATATATCATGTCTGTCCTGAGCAGGTTCTGAGGTGGAAACATGGATTACCGTAAAGCGTTTCTGCTTCTCGTGAGACTTTGCGAAACTTCAGGACACTGGACCGGAGACCCAGAAGTTGCAAACGTGGTATTCTGGATCCAAGCAGCAGATGGGGCTGAGAGACTTTTCATTAACGCTGTAAAGGGTCAGATTAGCACAGACTGGCTCAAGGAAACGAAATCTGAACTGTCCATTTAAGTTTCTCATAAGAAAAATAATCAATTTAGATTTTTAGTTGTGTTTACTGTAGCAGAATCTGCTATTTGTAGTAGCACATATGTAATATAATTATTTAAACGTTTTATAACTAGTTATTTTTAATGCAAACATTTAGCATAAAATAAAAATACGTTTTCTTCGATTCATCTGGGGAGGAAGGCCACCTACTTTCTGTCTTTGCAGAAATAAAAGTTAAATGTACCAAACTGCTTTTATATCAATTTCATGAAATATTTAAACAATTCCCAACTGATGGAAAATAATGCAAGAAAGATAATTCTAAAACTCAAAGCCCTGAGACTTCATTTTGCTTGTTTGCCTTCATGTCGGGGTACTTCCCTCACTCCCATTGCTGGGTTATCTATTTAAATCACTTACAGCTTTTTGCACATTTACAACATGTTTTCATTTCAAGGCCCATAGAACATGACTGAAGCTCATCACATCTCCACATCATTTATCTTTCCTTTGGTTTCAGCATCAGTTTCAACATCACAGTCATCATCCTGCACAGACTTGCACTGCGTCTCCGTGTCAACATTTCATAGATCAGTGTCAGGGTACTTTTCCTACTCCTGGTTTTGGTAAACTCTTACATATGTATTAGAGTTTGAGCACTTTCCTTATCATCTGTACAGCATGTGGTATCTTGCTTTGGAGCTAGTATCTCTGTCGTTGAGAGCAGATCTACAATCTGGACACCGCTTGAAGAACTTTGAGAAGATCTGAGTATTTCCTACAAGAAAAATCTGACTTTGCACCTTTGGCTACTTTTACTTAGAGCTTGTTAAAAGAAATGATTGACTTAAAAACAAAGTTCAAAACAAAAATCCTATTTTTTTTATACGTTTGTCACAATTAAATGTAGATCATCAAACAAATCTAAATATTAGACAAAAATAACACAAGTAAAGACAAAATGCAGTTTCTAAATGAATATGTTTATTATGTGTTTATTTATTATTTATGTTTATTATGATTTTAGAGTTATATTATGAACCTTTTTGAACCTGTTTGAAAAAGTGACAAATAGGAGCTGCCTGACAAAGTAGAGTAGACCAAAAGATCCTCAAATACCAGACATCATGCCACGATCCAAGAAAAGTCAGGAACAATAGAAACAATGGAATTGAGTACAGTTTGTTTTTACAACAGTGTTTTAAAAACAAACACTAGGGGGTGCTAAAAACAAGCCAAAACTGCCTTGTGTGCCTTTTAAAAAGGAGGATTATGCTGGAAAACCATCCAATGTGGCTGATTTACAACAATTATGCAAAGATGAGTGGAGCCAAATGTTCTCCACAGCTCTGTCAAAGACTCATGACTGCAGTTGTTGCTGCTAAAGGCTAGAATACACCGGACACGTCGGCGACACGCCACTTCGTGGCTGCGCCATTATTTCAAGTAGTGCTCGCTGCAGAACCAGAAGGCGGAGCTGCACCAGGTTCAGCCCCGCCCATTCAACCAGAGTCAGCCCCGCCCCGCTGTTTTTTTAAAAATAACTTTATTGCAAAAGAGTGAATTTACAAGAAAATAACTGAATATCTGCCTGTTTTTCCTTCTGTTTCCCCTTGTTTTCAGGATAAAACATATCCTCAAAGTTGATTAAATATCTCGGGGTTTCAGTCATGTTTTTGTAACAGTATTAGTGAATGAGAAACGATAATGTTTTCTGTCATACGGACTACAACGAGAGACAGTGAGCCTAACAGAGAAAGCTGAACTAGCCCACTTTGCTTCATAGTGTTAGCCGCCATTAGCCGCTGATAGCGGCTGTTAGCTGCTATCAGCTAGCGGCTGTTAGCTGCTCCTGGCGGGGGCCAAAGCACCAGGGAAAACCCTTAGTGCTTCGCGGACCCGCAGCACGTAGCTCTGCAGACCCAGCATAGCATTAGCCGCTGATAGCAGCTGTTAGCTTTGCCCTTGGGCTCTGTGGCTTAACCTGGCGGGGGCCCAAAGCGCCGGGGAAAACCCTGAGCGCTTTGCGGACCCAGAGCACAAAGCCGGACCAGGGGCACCGTAAGAAGCTCCGTGGACACGCTCACAGCGTTACCCGACAACGAGGTGTTGCATCGCCACCGGACTTTGTGTTCTGGATCCGGCGGAGATGCAACACCTTGTTCTCGGATCTAACAGCCCAGTGGAATAGTCCAATATAACCAGGTCAATCACAGGGGAGGTGTGGGAGCTGACTCTGATGGAATGGCCGGGTCTGATTGGTTGAATGGGCGGGGCTGAACCTGGTGCAGCTCCGCCTTCTCATGCAGCACCACCTTTTTGGTTCTGCAGCGAGCAGCCTCTCCATTATTTTGATTAAAAACCATTCTAGTCCATCAGATCACTCACACAGAGCTCGCCACAACGCGTCCCAGAAACACGAGACGCCGCCATCGTGCTAAAGATTCGCACCAGTCGCAGCTGTGCGCGTGTGTCACGACATGTTGAGTACTTTCTGACACCGGCGTTACGACACAGGACGGCTCCTATTACGGCACACAGAAATAAACCGCCACAAACATTACGGCACGCATAAACAGCAGCTCCATTAAGTAGCTTACTGACCCATTTTGAGAGAATTAGAATTAGATTCTTACAACACACGACGTCAGCTCTGATCACATATAAACAAATAAGTCATTTCCTGCTTCCAGTTTTTAATTCCCGCGTGATGTTGTGACTATCGCGTGATTTTTCAAGCAGCGTCCTACAGCGCGCTGTGTCAGAAACGCGTATTGTCTGAGTACAAGACTCGCCAACGCCGCAGCTACGAGGTGGCGCATCACTGAGGTATCCGGTGTATTCCAGCCTTAAGAGTCACTCAACTAACTTTTACCCCTCTTAATAATAAACACCTTCAATTAGAAACTACATTTTGTGTATATTTGTTAACTTTACTTGATCTGAAACATTTACTGTATGTGTAAAAAAACATACAAAAAAAAATGAAGTCAAGAAGGGGGCAAACCCTTTTGTACACCACTGTAGTTCAATCTGTTAGTATGAGATGGGAAAGACTCTTAGCTACCAGATTTGGCAGGATTATTAAACTGACTTTTGCCCGATTCTCCTCTTCCGACAATCTTAAGGACGTCCCCAATTACCATAATGTCTCTAAAGATAATCATATGGGATATTCCTGCCGTGTGTGGTGGATTAAGAGTGCTCTCGTCCACTTGGAAGTACGCCGGGACTGCTCCGATCGCAAATCGGGGAAATCCAACATGTCTTGGCCCAATATCGCAGCGATATGTGTGGTGTATTCTGACAAACAAGCATGCTGTCTGTTTAATGCAACGTGTAGCCAATCAGAACGCGAGTAGTAAGCTGCACAGAGCGAAGGAAATCCAAAAACAGCTGTTTGTATTCTTTGTTCATTGAAAAGTTGTGTTTGTTTACTCAGAAGTCACGTTTGACCTCAAGAAATTCTGCAAGATTTCACGTCTAACCTGGGAATGTTCTAGGGTGAAATCAGTTTGTGTGTGTTGTGTTGTTTTTGCGGTATGTCTGCACACCACACACTGTCGGATCAAAACACATCAGGTATCCCAGGTTTTGAAATGGGCCGACAATTTAAAACTCATGCGAACTGGCCCTTAATTTGCTGTGGTGGCCATCTTGAATGGGGCTGACGCCAATAAATAATCAGATGTTGATCTAATGATTACTTTCAGGGAGTTTAATTACAGTAAAATCCATCCAGTGGTTCAGGAGCTCTTTTCCTTTCACACAGAGGAACAGGCATTATCACCTTTTGGTGGTGGGCGATAAGAAAACATGTAAATGGACCATTTGTGGCTACAGCTGCTTCTGGTCTGACTCAGCTGAAATCAAAGCAATAACTCTCCATCCTGTCTCTTAGTATGTATTGTATATAAAGCCAGTGATTCATATAGCTTTAAATAAAATCTCTCTTTAATCAACCTGAAGCTTTCTTGTCCACTTTGCGTCGATTCCAGATTCTCTTAAATAAGTCATTATTGGGCTTTTTTTTGGTCTCTTTCTGTCTTGCAACGTGTGAAATCAGGAGGAGGCTTTCAGACATTCCAGAGGCTGGAAAAGTGACAGCTCATCTGGTGATCGTCTGACTTTTTAATGGAAGAGAGAGAAAAACGCAGCAGGCCCAAGAAGCAACAACGACGAAGCCTTCAAAATGTATATTCTTTATTAGATGGTTGCATGAAAACAAAACAAAAAGTTTAATTTTGCAATTAATAATTGCAAAACCTTGAACGCTATTAGACACATTTATTAGATAAGTCCACGTTTTTTTTCTTCCCACATGGCCAAAATGTCTCACGTTTTGGAGGAATTTCCTTCTGAGCAAACACAGCTGCCTAAAGATCTCCACTCTCCCTCTTAAATATTCATATTTTAAGGGGGTATTTTTAAATGGTGGGAGAGGAACAGGGAGTTGTTGCATTTTACATTTTCTAAACCACAAAAACAACATTCTAGTCCTCTGATTTACAGCCGATTTCCACATTTTTCCAGCGGCTAATTTACGAAAAAAAAAAAATGGAAAAGACCTCATAGCTGCCACAAGTTGAAATTTCTGCATGTTTATCGAGAACAATCCCAAATAATATACAACGTTTCTTATCGAAACGAGGCACGCACATTTCAAAAAGCTTCTCGTAAACTGTTCTGTGCCACTTGTGTTCCCTCGTGAATTGTTGATCTTATCTTCATGACACCATGCCCCTGGAACAAACACACCATGGCACAATGACGGAAAAAGGAAAGAAGCAAAATGTGCTCCTTTATGTGCCCTTGACGACCGTCGCTGAGTGAGTGTGTGTGTAGATTTTTTTTTCTGTTTTGGCGCTTATGTTAAAGTGCACGTGTGTGTGTGTGTGTTTACCAGTCTCTGCCTTGCAGGAGCACAACACCGCAGCCATGTTGACAGTTATGACAGGTCAAAGTGGAGTTTACTTTTCCAGTATTTTATCGTAAATAGAGCTCGGGGCTGCAGAGAGTGCACGCAAAACACGAGCAGGTGAATCATCTTCTTTCATTGGATTCAAAATCCTGCATGCACATGCAAAATGTTCCTTTTAAACATCTTTTATAGGGGTTATCTTCTCTTAATTTAACACTTTAAAAAATCTAGTGGAGAATGTTCTCTGTTCAAACCATTAAGTAGAGATCTAGTCTGGTTGAGCGCGATGTAGACAGGAGGGGGTCACCTTTACTGCCTTCACATGGCGACATATGCAGACAGTAATGGAGTGAATTTATATAGCGGTTTCCTGGTCCCTTGAAGCTTTTTACACTGGAACTCACACATGGAAAGCTCAGCACTAAGAAGTTCAGACGGCTGGGATGCACAGACGCGTTTGATCCTGTGGAGTTTACCACTGACGTCTGGAAATCATAAGCCTTCTTACAGCACAGGTTAATGTTCCGCAGCAGAAGAGGCCCTCGGATCGCTAGGAAGTGGAAGTTTCGATAAGTTTGACGCAGAAATAAAAGGCTGCTTCAAGTGTGTTTTTCGGGGCATTTAATTGAAAATGCTGTGACTTGATTTTTTCCTTGCCTGGAGAAGAACATGAGGTGTTACCAGTGCTTGACCTGCCTGACCTGCCCAGCTGTAACACGACTCTGCAGCGCTACGCTAAGCTCTCATCACTTGTTGAGCAACCTGGACTGAAAAGAGACGCTGCAACTCAGGCATCTAGAGCTGTCTTAAATAACAAGCCGAACAGGGGGAACGCTTTGCATGTAGAAATCTTCAACAGGTTAATCAATCAAAGGAAGCTGAGAGGTTTTGGAGCTTCGATTTGAGGTGTAAGTTCTGTTTGCTGCAGAGTCTTGTTTCTAATTCTTTCTGGTTATAGATTATGATACTACATCAGATGCATAGCAGGGGCAAGGGGTCCAAGAGGCTGCAGCAGCTGATCTTGACCCAGTGCTGGTTCTGTCCGGGCTGCATGTAACTACACCTGGACCAGAGCCCTCACGGTTTATAGGATCAATGTACATAATCCACACAAGAAATATTAGAAATAAGCCAAATCAAATGAGGCAAACTCTGACAGCACTGTAGTGAATAATTGTGAATACCGACTAAGACTGTGGCTTATCTATACATGCTGTTGCAAATGTAAATTTAGCCTTTTTAAGCCATTTTTTAAAACAAGTGTCCTCCCTTTCTCGTTCCCGAACAATCCACACAAATCATACCACATTCCTTTCTGAATTTCAGCTCTTTGCAGTTTCACTATGAAACTTCTTGATAACGTTACCAACTGCTGACATGGGAATTTGCTTGTTAAAGTTTTGATTGTAACATTTCTGCAGCTGTGGAGCAGTTCCCTTGTTTTCACCATAGTTAGAAAGCAAAGCTTGGAGGGATCAGCTGCCCTCCATGCAGCAAATCTGTTATTTATGTGTGAAAATGGAAACTAGAATATCTTTTTTTGTACAATAAATTTGTCAGATGGATGTCGATTATTGTGTATACATGTTTTAATCCCACCATATTGAAACAGTTTCTAACCAGTTGTTGAGCTAAGAACTGAGAGGGACTATACATGCACTGTAAAACCTGCCAAGTAAGTTCAACTCAAATGATCTGAGGAAACCGATTGCCTTGCGGCATTTAAGTTTATTAACTTAAATTGTTAACATTTAGAAAACTACTTACTTTGAGTTAACTGTAATTTATGTCAACATGTGTAGATCAATTCAATGGATAAATTCAACTATGTTTACTTAACTTAAACCATTTTATTCCCTCAAACTCATCTATTCTATTCATCTATTCATCAATTCAGCAGGGCCCACTGTTATAATTTACTTTAAATGAGTTTTATGACATCTACCAAAATAAAATGAGTAGATTTGACTAAATTCTGATATTTTCATAGTACTTGAACACTATGAATTAAATACATGTACTCAAATCTGCAGAGTTAGTTGTTGAGTTCTTCATTTTTGAGTAAGATGAACTTGATTGAAGTCAACGTCTGCAACTTTTTCAGGGAAATAAGTTATTTGGACTCACTTTGTTTATTAATATATACTGTTAGGTTTTACAGTGTGAATTCAGCTGCTTGTAAAGACAAATTTGAAAAATGAAATCAACATGATTTAGCTACAGCGATGGTCAAATGTTATGAGAATGAGTGTCATGCCAGTCATAAAGCACCCTGATGTGTGGGTTATACCCTCAATACAGCCATGAATAAAGAATGGTACCAAAGCACCCTCCAAGAGGAACTCCTCCCAACCTCCCAAGAACTGTTTGAACTGTCCAGGAAACTACACAGATGTTAATCCAAAATAAATCACTCAAAAGACTTGATTTGCACCAAATGTTGATTGACAGCATGCAAAGGTGAACTGCTTAGGTCTTAAATGTACATAAAGGTAATGTGTTTGACAGTAAAAGCCCCTGAAACGGATGAAATGCTTGTAATTCTGCTGCAGGATACCAACATTTGTCAAAAAGATCGAAATACACTAATGAAAACCCCCACCTGAGTCTGTAGTCCACTACGCTGTGGCCAACTGAATTATTATTTCAAAGATGTAATTGACCTAAAACGATGCAATATTAACAAATTCTCATTTGTGGTTTTTGGACAGCTGTACTCTCAATAAAATAATCCTCTACTCCTTCTGGTTTCTTAAAGTAAATATCAAATCGCGTCTGGTAAAAGTCAACCTAAGGCTGCTGCTGCCTTCCATTACGTGCAGAAAAAAAAAAAAAACGTATTTTTGGAGCACAAATGTTTTCAGTTAAATCAAACAATGAGCAACAAATTTGAAAACGAATTGTTTTTGGAATGAAATCAAAAATATGTGACTCAATGCTGAATATCACCACTTAATGTGCAGACTGGAGCTAAATATATGCATTTGACCCCAAAACCTGGAGTTCTCTGTGTTTAGCTCATCGCTTTTATCAAGTGTTTCCAGTTAAACGTCACTTTCATTACATTAAATGACCTTCCTGTATCAGGAGGGGCCTCTGCTTTCTGCCAAGCCTTTTCTCTCCCATGCAAAGCTAAATGAGAACAATGTGTATCTCCATTTGATGATAGCGCTCCTCTCGGTGGCAGATGAGGAACACCCAGACCGTGATTTGACCCTTTCACCCCAGATAAAAAAAGGGAACATAAAACACAGTCGTATATTCACTTTTCTAGAGGATAAAAATAACGTTTCACACACAAACTGAAAGATTTAGACCCCAGAAACGTCTCACTCAGCACACACACTTTTAAACCCACCCAAAAAGGAAATGGACAACAACAAAAAAGACGACTCCTTTTAGCTTGGTGGACTAGCTTTTTTGTGGCGAGCCTCAAATTGGGCAAAGGTGAAGATAAAGTCAATGTTGCAGACTACACCCCTCATCATCCCCCCCAAAAATGCACTCAGCTGCACCGACACAGTGTGTCACAAATGGTTATGTCCAAATGTTTAAAATAGTTCCCCTGCTCCAGCCAGCATCTGCTTTCTATTTACCTTCCTATAGAAAATCCCCAACAGTTTGTAACAAAAGTACTCGAGAGGGAATGGGATCATACTGGGCGAGCAGTTCTTAGAAAGTGGGTGTGTTTGCTAATCACAGCAGAGAAAATGATTTGAACTTTATTAGTTTGACTTATTAGGTTGTGACTTTTTAGAAAACATGTTTTCTGCTTTTTGTGGCTCAGCAGGTAAAGGCGCTTGTCTACTGATCAGAAGGTGAGCGGTTCAATTCCCGGTTCCTGCAGACCACACGCTGAAGTTTCATCGGGAGAGGTACGGAACCCCAAAGATGCCCACAGGCACCGTCCACATGGCAGCACACTGCTCCACAGGGATGGCTTAAAAGTAGAGAAATAATGTCCCCAAGGGGGCAATAAAGGATTAATTATTATGATATTAATAAAAATAGAACATTGTGCTTGAATCAAACTTAAAGTTATGAATATTTCAATATGTGGAGTCATTTTATGGAACAGTACTGAAGAAAAAAAATCAAAGTACAAATAGATTGTAAAAAAAAACCTGATGTTGCAATACTCTTATGTTATTGTACTATGATCAGGTAATAATCTGTTATTATACTATGATGATGCACTCTGATGTTATTATAGGGGCTGCACATAAGTGGTGTGCAGGTGCGCATGATAGCTGCTTTCATAAAACAATGCCGACAAATTGCCGCGAACCTGAGCCGGCATCTGGGAGCCTTTGGTTGTTCATCAGTGGTCAGACCGTGCCGGTAATGTTGCACAATCATGTGCGTTTCACAAAAGATTTCTCAGTGGCGGTATAAAGGAGGTATGGGGGCGGTCTTCGTGCTGTCGGCGCGCAGAGTACAGAGACGTGAGACGGAAGTCCTCGTATAAACAGACAGGCAACTTCTGCTTCAGCCAGAAGCTCCCGGATCTCGGTGTCGCTCCAGTTTGCCGTCTCCGCTGAGTGTTTACAAATGTGCAACAGTTTTCCCACATGATTTTTAAAATCCTTTCTCTGGTCGGGGGTCGGCTCACTTTTGCCACGTTATTAGTGACTCCTTCCTCTGTTGCGCCAAGGCGTAATCTTCATTCACAAGTCCGACGTTGCGGGAATATTACTACCAAGCGTGCCGGCACGAATGCCGCAAAATTGCCGCATCGCCATGCCGCCACGACGCTTTCATAAGACACACCACATCATAAGACACACTACATCAGGATGGAGATGCTTCTTCACCAGATGACGTCGAACCCTTTGACTAGTTGGGTTGCTGTAATCTCTCAAACTGATGGAGATCCAAACCATAGCAGGTGAAAACATTTTCCAGCATTTTTTCCATGAGAACTGACCACGACATGTGGCAGCTGTGAGATGACTAAAATAATAAAGAAACAAAACTGAGCTTCTGCTGCAGCAGTTTACACATAACAGCATGTTTTCAGTTTCGATGAAAAACCTTTACAGCGCGTGTACGAAGGAATAAAATTCTAGTCCCATGCATCATCAAGTCAGATGAAATGTTTTTCATGGAAAACATCCACAGCAGTGAAGCATGGTTACTGTATCTACAGATCTTGAGAAACGCTGGTATCTCAGCAGTGCTTTAGATCAGTCTCACATTTAGGAATTCCCCAGGGACTCACTCCTCCGCTGCTGTTAGACGGCTCTCAGAAGTGGTCATGTTTCTCTTCAACCCTGATCTGCCTGAGAAACATAAGGGCACACGCTAAATGCATGTCATGCTCAGGGTTTCGGGCTGTCATGTTGCATCATCTGAACAAACTGGACGGAAAGTTTAAAATACTCTGCATCGTCAGATTGGGGGAGAACATGATGACATAGAGGGAGTGGTGTGTGATAGACCTGCAGTGGACTGGGGGTATTTTTTGTTATTTTTTAAATTCCAGGTTAAGATGAGAGTTGTCGCAGGGTTTTTGACTTTAAAGACTTTTGAGAAAGGGAACCACATTGAAATGCAGCTAGATCAACTTGAGTTTGTGAGACGATAAAATCAAAACATTTTTTTCTTTGCAGACACGAGAGTTTCTAGTTTGACCAAAAGTTATTGAAATGATGTTTAGTTATATTGGAGGGGCCCCATACCTGTGTTGAAGTGACAGCATAAAAGAAAATGTCAGATCTTAAATGTTGGTTTATGTTGCTTTTAAATAAGAAAAAAAAAGGAATGTTTTGCAGGTTTTTTCCCCCTTTTTGGCAAAGTTTGTTTCTAAAGAAACAATAAATGTAGTTGCGGGTTCCTGTTTTTTGATTTTTTTGGCTCATTAAACACATTTACTCATTTGCCGTTCCTTGAGTGGTTTAAGATTACACAGTTATTTTTACAAGAGAGAGAGAAAAAAAAATCAGACTGGAAACACCAAACAGGAATACCTTGGCTTGTATAAAAGCTTTTATTTTCTTTGCAGACAATGTGAACGAAGAACTTTCGACAGGTTGTAGGGGTTGAACGACTTGCTATTTTTACAAGTCGACTACCAAGTAATAAAAGTCGCGTCGACTAATCGCTGATGACGTCATACATACGGCGTATATGTAGCCGGGGCCCCAGAGTACAGTTTTAGTCAGATTTTGGTCTATTGTTCGGCCATAATCATAACAAAGACATTCGCTATTTAATGAATAAAATCACTCAAAGCTTCATAGCCGAGCCATTAGCTCGTTAGCTTAGCCGTTAGCACATTGGAGGTTTGAATGAGCTGAATAGCGCCGTATTTTTAGTAAAACAAGAGATAAAGAAAGCAAAGACTCACCGTTAAGTTGATTAAATAAGGACAATCGATTGGCAAGGGCATCAAAAGCTGAGAAGAAGTATTCTTTGAGTAAATATCCATTTTATTAGAGCAGCGCCAGACCGGAACACATCAAAGGAAACGGAACTCATCAAAGGAAACCCCTTCAAAATAAAAGCTCATGTGATCAGCGACTAGTTGACCTTTGGTTTAAAAAGTCACTACAGCCCACAAAAGTTGACTAGTCGACTAGTTCGTGCAACCCCTAACATCTTATTTAAAAAATAAATGTCTTGCAGCACAATAAAAAATAAATATAAATATAAAACAGATCAATAAATAATAAAAAATGAGCTGCAAAAAATTCTGTGAAAAGTCTTTTTGGAATTTTTAAAATTTGTTTTTTAAGCATCACAAATTACCGATCTTTAAAGAACTTCTAAGTCCGACTGTTGTTTCTGTCACTGAACTGGGATCTTTTCTTGAACATCTTGATGCAGTGAGACTGATATTACTCTGATCCAGTGAGGGACTAGGAAACTAATCTCCTCAGTCTAAACATCATTTACCAGTATGCAGAGACGTCTGCCTTCATGTTGCTGACAGAGGCAGGCACTGAAGGGCCACTAAGTGTAATTGAGTGGAAAAGATGCTTCACACAGTATTGTGTTTGTGGCATGCTGACAAGTGAAAACAGCAGGAGTTTAGCGCTTTTAATGGGTTTTACCGTCCCTCTGCTGTACCCGCTCCAGCGCATGAAAACGGCTCAAAGTTTCCAATAAACTTCACATGCAGTCCTATTAAAACGGCTTTGTTTTTAAAGTTTGTCACTTTTAGAGGTAATGCTCTCCTATTTTGTTTCTTAAGATAAGAAAAAAACCCACTTAAATCCGTAGTTTATATAAAGAACAGTGTGTTCCTAATTAAATAGCCTCTCAGAGTTGACTCCTATCCCAAAGGCCTGAGCAAGGCTTTAGTGCAGATACCCTTCATGTGATCAAGTCAAACAGCTCAGGAACAGGAACTGTTCTGTCAAACATCTCACCTTCAAACTGCCTTTTCAGGAGGATAAAGGAGCAAATCAAATCCTGACTGAACATGTTTGAAAGTGCTCATTGGTTTAGAGTTGGTCCAGCAACCTCTGAAGTTCCCAAACCTTTTAGCGTTTGACCCACAACATTAAAGTTCCAGAAACTCATAAATCTGAAACAGTCAAGGATAAATATGCTTTTCATTTTGACAGATAATTAGATTTCTTTAGATATTAAGGCTCTTCGCTTGGTGTCTCACAGCCCTGACCCTATAATCGCTGGAATAGAGTCAGTGTTGGAATACCTCGCATTTCATCAGATATTAGTAACCTGCTACATCAGCTTATACTTGTCATAATATCTTGAGTTTGTGACTCAGATGATTAATGTCTTGGCTCTATCCCTACATTTGTCTCTGACATCAAACAATATCACCAAACTTTAGAACGGAGCAGCTTAAAATAGGGGGTGTCATCATGATCATTTACAACCAGCATTTTGCTCAGTGTTTAGTCCTGACCGTGTGATCAGACTGCATGGAGCAGGGTTTCTGCAGGATCTTAAAAAGTCATGCAATGCCTTACATTTAATAAACCCAAATTTTAGGCGTTAAATATAATAAATATGTCAGAATTTCCATACTAGGTAGAAGATTACAGATAGTTGGCTTGTTCATTACTTGTTATTTTTTTATTTATTCATTTATTTTTGTCAAATCAGCTGGTGGCATTTATTTGTTTTGTTTGTGTCTGAGAATTTGGGGCATTATTATGATGTACCAAGACTAAAAGGCCCATGATGCATCAGGGCAGTACCCCTGTCAGTAGGAATTTATTGACATTTAGCCTTCCCAATGAACTAAAACTTGGATTACCAAGATTTGTGGTTTGCAACCCAACGCCAAAAGAAAAATTCACTTATTTTAGAAGTTAACAGATTTTTAAATATCAATTAGTTTGCTGATTTTGTTTCTTTGACAGAAACTTTTAATTGACAAGTATTTTTTGTTTTATATTTGAATCAGATATGCCTTTGTAAAGAGTATTCCTGCTGGAATACTCCCGTATAACAACAAGGAGCATTTACCAGCCCCTCTGGGTTAGTATATGCTCCTTTGGGCACATATTCTAAGGGTTTCCCGAAAAACGGTCTGCTTTTTGTTCAGAAACTACCAGACAACATTTGGCACTGCACCCACAATAGCACAATCTGTCTCGTCCCAGTGACCCACCAGGAGGTCACGGCGAGGCCACACAGGCCCAAAAGACACAGGCTGCTTTCCCACTTATCATCTCTGCAATACACCCACCGTTTTCCGTTACGGTGTGATTTAAAGCCATTGTGTGGGAATGAGCATTTGCTGGTTGCAATAATGTCATAAGGTGATTTGCAACTGGAGCACAAGTGTGGCGTAGTCCCCCTCCGTTCCCGCGATGTGGAACTGTTGTGCTTAGATTCACAGGGGAGCTGTTTGCTGTGGCACCGCTCATTCTGGCCATTGTTTCTGTGCTCTTAATGACAGACTCACCAACAATGGGAATCAAAATGGTGACCAGTGCCAATGCGATACAAGCTCCAAGTTCATGGGACTAGAGGCGAGGACCTCAAAACAGTCAAATTAAATCCAAGATAGACATTTTTACATTACTGTTGTGCTAACAGATGTCTACTGTATTCCATTGAGCAACGGCTGTAATTAGCCGGATCGCCGACGTCTGGATCGTCCATGTAATCTGCTCTGTTCAGCCTCTGCGACGTTTACGCAGACTTATAAGTGAATCAGTCAGCACAAGTACAAATTAATGAGGCATGCTGCGCAGCGTTTCATGGTTTCCTGTTGCAGACAATCCAGATTGACTGCTGATGAGTATTTGTCGTGGGTGATGACTGAAGGCTTTGCAACAAACAAAAAAAACCCGTAAGGTGCTTCAAACCGCGTGGCAGGTTGTCAAACTCGGAGTGTGTGTTTGTGTTATTATATTTAACAGCAGAACCGCTGGAGTGACAGTTAATGTTTCACTGCACGTCAGTCCACATGTGGAGTAATAACTACATTTCAATCACAATCTTAATTTTCCTGTCGTGCCAAGGCCAAGAAATGCAGTCCAAGGTGTTGTGTGTGTGTGTGTGTGTGTGAGAGTCTTTATTTGATGGAAAACATTACATGCAGGTTTTCCCTGTAGGGCCTGTCAGTTACCAATTATGCTCTCCAGCTGCTGATAAGTTGGTTGACCATTTTAACCGTTTTCTAGGACGGGTTCGTCTGCCCCCTGGTCTCAGTGTTTCCTGCTAATCAGGGCTTTTGTTTTTTTGAGTTTTTTTTATAAGATAAAGAGTTTTGGAGGAGTTTTAACCACTAGCAGGCAGGATAAAGGCTTGTGCCAAGGCCTGAACAAACAAACAAAGGGATGGTTATTTCAGCACACACGACTGGGCTTATTCGGAGTGAATTAAAAGCAACCCCCCCCCCCACAGTCCCTCTCGGCCTTTGCCTCTGTTTTCTTAACTAATGCCCTCCTTGCTCTCCCTCTCACCGGGCCTGTTTAATCAGTTTAAGATCTGTTTTGGATCCGCTCACCACTCGGCACCGTAAACGTCAAAGCAAATTATCCGAATGAGCCGGTTCACTCATCTCATCGGGCGTTTTCCCCGTGTGACGCGTTTACTTTAGCTTTCTTGAGGCTAATCGTCTGTGCTGTCATTTTATTAGCGACACATTCAAACTTTGCTCAGTATAAAGAAGTTTCCTCTCGCCTTTTCTTCATGTTTTTTTTCTGGATTTGCAGCCGGCGAAGAGATCCGAAGCCAAACTTCGTTCACAGAGAAAAAAAAAAAAGTAATGTTATACTTTATACATTTTTCTGGCAGATTGGATAAAGGTTTACTTCAGGGACTGAAGCATCGCAGTCATGCCTTTCTTGCACAATATAAATCACGTAATGACTACAGCAAACAACTACTCCTTGAAATAATCCAATTAATCCTCCTCATTTTGGCAAGTTCCCCTTATTTCGAGTCCCATTCCGAGTGGATGGTTTGCAGATGTTACTCATCAGCAAACTCCGCCGCTCCATTGGGACTTGTCTTTCTCTCTTTTGGTTTTAATTTTTTTGAGAAGGTAGATAAAAGAAGGAGTGTTATTCTATGATTATAGGTGGAGCAGCTCCTTAATGACTCCCCACCCCCCACTCCCTCCTCCTTCCAGATCAGTCATCGGTCATCTGGACTCTCTGGCCAGCATCACGTAGCCTACAGACCTCTGGTCCCCATTAGTCCCCTTCCTCCCCTCCTCTCTTATAGTATCTCTGTGGCTGATGGTTTAAAGACCCAGGCGGGTTCCGTTCTGCTTTATTTTGCTTGGTATCTGGCCTCTGTATTGTGTTTTTTCGCTACCTTGCAGCACTTCATGATGATTGAAAGGCATAAAGTTTCCAAAAGATAGACGGTGACTTTTATTTTTAAGTCTTTTAAGTTTGATGGCTGTTGGATCGAGGGAGGTGTTGCGTGTTTTTATACGAGTGGGGACAAGTGGGGACATTTTTGTATCTTCCTGCGTGTTTTACTCTCATGGCCCAAGATAATGAGTCAGAGGAAACCTAAATCAGAGGAAATGAGTGTTAGTCAGGTCCTCTTCCTGTTGTCACTAGTCATTTAAGTGGTGTCGTTGCTCAAGTATGACACAATTATTATTTTTATACTAAGGAAATGTGTCCTGGTGTATTTATATTCCTTCAAAGAAATCACAGTCATCTTGAGCGGCACAAAGCCCAGGATGCAGCATCTGAGTCAGGAAGACAAGAGGATGGGGGAGGGGGGGGGGTGTTTTAATAGGACTTAGTGTGAAATTATATAGTTACAGTGCTGTCAAAGTATTTGCTCCCTTGAAAATTTCTTCAAAATTTTTTGTAACATTTAAATGTGTCAGATCAGCAAACAAATTTCAACATCAGACAGTAAACACTTAAAACTTGAGAAAGTTATTTTCCTTCTCGGTAAATCCTGAATGAATTGTGATTAACCAATAGCCTGGTAAACCAGACTATATATGTAGATCTGGCCACGGTCCAATGAAATGACTCATTCATAGGGGCGGGACCAACAGTTGTCAATCAAACCGTCTTCACATGCTATTGGATAGCGCTAGAGCCATTTAGCAACAACCAGAAGCAGCTGGTAGATTAAACTTTTACCGTATCCCGTCGGTAAAAGCGGCCAATAAATCCTCTTTCAAAATAAAAGACTTTGGTGCCTCTATCTGTTCACGTCTTAAAGAAAAGCCCAAATCTAAATCGTCCTAAGTTCATAATAAAGACGTTTCAAACGAACGCGGTTCCCGAGCTGCCGCCATGTTGTTTAAATTCAGTCAGAGCGCTGACGTCATCGGCTAATCCCACCCTCCAACCCGTTTAGGCGTTGTGATTGGCCCGGTACGAGACTGACTGGACCAATCAGTGGGCTGCAGAGGTTCCAGTGAGCGTGGCTAGACCAAATTTCTGCCGAGCAGAACTGACGGTCTAGTATACTAGGCTAATTAACCACATGAGCTCAGTTTCACTAACCACAACCAGACCTGGTTACTGCCAGATCTTTAACCCTCTGAGGTCTAACGCGCCGGCGAGGCCTATTCTTAGTCACATTTTGTCCCTCCTTTACCCCACCAGGAACCCAGTCCTTGTGATGGTTGTTGTTTTGACCGACAAAAAAGTCCTGATAACTGAAATATAAAGGCAAACACAAAAATGGACAAAACGTAAAATTGTACAGCAGACTTCAGAGGGTTAAAAGTAGAAAGTAACTTCAATAGAACTCATTGGACAACATGAAGTAGGCTAAAAGATCTCAAAAAGCAACACGTCATGCCTTGTTCTAAAGAAGTTCAAGAACTAAACGAAATCTAAGGCGGTCTCTCACTTGGTCGTAGTTATGGTCATAAATCAACAATAAAAAAGAGACAAAGTGGGCAAAACTTCTCTCAACTAGAAAAAAACAAGCCCAGTCTGCCAACAAGGCTCTTCGGTAGTCAACTACCTTTTCACATACGTATGGTCAGGTTGGTCTGGATAGCTTCTTACTCTTAAAAACTAGGGATGCTCGATATCGGCTTTTTTTAACCAATATCCGATATTGTCTTAACTCTTAATTTCCGATACCGATATAAACCGATATCAATATAAGCGGGGTACCCCTCATAAAAAATGAAAAACAAAATCATTTTAGGTAACCAACATCCCATACCTCCTTTCATGTATACTTAAACTTTAAATATTGTCTGTGCAAAACAGGACAACTGCTTCAATTCCTCTTCAAAAAAAGAGGGAGACATCTTGATTCCTCCTCCCATAACCTTCGCTTTACAGTCGTTACAAACGGCAATTTTATTGTCTGGAGACACTTCAGATAACTCCAAACCAAAGACAGGTTGGCGAGTACATGTTATGCTGCAAGTAATGACGTAGTTTGATGATGTCATCAAGTGTGCACCGATAGATGTTGCGTTCAAGGTTGGCTGGGAAATGCTGAAGCCACAGGATTTAATGCAAGGTGTGCCAAATAAATAAAAATATCTAAAAAACCATACATCAGATTTGTTATATTTTGACATTTTGAGAGAGAGGAGAAGTAGCCGAACAGTTTGATGTATAATATGTGCACGGTATGTAAATGTTGTGTGTGTCATCATTACAAAAGCCAATACCGATATTTTCCGATATTACATTTTAATGCCGATATCGGCCGATATTATCAAACATCCCTATTAAAAACCAATCATCATTCACTCAGGTTGTCTGATATAGAAATTTGTCTGAAGCATTTAAGTGTGACACAAAAGCACAAACAAAAGAAATCTATGTACTTTTTCACACTACATATGGCTTTCCTCCTGCAAACCTCTCTTTTGTCGAGGTTTACAAGAATCCTGCAAAAAGAAGCAAGTGGGTGTGCCACGTAACAGGAAAAACAAAACTCTTCAGTTAAAAAATGAAGAAATCAAGCTATCATCGTCTTTTTTATTTTTGTAGCCAAAAACATTTAGGCAAATTATTTCCCATTTCTTTTCTGCAACCAAATGTTCAGTCTCTCTATTTGTGCCTGTTTTTTTTCTTTTTGGCTGAGTGCATGTCGAGCCTTGTTTAAAGGGGAAAAAAAATCTGTGTATTTGAAAAGCTTATTGAGTGATTAGCTGAGGCAGGCTTTAGTTACAGAGAATGATTTTAGTTGTCCTTCTGCTGAGTAGCATGCTCGCTGTGATTTGCCCCAGCTGGCATGGCGTGTTCTGCGTGCACGCGTTGTCAGGGTCATACATTGTGAAGCTTTGACATGCTTTAAGGTAAATGACCACCTAGAAGCAAGGATGAACACTATGACTTTATTACTGTGTTTATAACCATTAAACTAGGTGTTGAACACATTAGAAGTGATATTGTGTAATCCTCTAAACCTCGTGACGCTGAAGGATAATTTGGATTAAACCCAAAACAATTCCCAGAAAAAAGAGAGAATTTTGGCAAGATAGGAAACATCTTGTTATTTGTAGAAGTTATTCACTTTTCTGTGAAGATGTTTGTACAGTCGCATTTTTCATGTGGTCTGTTGCCTTGGCACCATCATGCACCTTAATGTTTTTCTTAGGGTGGAATGACGTGGATGAAGAAAAGTCTTTTATCAACTTTCTGATGGTTGATGAAATGGAAAACATGTATGTGTTTGGCATAAAGCGCTAGTGATGCTTCATTTTCTCTCTCTTGCTCATACATTCATATATACTGTATATATAAACAGCTCTAAAGGACAAATATAACAAAAGTGAAATGGGCAATAAATATTGGGCTGACTGTAGTCTGCAGGATACAAACATGATGCTCCTAGCATTAAGTTAGTTGTGTTTTTACAAGTGTAGTTCAAATATTTTTGCAAGGACCTTCAAATGATTTGAGTCTTATCCATCCATTTTCTATAACCGCTTTATCCTCCACAGAGTGTCAAGGGGAGCTGGTGCCTATACGTCCAGCAATCAAGGGGTGAGAGGCGGGGGACACCCTGGACGGGTCGCCAGTTCATCGCAGAGACGAATTAGACAAACAACCACTCACACCTAAAGACAATTTACTAGACCAATCAGCCTAACAGTCATGTTTTTGGTTGGTGGGAGGAAGCCAGAGTACCCAGAAAGAACCCACGCATGCACGGTGAGAACATGCAAACTCCACGCAGAGAGACAGCCGAGCCGGGCTTCCGAACCCATGTTCTCCTTGCTGTGAAACAACACAACTGCACCACCATGCAGCCTGCATCTCATATCACCAAGAACTTTTAAGGGAAGGTATGTGTGATGTTTTTGCCCAGGGCTCAAATTTTTATTTTCTTAAAAAAGCCAGTTTTCCAACTTGTTAAACTAGATAGCCTTTCATTTTAGCATTTCTATGCACATTCATACTAATAATCTTTAGTTACAACAGCAAAATGACAAAAATGACTTGACTCAAGGCCCACAGCTAGCTAAATGGTTAGCTGAACACATCAGATGACCTGGTAGAAACATGCTTTCCTCATGTTGAGAACATAGCACTGATGGAGAGACAATATTTTAAATAGAGCAAATCAATATGATTTTATTAGTAAATTAATTTTAAAATCGTAATGCCAACTGTAGGAAATGTTACCATGGTAACAATGAAACTGGTAACTGTTTCATTCCTACAATAAAGCTAGAGATGGGCCGCGTCTCAATACTCGCACTTCCACCGTTGCGCCCCTCAGTTGCGCGTTCCCGCGGAGGTGCGCGAGTGCTTAGGGTGTCCCGGTTCTCCTGGCTGTAGAATCCGGAACTTGGCCCCGCCTCCTTTTCCACCCTCGCTGCGTGCTTCGCCGAAGTCCGCATGGGTGCACACTTCAGCGAAGGGTATTACCCATAATTCCAAGTGCACTTCTTTGAAGACCGTAGGGTGGAAGTGCGAGTATTGAGACGCGGCCATGATCATCAAGTAAGGACAGCTTTACCATTATTTACTTTCATACATGAATGCATGGCAGTGATCAGGTTTAGAGGGTGTCACACCTAAAGTGTCCCTGTGGAAACGGTCCTGCACTGTCCTTTATGATCTAATATCGTATCCCTACATGAAACCATTACTGCAAAGACAAATGTATTTAGCATCTACTTACTGTAACTTCACATGTTATATGAGGGAGCACATGATATTAATTAATAGTTTTCCTGGTATGAAAATCACCAAGACATGCTTCAATTTGTCTCCAAGCACATTTGCTGTCATGGTCCCAACAGAACAACTAGGCCCAGCCAGTCTCCACAAATGTGCATATTCTAATCCTTCAATTACATAACAACAGTGTCTGTGATTGTTGTTTGCATTGGCTGCGTCTCTGTTGGTCGAAATGCCGCGGCGACCAATCACAGATCTCTCCGTATCTTCTTCCGTCCTCGGAAATCTGCTGAGTGACAGCGGCCATGGCAACAGCCCGGCTCTCCGCGGCTCCCTCGCACCCCTGCTGCGCAGCGTTTGATGGCAGTTAGAACGTGTTGCGGAGTAATTGGGTTGTGGACCGGATGAGATCTGTCCCCCTAAGGTGTGACAGAATGTGAGAAATGGAGCAGGTGGTGGAAGCCCAGAGGCTCTCCCACCCATCGCAGCATTCAGCCAATGGTTGTGTGCTTACCAGGTGTAAAACACTCCACTCTGTCTTCCTGTCAGTGTGACAGCATGGGCTGTGAACATGTCTGAAATAAGATTAAAGTTATCCACAGGGGGATGCTTCTGTACAACATATCAGAGTGCAAAACTGTATTAAATTTGTATTAAAAGTCATCAAATATCACAGTAAATACACACAGATTCTTCTAAAGTATGAGCTTTGTGTTAACATTCACGGATGTTTTGTTGCTGTGCGTATGTATGTGTGTTGTTACCATTTGAGAGGCAAATAATCTGATATGTGCAAGAATTGGTGGCTCGTCAAGGTGAGAACCGTACAACTCAAGTCATGAAAGAGTTTAGAAAACACTGACACCATGTGCTCTGCAACAGCACATTTGCATTCCAAAATGGCAAACTGATCCAGCTCAGTAGAACGGATAAAAAAAATGGATCTGCATTTCTTCATTTCTGGCGAGCGAAAAGTTTTGTAACCGAGAAGAGCTCACCAGACGCGTGCCATGTGAAAGGAACGAGCCGTCACATTACACTTGTACCAACATCCATGAACAGGATGCCAAACATGATCGGGTGTCACGACGGCAGGTCAGGTGCCTGACATCACCCGCTCTCGTAGCCTGGAGGGGTGATGCCAACCTGGCTGCCATGTGGCGAGGCAGGAAGTTGGCAGGAAGAAAGGTATATCGCCTTTTATAAAACCTTAATCCCCACGACGTTTAGGAAGAAATCGGTTTTCATCGTGTTTTTTAACAAGATAAAATAAAACCAAAAAAGGATTATTTAACTTCTAAAGCATAAAACACGTTGAGCCATTGTAGTTATTTGGGGTATTTGGTGCATTAAAGTAGTTTTTCTTTTGATTTCGATGTGATTTTCTTAAGATTGTAAATCAACTTGCCATCTTGAGATCTCCTTTTATGGAAAATCGATCTTTTGGTTTTTGAGTTCACAACTCAACCCAACAATCAAGCTTTGTTTCCTTGTGATCACAAGATGATTATGGTGCAAAATACTTAATACTACTGACACTTTGAAATGATCTATAACAGCAAGTTATGTCATGCATATGCAGCGTATGCTGGTTGATGGGACATTTATAGCTTGAATTAGCTGCTAGCATGACCATCCGATTTCAAAATGATTTCCAGTTATCACAAGACAACTTCTCTAGGTTGAAAAAGAGACACTAGTTCTGGGTCTGCCCTGTCTCCTCCCACTGGGATGTGCCTAAAAGAGAGAGAGAGGACCAGATAGCCCTTAAAATAACCTTGTACCTAAAGCCTTTTGTTTGAGGTAGAGGCTCACCCTAATTTGGAGGAAACTTTCTCATTTCTTTATGCATCAGAGCAGGTGCCTATCACAGCAGTCAAAAGGCAAGGAGAAATCAGACACAATGGACTGGACAACCATCAATACATAAACACAAATTAGATAAAAATGATGGAGAAATCCCCACACATAGAGAACATGCAAACCCAACGGAAAGACCCCAGCCAAAATTCTAATCCGAAGCTTCTTTTTGTGAGGTAATTGGTTTTCACCAGATTTATATTAACTTTATTGATCCCTCAGAGGGGAAATTCCATTTCAGTACAATCTATAGGATTAGACACACATACATAACAGACAGGAAGATGGTCCTCGCGGGCTGGCTGCCACTCACAGTAGTTCTCCTTCAAATATTTTCTTTTTATCCAAGTTATCTTCCTGCTTTACCTTTTTCCAGTTTATATGCAAGCCGAGATGTTGGAGTTACTGTGGTCTTTGCAGGGCTGTGAAAATAGTCCATACTGTCAGATTTCTTCGGTTTTTGTTTACTTGTCACACTTAAATGTTTCGGATCAGCAAACTTTAGTTTTCAAATTATGATTTCATTGTTTAAGGGGACAAAGCAAACCATCCTGGCCTGATGTAAAAAAGTTATTTCCCCTTAAATTTAAGAGCTGGCTGTAACACTCCTGGTGGAAACAACTACAATCAGGTGTTTGTGATAACTAGTGAGTCTTTTAGAATTTCTCCTTCAGGATTTTCTGGTAGACGGCAGAATTCATGGTTTCATCAATTACAACAAATCATCCAGGTCCTAAAAACTGATTTCTAAGAAAGTAAAACAGCCTTGTTTTTAGACATTTTGTCTTAGTTTTGTCTAAAAAGAAAATATATTCTTACTTGAAATAGGCCAAATCTTCTTAAATATGGTAACATTTTCTAGATTTGAGCAAAAAATAAAAATAAAAAAATCTGCCATTGGGGTAAGCAAAATTTGCTTGGCTAGATTCCTTAAAACTAGCAAAATTTTCTGCATTTTGAAATATTCGCTAGTTTTAAGGAATCAAGCAAATTTTGCTTACCCCATTGGCAGATTTGTTGCTCAAGTCTAGAAAATTTGACCATATTTAAGAAGATTTGGCGTATTTCAAGTAGGGCTGTAAGAATATATTTTCTTTTTAGACAAAACTAAGACAAAATGTCTAAAAACAAGGCTGTTTTACTTTCTTAGAAATCAGTTTTTGCAGTGATAGCAGTAAAGCAAATAACATGATTAATCACAATTAATTCATTTAACAAGGGGGCAATTACTTTTCCTCATAATGACGGGTTGGTTTTCATAACTTTAGTCCTTTAGTTAAAGGCATACTCAGTAGCCAGGTAAACAATGTAGCTTTTAACGTTTTTTTTTTAAAGCCTCTTAATAACGTTCCAACATAATATAGCCATAAATATATTGTGGAGATAAATGAAAAAACGAAAGAAATCAATAAAGTGGTTGTCCCGCAGTTCTCTAAAAACTTCAGCCAATCCTATCGTTCGGTCCGAACGATAGGATTGGACAATCCAGCTGTCTGTCTGCCGCATTTCCTCACTGCTTGGATTGGCGTTAATCCGCCCGGACACATTTTGGGGCAGAACATCCCAGAAGTGAAAGTGAAAATTAGAAGTAGGACAGAGCCGGCTGTTAGCGCATCCTTTTTAAGATAAAAATACCAGAGTCCCCCCAAAAAAAACACCTTTTCAGCTAGCAGAAAACTAAAAACATTTAGAGGTGAAAAGAGGAAAAGCTGGGGGAACGTTTCTGCGGCTGGAGTTAGACTCTGCTTTGTCACCTTTGCAAACCGTGGTCCCATGTCCGCGGGAGGCTGGCATAAGGATTTTACCCGACGGGAGGGGTGAGTTCACCGAGACGTGTTTCTGTAAAATAGCTAGCGAGACCTCGTTTGTTTACCTGGCTACTGAGTATGGCTTGAAAAAAAAAATCATTTGAAAATTGCATTTTGTTTTTACTCAGGTTATCATCATCTGACACGGAATTTGTTTGATGAGTTGAAACATTTAAGAAAGAAAAAATCTGTAAGGGAGCAAATACTATTTCACAGCACTACATGTACTGAGAATGATATTGCATCTTGAAGTAGGTGAGCATTTCTTAAAAATGTATGCAGGTTTTTTTTTTTACAAGTATTTATGCAACATGACACTTTTTTGAATCCATATGAACTCAAATGAACAAATTGATTCCTGAGATTGGCAGCACAAACATAGAAAGCATGAAGGATATTAACTTAAATCATCAGTGAAATGCTGATAGGGTAAAATATACTTCCATAACAAGCTTAAGGCTAAACATAACTACTGTACTTAGTAAAATACATTCATGTGAAACGTTATCCTGGTGCAGGACATCTAACCAGCATAGCAACAACACAGCACAGCGTGCCAGTCGGAGGGATTAAGTTGTTTTGAAGCCGCGTTTGATTATGCAGCAGATAGCGAGAGGGAGGGAAGCGGCCCGTACAGCAAGATAATATTGTGAGATAGCCTCCCCACAAAGCTGCACCGCCAAAGGCCTGGAGGAGTGTGTTAGTGTGTGTGTGTGTGTGTTTTACACAGAAGTGAGTTGGTGTGAGCGTGCTTGTGTACACGCTTCCATCTGTTTGTACACACACGGTAATCCGAATCTACGAGGAAACCTGAGCAGGCTCGCCCACCGCGTGGTTAATTATTCAGGGTGCTTTGGCTGAAATCTCACCTGGAGGATCCCTTGTACCGCCAAGCACGCCGCTGCCGCCGCGCGCCCGGGAGGCGGGAGGACGAACACACACACACACAAAAAGAAAAATAGACCACTGGGAAGGAAAGAGGATACCACGCTCGATCTTTGCGGTATGTTCATCTAAACACTCTGAATTAATTATCCAAAGATGGTATATGATACTAATGGAGCCGTTTGTTAAAACCTAGAGTTTGTCTAACCTAGGTTCAACAGTGGTTTATGTAAATCGAGCCATTTTAACTTCCAGTATCCACCTAATCATCCATAATTCTCCAGCTGCTGTCTTGATGTCATTCAACCTAATTTGCAGGGGGAAGCAAATTGTGGGCATTTTGGACCATCTGGTCCTATTCCTGTCCCCCCAAAATAGAGTCTTTTCCTGTCCAGTCGGAGGTCCCAATTTTATTAACAGCACTGTGCGAGAGAGACCTGGAAATTAACCCTCCCTGTAAGTATACCACAGAGGCAAAGCCGTGGCTCAGTAGGGGAAGTCGAGCCATGAAAATAGTGATTTGTGGGTGTTGCGGCACTGAAAGCCATCTTCCCAGGGAGCAATGTTGCTCTATAAGCCCCCCGACTGGCAGGGAATTACTTGGTTCAGCAGAGCAGGACTTTGGGGCTGTTTGACATCCTCATGCTCATCCAGGCCTGGAGGATCAGAAAACCCCACGAGGGACCAAAAGACCCAGAGCTAGCTCCCACCATGGCTTTGACGTTTGGGGTTGAACAGCTCCAGGAGGGTTTGTATGCATTTACTTCTCCGCTATCATCATGTTGCCTGAGATTGTGGTTGTCACGTTTTGTCAGAGCGTGGGAAAATTAACAGTGATTATAAACTAGGATCCTGTGGTAAGATGGGCTCTTATTAAATA
Organism: Callopanchax toddi; assembly: GCA_006937965.1. Taxonomy (NCBI): domain Eukaryota; kingdom Metazoa; phylum Chordata; class Actinopteri; order Cyprinodontiformes; family Nothobranchiidae; genus Callopanchax; species Callopanchax toddi. Next base: position 1,494,033 of record SSNR01000147.1, on the reverse strand, counting down.
TTTTGAACTGTTGATTAAGAAGTGATGAAAAAAAAAATCCCTGAACCTCATGTGCTGAATCAGACAGCCCCTGAGGCAGTAACAAACAGCGGTGAGCTCTTGATTATCTGAGCAGCTCACATGGAGTGACTTGCTGTCAAACTGAGATAGCAGCTGGGACCCGAGGCCCACCTTAGAACGGCCTACTGGAACGATGATGAGGTGGCCGTCTAAGCCTTTTTACCAAAACAGGACAGGACAAAGACAGGTTGGACTTTATGGGAAACATTATGCAGCCACTGGCCCCTTACTTTGCAACTTTTTCATATTTTTAAATCTTTTCCTTGAGCCAGTATGTGCTAATATGACCCATAGTGTTAATAAAAAGTCACATAGCCCCATCTGGTGCTTAGATCCAGAATACCACGATTGCAAGATCTTAGTCTCCGGTCTGATGCAGCGGAAGTCTCACAAAGCCACGTATCTCGCGAGAGTTAACCAAAGTGGCTAGCTGTTATGCTAGCGCCGGAGTGTTTTTAGCTCATGATTCCTGCTATTTTAAATGTTTTCCTGCTTGAACACAGCTGATTTCTTTGAATGAGTGATGAACCGCTCCAGTAGAAAGCAATGAAGGCTGAGGAGACATTTCAACAGGTAGATTTAGGTGTTTCTGAGCAGAAACAATGGTGCTAACGTTTTTACGGCAGTGATTTAAAACGGACACCAGGGGGAGCCAAAACAAGCAAAATAAAGTATCCCTTTAAGTCAAACCTAGTAAAACTATTACCAAACTGCAAGAATCATAACTGTAATGTTCTCATTTAGGTTTTTGATAGAGAACAACAGATTATTACTCAATTTCACTCAAAAGGATCAGGAACTATTTATGACTATTACAGAATTTTAAGAAAAGAAGCAGCAAAACTAAGTATTAAAATTGTTGTGCTTGTGCTGTTTATTCCTCCTTTTTTGTAAAAAACAAAAAAAAAAAATCATATTTTGGATTAGATTTTTGGTATTTTCTCTCATATGTGGGGATCTTATGATAAAGCTTCTGAAAAAGCTTTAAAAAACCCTAAAAGCTACATCTGATTTCACTTTTAGCATGTTTGGGTGCTTAAAAATCCCACTCTCTTTATTGGGGATTATTCTATCACCCAGAAAAATGTGTTATTAAAAAAAAAAAAATCTTCGAGGGAACCGAACTTCTTATTTAAATGTATTTATTTTTTGCATCTCTTTAAAGATTTCCACATTTTTCTCTTTCATGTAGGAATAAAAAGTCAAAGAAAAACAACCTAAATATACTATGATCTCACGATCTTTAAATTGTGTGAAATGCATTAAAAAGATCGATTAAACCAGAACACGGGGAGACATTTAAGTACGGTAATAAAACATCCTTGCTATCACTTGTTTTCAGTCAAATATAGAGCAGTGGGGCAGACATAACGAAACACCTGCCCCATCTCCTGCAATAACAATATAAAACAACATAATCAAAGCTACATTATACCTTAATGGCTGCCTAGAAATCAACACAGGTGTGTTTTTCCTGCACAAACAAGTTATAAAACACCTGCTTGTGATCATAATGGACTGGGGTTTGTCAGATGACCTCCCTATTAAACAGCTATTGACCATATGCTCATTTTTTTTTACACCAGTCTTACTTGTTATTTGGTTTTCTGTGAGGTTCGAGTGAACCACTAAACACTCTCAGAAATGAAAGGACAGAATTGTACCTTTTTTGTCACTGGGGTGGTACCCTCAAAAGTACAATTTTGTACCTTTAACTGCAGGGTTAAGGGGTACAAATATGTACAAATATGTACCCCTTAGTATACATGTTTGTACCCTTTAGGGGTCAAAATGGTACCCTCAAAAGGTACACAATTGTACCTTAACTGGGGGTACAAATGTTTACCCTTGTAGTTTGTACCTTTTTCTAGTCAAACCTGTACCTTAGGGTACAAATTTGCACCCCTTAGGGCAGTGGTTCTCAAACTTTTTTACCCGAGTACCACCTAAAACCTATGTAGGATCTTCAAGTTCCACCATGATGTTGGGCCTTTTAAATAATGCACAATTTGACTGTTTTTAACTGGAATCAGAGGTCTCGCTAGATATTTTCATAATTTGACTGACAGGGTACAAAAAAATCCAGTCATAATCCATTTTTATCTGTCACTTATTAATAAAAAAAATATGATAATGACATTTTCAACATTTACTTTTCATTCATTTTAACAATATTGTAATGGTCTCACACAAAAAGTCAGTTTTTCCAAATCTCTGAGTTTTATTTACTAACAGGAAGACTGTCAGCTGTCGCGTGTTACAAAAAAACAAACATCAAGTAGTTTTCTGGGTCTGCACTCTCTCTCCTCCAGCTGTCACGCACCCCACGCTGCCTCGTTACCACAGCAACCCGTAGATCAGCTGTTTTCAAACAAATCAGGAAACTCAATGTGGTTCATTTTGGTCAGAAAGGCGGAATAAAATAAATGTAATTGATGTATTGATCAGCTTGAAGGATCAGGTCCGAACCCAAGTGCGTTATGTGCGCAGCTCTAGTCCCGCTGTGCTCCACGGTAGAGGAGCGCTCATTAGTTGGGCCGGGCGCGCGCCGCGGACCGATGGAAGCGCACCACCTCGGTGAAAATCCCCCCCACCCGCTCAAACACCGACCGGCTGCCCCCCAATGTGTGTAAAACCTTCCCTCTCCCACTGGCGCCGGGCCTTTGCGTAATGACTGAAAGAGCGACTGAAATGAGTTTCCTCCGCAGGTTGGCCGGGATTATTAGAGATAGGATGAGTTCGGAGACTCAGAGTAGAACCGCTGATCTAGAACCAGTTGAGGCGGTTTGGACAAGTTGGGTGGTGGAGGATGAGGCTGGGGAGTCGGGGGTCTGGGCTCCCGGCCCGCTACCCGGACCTAGAAAAGCGGAAAAAGGCGAGGCGAGATCCCGTCAGTACACACAGCTGCTGCTCGCTGGGATTTTAATCCGCTCTGCGCGGTCAGAAGGCTTAAAAATACTTTAATAGTGTTGAAAAAATACCCAAATTAGGCCACCTCCCGTTACAAACGCTTAATTAAAAAAGGTCACTTTTTTAGTCACCAATATTTCATTAAAAACAAAAGGGTTGGGTCCTCCGCGTACCACCAGGGGGCGCTCGCGTACCACTACCACAGTTTGAGAATGACTGCCTTAGGGGACATATAGGAGTACATGTAGGAGTAATATGTACCTTAAAGGGTACATATTTGTACCCCTTAGGATATAACCCCCAGTTAAAGGTACAATTTTGTACTTTTGAGGGTACCACCCCAATGACAAAAAAAAGGTACAATTCTGTCCTTTCATTTCTGAGAGTGAACAATGATTAAGAAGCATGCTAATAAAATTAAGAAGTTCAGAGAATTAGATCATTTGAAATTGTGCCATAAATTTAACAAATATACGTTTCTTTTTAAATCCTAATATGAATTTGGGACTTACTCCTGTAAATATAATAATAAAATGGTAATGTTTTGATGTGTAATCTGCTGTCTCTTATTAGAATCACCATGGTAACCTTATACTTGTGAGGCACCGGCACAAATGCCCTGACACACAGGAGGAAAAGCTTATTGTCTACAGAAACTGAACTTCAAGCCAACAGCAAGTCGTGCTCCAAATAAGTCTAGAACAGAAGGGTCTGGTGGTCCGACATTACATTTTTGTGTACCTTCTGTGTACTAGGAGAGATGACAAGTTAAACACTTCCAGTTTGGATAAGAATACCTCACACTGCAGGTCAGATTCAGATTTTTTGCTGAGATCTGATTATTCTTTGTGGTCATTCTTATTATAGTTTAAATGTGACTGCTATCAGTCACGTGTGAACAGTTTGTGGTCCATAAACAACCCGCATGCTGAGAAGAGATGACGTCACACGCAGCATGTGACATCACACACCGCGTTCTAAATATGGGTGTTAAATGTTAGAATGAGGGAATCAGTTGTTCACTCGGAACGACACTAAACAGTGATGAAGGGAAGTTTGTTCCATCCTCTGTTTACATTCCTGCCTCCTCCGGTGCAGATTAGTTCCGTTCATCATGTGTTGTTGATGCGAAAGTTGAAATATGACGAAGATTCAGACTCAGGTTGTTTAACATTAACATCAAACAGACGGATCTGTTTTAGAACCACATAGGAAAGTCACCTGGGTCGGATTTGAAAGAAATCTGTCAAAAAAAAAAAGTGATTTGTGTGACTTCAGTGTGTCTGCAGTGATAGGCGAGTTTGATGGTGCACACTCTGCACTCTGGAGGGATTTGAGGGAAAACAACAAGCCCTTTATAAAATAAGTCAAATGTCTGGATGTGAAATTTGTTTATGAAGAAAAAAAGAAGGATGTTGGACTAAAACAAGTTTTTTGGCAAATATATTTAGTTAGTGTGACATGAAATCTCCGTCATAAAACTTAAACTGCAGCTCTGTAACCATAAAAGAGATCAAAATACCAGTTCAGTTATGTAAAGTCCAACTTTCTATGACCTGTTTAGACTTATGTTTTGACTATAAAGCTCCAAAGGTGGTGGGGTTTCTCCCCCCGTTTGCCTAAACCCTATATTGTTATGTATGTGGAAATAGCTGATTATTAAAAACAATGTTTTTCCAAATCTAGCTACACACAAACCAAAATTTGGAGGCAGAAAAGGCAGAAAAAAGGTCCAAAGATGTCTTATGTGGAGAAATTAGCTAGAATTCAAGGCATTACAGATAAATGTAGATCCACATTGAGCGCCATCTCTGCACCAGAACCAAACAAAGCAGTAAATATTCCTGTTATTCTTTGATCCTTGAGAAGAGGAAGAGGCTTTGATTGCTCTTCCTGGAACGTGTTTTTTCCTCACCTGCAGACACGTCGCATTACATTTCTACTCAGTCCTAAATAAACCCTAGATTTGGTTTTTCTTTGCCTCTAAGGATCCAGGTTTTTCATGCCTGAATGATTCATGGATTAATCGGATCACATGATAAAGGGTCAAATGACAGTTGGGCCAATAGTCAGAGATGAATAGCCCCAATGATGTACTGTATCTGTAAAACCCCTAAATCACACACATCCACATAATAAAACACCACAAACAGACAAACAAGACCCCATCCCAGGGGGCGCCGTAGAGGATCAGAGAGTGGGGACAGGAGGATGTCCAAAAGGAAGTGTCTGTAATTGGTGTGCACTGCTAGCCAAAGAGTCAGTCATGCTAAAAAACAAAGTATCCAAAACTAAATAAAGTATAAACTCTTGACTTTAGGGCAGCGAGTTAAAATGTGTCCCACAGATCCAGGTCTGGATTTCTCCCATAAATCAGTACATTCCACAATAAAAGCTGGAGGATCCACAGATGTTGCTTTTTTATGCCCTCTCACACAACTGGGTCTCATCTGTGATAAAGACAGACGTGTGAGTCAGACAGCGTGTAAACCAACTCGTCCTGAGCTGTCGAGTTATGCAGCTCAGCTGTCAGAAAGGGCTGCTGCTGTAACGGCGTCTCAGATTTAAAAGGAGTCTGTCACGGTTAAAAAAAAAACAAGCTCAGGATTCTTTTATGGGTTTGAAACGTTGACTTATGTTATTTCTCCCAACCCGTCTGACTCTAGATGAAGACGTTGATGCTTCACTTGGGGCTCGGTGCTATAAAACAGAACATTTCTCCCTTTTTATTTATCTTTTTACACCTTTTCCCTTCATATCTCTTTGTCCATTTACCTCCAGCGGTTAGTATTCTCTTTCCCGTCCTCTTTATCGCTTCCTCGTCCTCTCTCCCTCCATCCATCCATCCTCGCTGCTGTTTGACAGGGTGTGTGTGTTGTTTTTATCCCAGTGACATAGGGTCTCTTCCCAGGGCACGTCCCGGGAACAGCAAGTTCAGCCTGATGGCTCCCCTGGGTCCTGCCCCTTCGTGAGTCTCTGTGTTCCCTCTGTAAATTATAACCAGTCCAACACACACACACTCACCCAAATGCACACACACGTCCAAGTGCACACACTAACTTACAACCCTTTAGGAACAAGATATGTGCAAAACATTCACACTAGCACAAACAGAACTCAATACTCTGCACATTTCTCTGCAAACGGTCACTCACACGCAGATAAACGGGGTCTGCACAAGTGTGTGTGCTGTGGATGTGCATGCACACACACACAAACTCACACAAGTGCATGTTTATTCAGGTATATCCTTCCTGACTTTGCCAGTTAAAATCACAGTCGTGATAGCTGTTGGCTTTTGTGAGAAAGAAAGAAAAAAGTAAAAGCAAGAAAGAAAAGGAAAGAAACAGAGAGAGAAAGAATAAAAGAAAGCGGTCAAGAGAGTATGTTGGAGAAGTGTAAACTGCAGCTACTGCCCAGAGTATAAATACCAGTTAAAAAATACATGGAAACTGTTTAAAAACCTTAAAAGTAACCAAAAGAAATGTTAAAGCTGCTGCCAGTGGTTCATTAACATCACCACGGTAACCACACACCTGTGTCTCCTGCTCCCTGAAAGCAAACTTAAGGAGATGCAGACTGGCCATGTGTAATTTTGATGGATAATTTGTATATTTATTTAATAAAAAACAACAACTTGTGGCAGTAAGATTATTTTTTTTCCGAAAGATTTGACCGTTTTAAACGTTTTAAAAGTTCATGTGACATCATGAACTATCACTCACACACTCATCCCAATTTTATCAAACTTAAGCTGTGATTGTGTAAGAATAAGACGCCAAAATGCCAGTTCAGTCACATGAAATTCAACCTTCTGTTACCTGTTTAAAGATCTGTGAAGTCTGTCTGAGATATAGAGCTCCAAAGGGGGCTGGGTCTTCTCTTTTGTTTTGCCAAAATTCTATTGTTGTCTATGGGGAAATTTCGTCTAAAAGAAGACAGAAGATGACAGACTTTCAGATGCTGTAATTAGTAGGTTGCAAAATCAGATGAGTATGGAGTTTGAGTGTGAAAAATAACTGCGTTTTCATCAAAACATGGTGTTTCTTGTGAATATCAGCCCATATCTACATATCAGTCCATAAACAAACCACACATGGGCTTCAGCAGAGGGAAGAAGAGTTTTACGCCAATTTAAACCCATACAACATCATCACCCTGACCTCACTACAACCACAGTTTCTCCTTCACTATTGTTTAATTTATTTTGATCAAGTCCAGCTCTCGAACCACTAACTGATCTGCTGTCCGTTTTTAATTTATTTCGTCTCAACTCCCAGTGTTTTCATTTTTTTTATTTCTTTGTGATTTACGGGCGCGCCCGCGGATCTGCAGCCACTTCTTTCTTCGCTGTCACATGCACTTCCTCTCTCTCGTGATTTACAGCGACAGTAAGAATTTTATTTGCTGTGACAGCAAATGAGAGCAGCTCCCATTTCTAACCTGCTCTCATTATCAGTTTCCTAAATACAGCTAGTTTATCAAGGCCAGCAGCTCGGACGCCTTGTTTGGCGTCAGCGTGGTGATGCAGGTCGTAGCAATATGAAATGCAAGCAGTGAGATTTCATCTAATCAAATGCAATGCACTGGTTTTGCATCGTTATGTGACGTTTGATTGGTTTCAGGTAGCAAAAAAGTGAATTTGTGTGAAACAACAACTTATATGATGATGCATGCCGTGTCTACTTTCCTTATAAACAAATAAAAGTGAAGTATCTTGTTTATGAGCGATGCCACGTTGAATATGAGTTTGTGCACTGGTGATAAAGTGCCCCGCCCCCATCTGGGGGAGAGTAAACATTAAAAATGAAGTAAAGTTGTGTTTATGCATCAGTTTTCCACATTCTTCACTTTGTTTTTACTTTAAAATCTGTTTTGCTCAAAGATGCATGCAGAAAAGCTTATTTTTTGTCTGATATTTGTCCTTTGTTGCAGGGAAAACAAATTCTAAATGCTAAACTTTAAACTGGCAGGTTAACCACTTGGTGGAGCACATTTCAGTCCCTGTATCTTATTAAAAAATGCACTAAATGTAACTGAAAAAACAAACTACTGAACTATAAAATGATATTTTGGCTTCATCTACCTTTTAACACTCTTCTGTTGATTTATTTTACGTGTTGATGGTTGCAACTAAGAAATTATTGGACATCTACAAACGAGTGGATGCAGCATAAACTAGATTTTTTTTTACACTTATCGCCACACCTCATTTGTATTTTATTTTTCCTCCACCTCAGTCATGTTGCTTTAAGTTTTTAACCTTTGTGGCCACATTTCTGTCCTTTGACATAATTCCTGGTGGTCTCAGATCGCCCTCCGGGGATCTAAAAACAGCACTAATTCTGTCCTAAATGTTGAAATCAGGCCCAGTTTGGATGTTAAAAAGGTCAATTCCTTCTGTTTTCATTAGCTTGTCCTTTCAGTCTCATGTTTCCCCTCACTACAAACCTCACACACTCTAACATTCACTTTAAGGACGCGCAATAGGGACGTGCTTGTCTGAGCGGCTTCGTTTTGGATCATAAAGGTGGGCTGTCTCAGCAGTCACTGTGCACTAAGCACATTATGCTGAGTGTTTTCTGAAGCAACAAGAGGGGCTTTGAAGGAGTGATGGTGGGGGTTAAAGGAGGAAAACGATACTGCAGTAATCCACCTCTGCTTTCACCTCCCTCCTTTATTTTCCTTCCACCCCTTTCTTCCCTGGCTTCCTTTATGCACCTCGCGCCCATGCGACGCACGCCGGTGTCCATTTCTTTCCGTTACTTCTTCCACCTTCCTTTCCTTTCCTGTATCTCTGTTCATTTGTGGAGCCTTTCAGACCAATCTGGGTGGGGGAGCAGCAAAAACATTATGTCACAACAAAACATGCATTTTTTCCGCTTAAAAATCACAAACATTTTAACAAATCTGGAGACAGTTTTAACCAAAACCTGCTGTATTTGATCAGATATGATTTTTTTTTTTTTTGCAGAAAATTATCCTTTAAAAATGATTCTTCACATAAAAAGATTGGCTTTTTTCCCTCCCTCTGCACATCTTTTCTTTTCAGCATCTTTGCAAGTCTCACGCCACTCTTCCTTACCCATAATGCCAATGTCAAAACATATTTTTGACATATCTCTGTGTTGCCATAGTAACGGATCTCAACTTGAAAAATACAACTGCATATTTTCCTACTCTGCCTAATCTCTCTTCACTGTGCTCTATCTATCTATCTATCTATCTATCTATCTATCTATCTATCTATCTATCTATCTATCTATCTATCTATCTATCTATCTATCATCTTATATATAAAATACATAAAATACAAGAAGATGAGCAAGATTCTATAAAAGAATAAGAAAAAATATAATATCAATTTCCTGTTTGAGCAGGAGTAAAGTCTAAATCTTATTTACTTCCTCATATTATTATAAAAAATGTCCAAAATTCAAAAATTACATCCATTTAAAATACTTAACATTCTGTGTTTTGCTGCTCCTATCTATTCTAATCCTTTCCTGCACACTCACAGTAACTGTTGCACCCTAAGGATTTGTGATGCTTATTGACCCCTAGTGGTCACCTCCAGAACAGCATTCATTTACCTAATTTATTTCAAAGTAATTACTCCATTTAATCTGGTCATGTGTGGTTTTTATTTAGTTTGAACGCATGTTCAGAGTCATTAACTATTAGGAAATGAACACGAGGTGTTTTTAAATTCAACCTATGATAGGAAAGGCAGGATGCTTTTCTCTCCTAGAAGCTCTTTTTGTCCTGATCTGCTTCCAGCTCCAAGCTCAGTCTCTCCCTTCCTCTCCTCTCCTCTCCTCTCCCCACTCAAACTCCCACACACCACTTAACTACCTCTCACCTATATCCTCCTCTCTTCTTTTGCCTCCCTTTCTGACTCTCTAACTGCTTACTCACTCACATTTCTCCCACCCCCACCCTCTCCCTATCACAGCCAATCAGCTCTGTGCCAGAATCCAAACAACAGCTTAAAGTTATCACTTCGTTTAGTTTTAATCATAAAAAAGACAGAAATTTTGTTTCATATTTTCACTTAATATAACAGAAAACAAGTAAAAACTCATCATTTAATCACAGTTTTTGCCTAAAGACACGTTTACCTCTAAGGATTGTCCATTACTCATTATTCAGGAGATAATAGCTGCATGCATAAAATCATGTCATTTGCATGGACACACACACACACACACACACACACACACACACACACACACACACACACACTAAAAGAGGTGGAGTAGCTCCCATTTACACGCAACTGTAAATTACACCACACTTCTCAATCAATTATTCATAATCCATAATTAATTATGAAACAATCAGTAATCCAACACCAGTCCACTCAGCTTGTGGTTGCCTAGTAACCGTGACCCATATTAAATGCCCCCATTGTTTCCCGTAACCAGAGTACCACCACATTTCTTTGTTGTTGTTTTTTTGGTCCCCCTTGCAGAGCTCTGGACCTGATGGGCTTTATTGCTTAGAGAGTAAATAATGTGTGCAGAATGAGCTCACTGATGCTTGGAGGTGGATATCATGGTGCTTGTTCTGGAGGATGATCACACACACACACACACACACACACTCGGTAAACAGGCGAAGGTGGTTAATAATGTAGTATTTGGTCTTGTGACCACTAATGGGACGTGCCACGGGGAGCCCGAGCAGAGCGAGCGGCCAGACAGTGATGCCGTAACACGCCTATGGGGAGACATAACTGCGCAGCAAGCTACTTTGCCGGCACTTGTTATGGAACTGCATCAGCAACTTCCCATATGGTGCTCTGGAGGCCCAAATGAATGATTTATAAAGGAGTTTTGGGGTGTTGAGTGGCCGTTTTACAGAGGAGTGTGTGTGGGAGATCACTTTCCCTGCACCCTGCTGCAGAAGCACACTCTCAGTTCACTTGCTGTTCTCTCCCTCTCTCTCTAGTCTCCTCTTCATCAGTGGTTCACTCAGGAAAACACAAGAGCAGCCTCAACTTCCTCATCCTACTCCTGCGATAAACACAGTTTGCAAATATAGAACGAGCTCCTCAAACCAAATCAGTGACATGTGAAAATATCCTTCGATCTCGGGGACATCCTGCCACCGTTGGGAAAACACGCTGTTTGTTTGTGTTTGCTTGTCCGAGAGGTGTCTCTCTTCCCTTTCCACCGGGTGAGTCTGTGTGGCCCCGTGCACGAGGGGGGAAGGAGACAAAGGTGAGAGCTGTAAGGAAAAGTTAAGTGACATGAGACAGAAAGCTGAATGAAAGAGAAGGGTGGAGGTGAGGAGGAAGCGGCGAGCACCGTGTGACCAGACTGTGGTTATTTCCTCACCAGCCTGAGAGCCAGGAAGTAGAACTGCTTGTTCCTGCATTATTGGGACAAACAGGAAATGCAGAGGTCTTCAGAAGGGCTCGAATGTGTGTGTGTGCATAATAGAGTGTTATTCTTTCAAACAGGCCTATAGGCCAAACTGATAATGACTATTTGGACTTTAACATATCAAATAATAAAAAAAGAAGCAAAATTTGCTTTGTTTTTGCCCATTTTGGGGAGAATTTTGGGGCAAATTTACCAGAACAACATAAACATTTAGCAGATTAAAAGGCAGATATCAGCCCAAACACTAATCCAGTTCTTTTAAACATCAGGTAACAAAACACTGGAGGTTGTTTTTAACTATTAGAAAGTTATATTTTCTTTAACCGCTTAATTAGGGGTCATGGGGAGCTGGCGCCTAACTCCAGCATCACTAGGCGAGAGTCAGGGGACACCCTGGACGAATCCACAGTCCACCACAAGGACACAAAGAGACAAACAACCATCCACACACACACTTGGTGACAATTTAGAGACACCAACAGACTGAACATGCATGTTTTGGTCTGTGGGAGGAACCGGGATTAAACCCACAGCATGGGAAGAACATGCAAACTCCACGCAGAGAGGCTGCAGAACCGGGACACGAACCCTGGAACTCTGTTTTAAATAAACATGTACTTTATTTTACTGGCTTAATATTAATAATAATAACTAATTATAAAACAACTAGTTACCTTTTGTGTAAAGTATTTACTTTTTATGTTCTGACAGTTTGCAGAGACATTATAGACGGGCTTCATTTGGTCATTTTAACTTTTTTAAAGTGCATTACTTGTGAAAACGTGCAAGTTAGATTTACTAAACCAAAAAATTTGAAGATGTAAATAATAATAAAAGTGAAAAATATATTCTTAAAGAATTGTTTTTCTGGGAGACAAAAACTTTTTTTTCTTATTTCTTGAAGGAGCTGAACATGTTTGAGCCCCAAAGTGCAAAAAAGAGGAAAAAGTTTCTCTTCATCCTCATGACATCAGGAGAGAACAAACTTTTGGATGGATTAGATTTTCTGTTTGCATTTCGGGTCTTATCAACAATAATATATTCTTTTAGAAACAAGAAATAAAAAAGGTTTTTAACAACTTTTTCAAGTGTCTTATACTTCATAAAGAAATACAAATAAAATAAAGTTTATCAGATGTAGAAAACCTTAAAAACATTTTGTCTGCTTCTGTAAATATGACTTTATGATTGTTTCTTTTATGGCACTGGACCTGTCTCGACAGCACTTGGTTAACATCGACTTATTAATAAACGTGATTAGATTTGATCATGTTGCGCAGATTACTGCAAATTTGTGTGGATTTTTATTTTTTGTTTCATAAATTCTATAATCTCTTAATATAAGTAACAAACTCAAGAGTATAACTTTCTCCCTAATAATTTATGAAACATTTTAGAGATTCCACTGCACATATGGTTAAAAAACACATTTGAAATATGACAAAATATTGGTTTTTAAAGGTTGAATTCAGAATTTCATGCCTCTCTTTTATTGCTTTGACTCATATGTTACCTGCTCCTGATTTAACTAGCGCTCGGTGATCCATATTAACCTATACAACCATTTAGATTTGTTTAATAAAGTGAAACCAAAGGAAAAGCATGAAATAGGTCAGATGATTAGAGAACCCTCCAGCATTGATTAGTTGTGATGAGTATTTCATCAAAAAAGTAGAAATCAGACTTCGTAGGTCGCTCATGTCTGTGATTCAGCGTCTAATTCCAGGTCTGCTCTGATTGTTTCTCCTCTCCTGCGTCGTCTCTTTCTGTTTCCACATATGTGGCGTTTCCTCAGCGCGTTTCCAGCTGAATAAATGGACGAGAACCGGAAGGGGGATGTTAGATCAGTGGATCTGTGATGTGGGGCTTCTAGTCAAGCCAAGAGATCATCAAAATAATCACTGTTGCCTGTGCAAACAGCATGCAGGTGCTCCGGCCCGACAAAAGATGAGACAGGGCCCCCCACGCCAGCTCGCAGGGGCCAGGGAGCAGCAGGTTGCCTTGGGAACCCTCGGCGTGCTCTTTCTTGTCATTACTCCTGTGCACGCTCCCCCCTTTTTAATCTGTGCCATGCTTTTAGTGAGGGCCCCCCATCCCCCTTGATATGTATACACACAATACATGCATGCACATAAGGAGATCTGGCACACACACACATAAATAGAAAGGGATATATGAGTAAACCACACATGGACATCAGGCCTATAAAGATAATCGTGTTATTATATCACTGAGGCTGTAAATCTTCCTTCTTACTATAAGTTTCCATTTTCTCTGCCGTTGCTGCTTCATTATGATATAATCAAAGCCTCCTATAGCACTGGAGCTCTCAATGACCCCCTCCACTTTTCCAAAAGGCTCTTTTTTTTAACCTACGTCTCTCTGGGCTCAAGCTTTGAGCCACGTTTCAGTGAAAAGAACTCAATCACTTCACCCAAATGGGAGTGGACTCAAATGATGCTGTAAGCACCCTGGATCATCACCAAGTGAAGTGAGCTCCTAAAGCCAGAGCCACTCACATGAGAAGAATTCAAGAAATAATGAGATCCCAGATTGAGGCCATAAATCAAAGCACAAGACTGGAGCAAAGAAACGTGAAGGGCTTTTTGTCTATTTAAAGAAATTACCCTTTTATGTTGTTTATAGTCAGATTGAGGTTTTGGCTGTTGAATATTTAGAATGAATGTTTTTTTGTGATAGACTTGGCCCCAGCAACTGCATGATACCTAATGGAACTCTACTGCCTCCTAGTGGACGCTCACTAGCTCAGGATTCATTTAAAATCTAGAGCTGAAATCACGTTTTACAAAATACACACCTTGTTTAAAAAAAAAAACTGGAAACAGTTTATTATGTCTTGACTTTCACATGAATAAACAGAGCAAAAAATAATTTTGAGTTTAGGAAATATAAACATAAATGTGTTTATTTGGAAACGACTGATCTGATTTGAACGGATTCATTCATTTTTGTGATTAAACAGAATTTTAGAGACATGGGAGAACATAATGTGTTTCTTAAACCAACCTAAATAAATAAATAAAGTCATGTCTTTTTGTCTGGGGTACGAGGCAGGTCAATCTTCTGCCTGAAGGACGGAGGGTGAATAGTTCCTGTGCTGGATGACGCTGGATTCTGGAGAATGGAACATGCTGTTGGTCATTCTTTGAGCAGATCAAACCATCCATCCATCTTCTGAAACCGCTTAATCCTCCACAGGGGGTCGCGGGGGAGCTGGTGCCTATCTCCAGCAGTCAAGGGGCGAGAGGCGGGGGACACCCTGGACAGGCTGCCAGTCCATCACAGGGCCACACAGAGACAAACGAGACAAACAATCAGAGGTTGGTAGAGTACCCAAATAATGTACTTAAGTAAGAGTCGCACTACTTCCAACATATTTTTACTCAAGTAAAAGTAAAAAGTTGCTGTCCAAAAAAAAAGACTTGAGTATGAGTAAAAAGTATTTGGTAAAAAGTCTACTTGAGTACTGAGTAACAGCCATCTGACTTTTTTTTTAATTATGCCATCAGACAGACAAATATAAAGTTTTTGGGAAATTCTTGTATCTTAAAGGCTAAAATTGAAACACTGATAGCTACATACATAACATGATGTCAAAACAGCTAATTTTAAGCAGAAGAAACAATTTTCAAAGTATTTTTAAAAATATAATACCAAAATTTACAGTAGAGCTAGCTATGTGGCTAAAAATTTATGTAGCTATGTAGCATCTATGTAGCTAACTAGCTATGTCTAACTTTTGCGCAAGCTAGCTAGCTAGATAAAGATGGCTAGCTAGCTTGAAAACGAGTAGAAAACAAAGCTGGTGCAGAAACAGATGGTCTATTTTAATAAAGTGTAGGCCTGTGTCTGGTGTATTTTTGTTAAAACATGTTTGTTTTTCTGTAAATTTACTTGCAGTAGGAAGAGGATTCAGAGATTTTACTCAAGTAGGAGGAGCAATACTTAACAAAAATAATACTCAAGTAAGAGTAAAACTTACAGTCAAGTAAAACTACTCATAAAAGTAATTTTTTTTCAAAAAGTTACTCAAGTAAATGTTACTAGTTACTACCCACCTCTGCAAACAATCAACCACACACCCACTCACACCTAAGGACAATTTACAAGCCCAATTAGCCTGACAGTCATGTTTTTGGTCTGTGGGAGGAAGCTGGAGTACCTGGAGAAAACCCACGCATGCACGGAACATGCAAACTCCACGCAGAGAGGCCACAGAGCTGGGACGTGAACCCACAACCTTCTTGCTGTGAGGCAACAGTGCTAACCAACTGCGCCACCATGCAGCCCCAGAGCAAACCAATTATTAATAAATAAAATTTGAATAATTTACATGAATCGTCAAGATTTGGCCAACATATTCTACTCTGTAAAAAAAAAAAAAGTAGTAATTTTTACAGTAAAAAGCTGTCAGCTGTGGTTGCCAGAATAATTCCGTAAAAAATACTGTGCACATGTAAAAAATGTTACTGAACAAATCATAATTAGATGAAATAATACAGATGAAAAGCCAAAGGAGACAGAGCCTTTTCATCTGTAGCTCCAAGGCATCTGGTGAACACGGTTTGTTCAGTAAAAATGTTTACGGTTCACAGTATTTTTTACTGAATTTTTCTGGCAACCACAGCTGACAGTTTTTTACTGTAAAAATTAAAATTTTTTTACAGTGTATTCATTAGGTTTATTGGGAATTAAATCAGATTTTTTTTTTTTATTCTAAAGATCTAATGAATTCGATTTGTGGCCACAGTTTTTATCCATCAGTTCCTTGACGAAAACTCAAAAGTCTCTTTTTGTGTTGCCGTAAGAACACATGTATATACCATGATAGGCAAAATGACAAAGCCACCTCATGGAGCAAAGAAGACGTTTTTAAAGATTGACCTGTCTTCACTCAGAAGTCCAGTCCACACATGTATGGGTAGGAAGTGGAGCAGCTGTAGTCTAAACTCCTGCAGGGAGTTGGCTGCATCAACGCACACTTTCTGGTGATCTGACCGATGCTGCCCACACCTACACACATACACACGTGGAGTCACTTTGGGTCATGGGAACGCGACGGTGCGCTCACGCTGTGTTTATTCGGCTTGGTTTCCTATTTGAATGTGTCCTTCTCACGGGACTCTTAATGGCTTCCCTTTTCCCAAGGCAGGGGCAGTGTGATCAGACCTTATCTAGGTCATGCCAGGAGGGCAGGAGTCACCAGGGAGAAAAGGGAAGTTCCTCCGACTCCCTTAAGAACTCACTTTGACAAAGTTTTACCAGGAACTGAAAGAGCAAACTGAAAAAATATGAGCTCACAGGAAAGCGACTTGTAGCTTGTTCCTGGTGTTATTACACTCGTGTATAAAGTGTGTGTGGTGTTGAGGTATCACACTGGATTTTGATATGGTTGATATGAAACTACTGTAATTGCCATTTCATTGAAAAATGAAACATCTTTCTGAAATTTTGCACCTGCAGATGTCTTATATTGTTCTTAAAGACCTATGTCAGCTTGAGGCCGGTTACGCAGACCAGTCCTAGACTGCCGTTTGGTTTAACTCTTAGTCTTTGGACAGTTTTATCTTATAGTTGCAGATTTAGTCTGTTCTGTATTAAACAAATACAATTACAAGAAGGTGGACCAGAGCTTCTCTGACTATAACTTAAAAAAATCCTTCAAAGAGGCAGGTTTCACTTCCTCTTGTGTTGTTTGTGATAAGGAGCACCAACGGTTTGGAAGCATTAGAATGTCTAAAGACCAATACGGCCATCAAGAAGAGCACCTGTGGACAGGAGTAATCCATTGAACCTCGTAGATAAAATAACATTCTAGGAGTTTTTTTAATGTACAAAGAAAATGCACTGGAAATAATGACTTTGCTTGAGCCTAGACTTTCATCTCTAAATCAAAGAGGCAGGCTTGTCTCTAGTTCTGTTCCAGTTTGAGATTCTTGGCATCTGGAATCTTTCACTGGTGATTAATGTGCTGCCAGTGAAGCAACCGTGTGTAGAATAGTCCAGATTCTGCAGTGCCCTTTGTGAATGGAGCAGCCTGTACAACAAATAACCCTGATTCTGCTGAGTAAGCCAACTGTAAAGCGCGGTTCTATGAATATGCGTTCCCAGGAGTGGTTGACAGTAGACGGATGTCATGTTGCCACCAAGTATCCATCAACTCCTGATGCTGAGGAGTACAGGAAGCGTAAGAACTGGTTTTCCTTTAATGTTCAGGGTGTGCACACCCAGTTTGGAGGTTTCAAGCTCTCTCGTTAACTCATGATTTAGTGCAAAGGAATTATTGCTACAATTGAGCTGTCTGGATCCCCTGATGGAAGAGGATGATTCAGATGTGCTGGTGGTAGAGGCAGGGTGTAACCAAGGAGGACTTACACACAGAGCTGCTTTCATATTGCAGCACTTAGTTAGATGCATTTATCTAATAATTAAAGTTTAGAAATGTATCCAGCCCAAATGTCTAAATGCACATTTAGTTGGAGCTGTAGAGATATGACATCACTGCATTGTTGTTCCTCACCCCAAAACACGTCGGTATCTTTAGGACCTAAACCAAAACCACATGAAGAAAAACACTTGATTTTGATCCAGATGAATGCTGAAGATCTACTGAGTCCAAGTCTTTGCTGTGGTGAGACGTCCTTGTCCTCTCAGTCGTCTAACCTGAGGGCGAGAGGATGGATCTTAGCACAGAGAGCTGCATGGGAATTCTCTCCATAAGAATGCAAATGCGACATTTAGGTTTGAATAATTATCAGTGGTTTAGACAAATGTTGGTATTTTGTAAAAAGGGATTTAACGCTAGTTTTTTCAGCTTGTCATATAAAAAAAACCCCCATCCTTTTGAAAACAGCTTTTTAAAATGTAGGGTTGTATCATCTTTTCACCACATGAGGGCGCTGTTGTCAGATGCATGTCAGCAATCTTCTGCATTAATAGCAATCCAGTAATTAGAGACAGATCAGGATCTTATGAATATTTAATGCAGCAGATAAATAAACAAATCAAGTTTAAGATGATTATAAAAGCACAAGGCTGCTCAGACTGTAATGATGACATCATAGATTTGAATACTTATCAATTTTACTGCAAAGAAGTAAACTTTTCTAACAGTGCATGTGCGTTTGGCTTTGGAAGGAGACATGAAACATGACTGTTGGACAAATGAAGTGAAATAACAAAAAAGCTGCTTGTATCTCATTTAAAAGGCCTATATTTAGAATAAGTAATATCAAGGCTGCTATTGATCACACCTGTGTTCCGTATTTGGATCGATTCCCTCGCCGAGCGGCCTGCTGGGTAATCTCCGTGCCTCCAGGTGCTGAGAATAAAGGTCACATTCCCAACATCTTTTTGTTTCTCTCTTCCTGTCAGCCACCTTCCATTGCATCAAACTCTTTGACTCTTTTGTGTCTCATTTTGGTGTCAATCACATCTTAATATTCACACCTCTCTACAAACCGAGCCCTCTGAGAAAAACATCATTGATCTACAGAGCAGATAATCCACAGTCTGATCTTGTTATTTGAGTATGATGATTGAGTCTTGGTAAGTTTTAGATAAGGGTCTGTGATGCAAAGGATCCAGCTACTCATCGATCAGCTTACCGTCTTTTTTTTCCCAAACCTTCTAAAAAACCAGTTCAAGAAATTCTACTTGATAATTTTATAATAACACTGCAACATCTAGTCATAAAATCACAAAGAAACACAAAGATCTGCAGCTCCCATCAGCTCTGTGGGTGTTTTTCCTTCCGTCTCTTTGCTGTAACCTGTAAACGTTGTTTATTCTGCTGCTTTTTGTTCCATTTTCAGTGAAAAGAAAAATGGCTCCCAACTTCTATACAGTGAAGGTTTTCTGTTATTAAAGGTTCAAATGAGTTCAAACAAAGAGCAACTGGACTTTTACACTTTTTGCAACATTTCGCTTCACTGATTTGTGTTCTTAAAGCAGCTATGTGGAGTATTTCAGCAAGAGAGCATTTTTTAAAAATCCAACGTATGCCCCTCCCAGAACATCAGTTCTCCAACCCCTCCCGCCCCACCTCGACATGCGTGTGCACACGGCGCGTCACTCTAAGCCCGGCATAAACCGTGCGCTGTGGTTCTCATTGCATTGCAGGTTTCAACCATTCACAGCTCACAAATCATGTCAAATCATCACACTGTGCTTATGAAACATGTGGCTTTTGGAGAGGGAGCTGCAAGAACCAGGACCCGGAGATGAGGAGACACTCAGTCCAGAATGAAATTCTTGAGCAAAATAAACGTGTATCCTTGGCAAGCCTTGCCATTCTGTGTGGAGAAATGTTTAAAAATAAATATAAAGCCCTCAGTAGCCGGGGAATGGATAAGGTTTTAGTAGAAATTAGCTCTGACATCTCCATGACCGGCTGAGACCTGAAACAGGAAGACACGGAGTGTTCTGGGAGCGTGGCCCCCCCACCTCTACAGGTTTGCACGTTGACTGACAGCTGACAACTTGAATTCTATTGGCTGAAAAAGTTCGCCAGTCAGAGAGAATTCAAAGGGGTCTATGGGAGGAAGGGGGGTCTTCAGAAGGATAACAGATGTTGTGGAACTCTACCCATAGATCATAGTTTAGACCTGAAAACATTTAGAAAACTTTCCATACATAATACTCCACATAGGAGCTTTACCTCAAATAAAAATGTTTAATATTCCACATTTTTAACTGTGTTGAGCTGTAAAAGCTTGGGACTTTGCACTTTTCAATTTGAACAAAAACCAAAAGTTGAAAAGTTGTTTTTGTTTGAACATATGGTTACAGAACAGAATACATGATATTTCAATATATAATAATTATAATAATATTAAAACTGACTTTTTAAAAACTATTTTTCTACCTGGTGTTTTTCATTTGAGCTTTTTATTCAGGACCACCAGAGAATCCTAATAAAACAGTGTATGCTATCAACTCGGGAAAACAAAGCACATAATTGTGTTGTCTGTGAAATTGTTGTAATTTCAGCTGTGTAATCCCTGCTAACAACCTTACAAAAACCCAATAAGAGTTTACACACAGGCATATGTTGTCGTTGTAGTCTATAAGTCTGTAAATGTGGAACCATTTCACAAAATGAAAGTAAATCGTAAGTGTTAAGAGCTAGTAAAGCCACAGAAAATGATAAAAAGTCATAAAACTGGGGGCGTTGAACCATTGGATTTCTTTTCCGTTAAAGAAAAGCTGAATACAGTTGATCTCTGCTACTCAAAAATCAAAATGCAGTTTCCCCACACTTAATTGAGGACTTAATGCAATGGTAATGGTATCAAACCTGATTGTTGGAGTCTGAAAACAATCTGATGACCATCGAGGGACAAAACAACTAAATTCTGAGCTCTTAAGGAATCATGGAGATTAAAACACAACTTAGAAAAAGAAAAATGTCATTTTGTGCGCAACTTTACCAAACATTATATGTCTGCATTAAAAGAACCTTAACTATTAACGTAAAAAGAAGACATGATGAACTTCATAAAATATTCTAAGCAACATATAGAAAAATGACTGGGACATAAATGCACTGCAACGCTTTGTCTTTTTACAAATACCAGGCATAGAACAGCTGATGCAGTGATAAAAACAAAAGGAGCAAAAAGTCCAGTGGAAACAGAGTAATGATGATAATAAATCACACAATCTGGCATTTTCACAGGTTAGCTCTGCTGCACTCTCTCTTTGAACCAAAGCAGCACACACACGTTAAACATGTGAAATGCAACATTTGACAGTCATCCTTTGTATTTATCAAATAACCAGATAACCAGTTCTTAAGATCAGGATCAGGTTGAATTTGCTTTAATACGCTGACAATGGATATTTACAGAGCTGACGAATCACATCCAGCTAACACTGGTTCAGATTTTACCTCTCAAACAGAAGTTTCAGTGTCCATATAAACCACATCATTTCAGATACTGCTGATCTATTTTGTGGGGTACCCCAAGGCTCCGTTTTGGGTCCACTCCTGTTTTTACTATACATCCTCTTGGACAGATAATTAGCAGATGTCTCAATGTCTCCTGCCACCTTTATGCAGATGACATTCAGCTGTACAGCTCCGTCAAGGACTCAGAGTTCTATATCGAGTGTCTGTCAGCAACTAACTGGTTAGAAAATACTTCCTTCAGTTAAACCCTGAAAAGACTGAATGTCTGATTGTTGTCCGTCATAGAATGTCTGATCAGTCAACATATTGGTCATTTAAGTTCTGCTGTAAAGACAAACTTGAGGAATCTGGGTGTTATATTTGGCCAATCAATGCCTCTTGAACGTCACTCAAAACAGCTGGATCAAATCTGTTTTTATCATCTGAGAAATATTTCCAAACCTACTTCCTATAGGCTAAACCTGGTAACGTTTTTTGAAGATAATCTCTGTGCTGCTCGCTCCTTTGTGTTATTTTTCATCGTCTTTGAGGTTTGCAAACAACGTGCGGGTTTGTGTTTATGGAAGTAGGCATCTTTGTGGTCATTTCCTTGCACCTTTCAGCAGAGGCTTACAGCTGTTCTTTGTCAAAAAGAGTCTAAAATAGTAATTCCTTCATGTTACTTTTTATTTTTACTTGCAGTCGATATGTTTTTCGAGGTCACTAGATAGAATTAGTATCACTACTGAGTGAGTTTTAAGGATTTTTTTCTCACAATGCTAGTTGTTACCATTCACTTACATTGTTTTCTGCTAAGCTAAAGCTAAAGGAGTGCTGCCGGATCAGGATAACGACTGGACTGGTTACTAATTGTTTCTGCCCACTGATCTAACTATGAGGAATATGGCAACGGACAAAAACAATCACTTTTTGGTGGAGTATCCCTTTAAATCAAAAACCAAAACTGGTTCAGAGACGACGACATTTTCCAACAAACAGGTTTCAGTTTAGACCAGACCAAGACTTTGAGGGCGGTGAGATCGAGTCAAGACCAAGACCATAATGTGGTCTTAAGACCACCAGAACAAACAACAACATCAATACATGTCTTCATAAAGCACATTCAGTCAACGTCCTGTCCAGAAGAGACACAGAACAAAAACAAAATTGTGCATATGAACTAAAATAGAAAAAAACCCAATATGATCAGAATAAATATAAAAATCATAAAAAAGTTTACTGAAAATACAACAAAGGGTACAAACTCTGCTTTTTTACAATTAAACAACCTTTATAAAGAATTAAAAACTACTCATTAAGTCATTTTGACAAACATCTTATAAAGCAGAAACAAGTCTTTATAAAACATATTACAGTGCATACTCACTACATGGAAAGAAATAGATACCTATCATCATTTTATTGTTTTAACTGCTTATTAAGGGTTCATAAAGAATCACAACATTACTTATTAAGCTGTATAAGTGATACAATGATATTTCTTTGCAGACGTGGTCATTTCATTGCATCTATATTTGTTTATCTCCCTCCATCATGTCCTCATGCATCAATATAAAGAAAATGAATGAAAACCATGAGCTTCTTAGCATTTCCTTTTTAAGGCTCTTAAAATCTAAGATGCAAACTTCGATGCAGAAAAAGCAGCCAGAGCTGGATCTGCATACTCAGATAATATCGCTAATATTTTAGCTTAAGACGAGCCAAAATGTCAAGTCGCCGTGCTTAGCTGGTGGCCAAAAAGCAGCCATTAATTTTCCTCTCTCGGGGGACGCATATACGCCAGGCAGTGAATGTATCGCCCTGCACGGCGGCGAGCTAGTCGCTACAGAACTCTGTGACAAAATAAGAAGCCGAGGACGTCTTCATTACAGTCTCCAGCTAGCTCTGCCTTCCAATTTATGGTGTGTGACTGCATGACTCCAGTCTAGTCAAACCATTAACATACCTGACATGGCGGCGTAGTGACTCGGCTGCTAATGAAATGTCAATGCAGACCACCATTTAGGATAATCAAATGTTAATTGAGGAAGTGATGGATTGTGGCTGCAAGGTCTGCTTCTCATTCCTCTTCCTTTCCCTGCCTCAAGTCTCCCTTTCTATCCTCGGTGCTCGAATAGTAAAGTAAAAAATTAGCAAAGCGTAGAGACTCTGCTCATCTATCAAACACTCCTGTGGACTTCCTGGGATGCTTCATTGAAGGTGGAGTGTTAATCATTCAGCGGAGGTCCTTGTATGTTTATTAAGCCCTGCTTCTAAACCTCCTGAAAGGCTTTTCTGAGTGAAATGTTGGAAGTTTTATTTATTTCAGGAGTTGCATCCTGCAGGAATTAACAAAGGTCTGGATAGAAGGAGTACAGCACACTGGGGTCATTAGTGGTACGGAGGAGAGCTGGAAAAGGTTAGTTATTCATGCTTTTGTTAATTGGCTTTCAGCATTAATGAGATGCAGCAGCTAGTTATATAAATGCTCCACTTCTCTGTACTAAGGTGTGTCGTATTGTCTCATCGTGTGTGTGTGTGTGTTCTTTTATTTTTGTGCAGATTCATATCCAGAGAGTACTTTCTGTGTCTTGTTAACACTGACCTTTAGTCTAATTACCAGAACTGCTAATTACAACCTCCCAGCTCCGTCTTGTCCTAACCGCAGCACACAGAGTGTAAATTAACCGTCTCCCATCGACTCAGCTTATGGAACAGCTGCAACCACGAAAGATGAATCATGTTTTTGTAGCATTTTGCAAAATGATATTCATGGTTTGTGTTGTAGGTCACCTGCGTTTTTAGGAGTCAAAGCCCAATTCACTGGGCTGCAGCTGAGGGGAACAAATTGCTAACAGCTTTTTTTGAGGGAGCTGCCAAAACGTCTTGAAATGTTTACAAAGGTATTTTGTTTTCCTTGTGTGAATCGTAGGGCCTCGTTCTTCTGCTGCTGCAATTTTAGACACGTGAACGTAGAAATGAACACAGTTTCCTCTTTAAAACGTCAGAGTTGTTCTGGAACTCTGATCAAACCCTTCTCAGGTGAATTTCCATGAACCATAAAGTGCTGTAATGTAAAGAACACTGGGAGGGGTTGGGAACCAAATAGCAAATATATAGATAATAAAAATATATTTTAAATGTCTCCTGTTTAGGCAGATTGACATCCTGAGCAAAAAAATACCATAGTAAAGCAAACTGTCAGAACTTTGCTCACATGTGAAATCAAAAGTCTGCATGAGGCTTTTACTCACAGTCCTCTGATCAGCTGAGCTCACACAGAACGTCATCGCCACAATGCGCCATCTACAGTCCATAACTCCATATTTCCTGGCTCCCTGACAGCTGTTTGATGCCTCTGCTGCATTCACCACCATTATCTTAAAATTAGCGTCGTAACTCTGCCTCCATTCTGTTAATTTGACCTACTTTTAACCAAGTCTATTCCGGTCGGCGTTGGCTTTGTCGTTTACAAAATGCTGGCGCGTCTGACTGCTTCACCTCTCAACAAGGCGAACTCTGGTTGGTTCCCTTCTCTAGTCCCGCCCGTTTCATTTGCCGATTGGTTCGTTGATATGTTCGTCACATTCTTCCCACTTTCTGATTGGATTTTCGTCACCGTCGATTCTCGTCTAGTCTTTCGTTCTTGACGACAATGTCGGCCAATTCAGTCTTCGTCTTTTTCCGTTTTATATTTTTGAATTTCTTTACGTTTTCGCTCGGTAAAATAGATTCGTGATGAAGAAAATAACGAAAATTTTCCGTCAACAAAATTAACTCTGCTTGAGGTCAAAGACGTTCTCCTTCAGGATTTTCTGCAGAATTCACGGTTCCATCAATAACAGCACAGCAGCTCCAGACCATCACACCACCACCGCCGTGTCTGACTGTTGGGATGATGATTGTCTGAAATACAGAGTTAGTTTTACTCCAGATGGAACGGGACACACACCTTCCAGAACGGTACACTTTTCATCAGTTGACAGAAGATTTTCCCAAACGTTTTGGGGATCACCAGGATGTTTTTGTGAATCATGACCTCTGATTTTATCCTGACCCAAGTGAGTCCTGCAGGGCTTTAGGTGTTGTTCTGGGTTCTTTTGTTCTTGGTTGTCTTTAGAACAGATGTGTTGCTTTTTGAGATCTTTTAGCCTCCTTCATGCGGAAGTGATATCCTAATTGTCCTGGCAGTAATCAGACCTGGGTGTGGCTGGTGAGACTCAACTCAGCTTTGAGTCCTGAAACATTTAAGTGTAACGGGTAAGCAAAACAGATAAAATCTGTTAGGAGGGAGCAAATACTTTTTCACAGCTCTGTAATCTGCCTTTATCTTATAAGAGTGCTGTAATCCATGCACATTGGGCTTCTAAAAGGAGAGTCAGCTCAGTGTGATTCTAGCTAAAGTCAGTGGGGGGCAGTGAGTATCAGGGTATAACCTGAGGACAGCATGAGACTTCCTTCAGATATAGAGTTCGGTGGTGATGGAAGGTCATTTACAGTAAATTTCATCCTGCTGGATGGTCTGATGGTGACAAGTTCAGCCTCCAGCCAGAGGAATGAGTCTGCAGCTCAGGTGAGATGGGGGACATTAAAGGAGACACAAAGCCTTCGTAATCCAGGAGGTTGAGTGTGTGAGCTGTGTGTTTTATCCTCTCAGATTTCATCTGTACACAACTCTGATCTCCTTCAGTTACAACTGAAACATTTAGGGTTGATTGTCTAGAAGAGAGTAGCCTCAAAAGGTGACAAAATACACCGATACGCACACAGATTAATCACATCAACACACACACACGACCTCCCTGAGACCAGCGGCAGACCCATAAATCCGCCTCCTTTCACGCTCCTGAAGGACAACGAGGATAAAATAAAACCTTTCACTCATATTTCTCCCTCACTTGTCAAAATCTATGTTGTGTGAGCCACATAAATTTGTTTACTTGTTCGGGCTGATTTACCGAGGAGCACAACACGACGTCATATGAATCATTTTCATCTTTTCTTCCCTCTGCAGCGGCTTGCTGCCGCTGACAGCTCCTGGATGCATAGCGGGGAAGGTACTGGAAGTGCAAGGCTTTGTGCATGTGAGACGGCGGCGAGGAAGTATTTAGTGCAACTATTGTTTACGTCACACGGGAGGAAGATTCCGACTCTGCAGATGGGGATTTGGATCTAAAGACGGAGCCACTGTAGCAGAAACGCACGGCTTTCGTTAGCAGAAATATGAGCCTTGAAATGTGTTGCAGAACACTTTGCAATACTTAGATAAAATAGAAGGGTTTATATGCCATCAGGGGAGGATAAATGGCCAAATTCAGGTGATTGTTTAATAAAGGGGTGATGAAATCATGACATATGCTGTAAAAAATACTCTGCACTGTGTACTATCTATATCTACCACAGCGTCACTAAAATACCTGTCTGACAAACCCTTAAGGTTCTAAAAATAGAACTCCTCCTCCTCTCTCTGTCTCCAGAGACTGTTCCTCAGACAGCAACACTAGTTGGTTCAGGGATGTTTTTTCAACACGACTTTTAAATGAATTCTTAATTTGTGGGGGAAACATTTCTGCTTCTTGTGCTCTCGTCTCCTAACCCGATGCCAGCTTTGTCTGCCACTAGATGCTCTAGTCTAGATATTAGACACTTTTTGTTATCAAAGCTGAAGGTTTTGAAGCCCAGAGTTTGAATTCTTTTAGGATTTAGAAGCTTGGTGCTGCAAATGAGACAAAATAGGACCAAAAAACAATCACAGGATAGTCCTGCACCAAAACGAGTCCCGTCGTGTCTCTTAAAGTGAGACCATAAACATATTAGGACAAAACTTACCAAAGCTGTAACCCACTGGGAGCCATTAGAGACTGAATAAACCTCGATTCTTCTGCACTGATTCTACTTCTCACATGCAGAGGCTGCTTTTACGTTTTATACAATTTTAAAAAATGTAAAAATCCACAAAGAGGGGCTGAATAAGAACTGGACTTTATACCAGGTGGGACAAGAGGTGAGAGCTAACCCTCATAGAGCCTAAACACATGAAACACATGCTCTGTTGATTTAAAATCGCCAAATTAACCTCATGCATGTCTTTGGACGGTGCAGGAACCCACACCCTCAGGCACACACAAAGGCTTTAGATTAGACTCATGTAGTTTCCATTTGCTGAAATTCACAGGGAACCAAATGTTGACCCAGACTCAGACTCACGTTACTTTACAGCCACGTAGTTCAGATGGTACAAGAGCCTGAAGACAGGAAGAACTCAGCAGTGTGGAAAAGTTTTGTGATCCTGCTGATCCAGAACAAGACAGCTAGAGGTGGATGCACGAAAAGCCAGAAGGGACTTCATTTGTACGCCTTTTTGGTGGACAGTTACTGTTTAATACAGCATCAAGCCCTCTTCTTTAAACTGTGTTAAAAAAGGAGTTTTGCATTCGTTTGTTTTTCCAGTTCTACTAAACTTGCATGAACCCAAAGGGTATGAACCAAACAGTGATATACTCAGCAAGCATAGATGCAGTCGTCTGATCGTCATCGGATTTAATTTCATTATTTAAAAGCAGCAAATACATTCAGAGCACTGCAAAGCTTCTGGATTAAGACCAGACTGCTTCAGAACGTGTCTGGACAGTGATGCATTTGGAAACCCTCCCTCAGTGTGAAGTCAATTCACCAAACAGGATTGTTCCCGTTAGCTTCCATGTTCATTCCTGTGCTCCGACTGCTCTGTGTCTGCAGTAAGTACTCACAATGATCCCACCACTCCCCATCCTGCCACTGCTTCATGCTAGAAGGTCTCACCACTCCAGCACAGTGCTGATGAGGTGACGGGGGTCATAGCCTCGGGAGGAGGTTAGCATGGCTAGTCCTGTGCACGGGCCCCGTGTCATGGATGCTCTACCACTACTGCCATCACCATCCCTAAGTTCTGTGAATGATCAGAACCCACGCTATCCAGGGTTAGCCCACACCGCGTTCTTGATCCATGCCTCATCAAGACCCTGCAAATACCATCCAGATTCTGGGTGGTTTTCATTGTTTACATCCAGATTTCAGTCATTTTGAAGTTGCGTTCCATCAATTATCTACAGCAAGGGTGCTCAAGTCCAGTCCTCGAGAGCTACTATCCTGGAACTCTTGCATGCATCCATCTCCAGCACACCTGAATCAAATGAACGACTCGTTACCAGGCCTCTGCGGAGCTGAATGATTTGCTGATGAGGGAATTCCGGTGTGTTTGAGCAGGAATGCATTTAAAGGTTCCAGGAGAGTAGCTCTCGAGGACTGGACTTGTGCACGCCTGATCTACAGTAATGACCACACCCACCAGTGACATCACTCAAAGCAAGAGAAGCCTCTAGAAACAGGAGTAGTCCTCTGATCGGACCAACAGGGAAACAGTAACAGGTGGCTAATAGTCGAGTATTTAAAACCTTTGCACCAAAAAGTCAAACTGATTCATTGGAACGCTAACATACCTGTTGAAATCAGTTTTTAATGCATTTCTGTATTTGATGTTCAGAATAAGTGGATCCTTACTTCGACATGAACTGCAAACAGACTCAGTTGGTGAGAAGTCCAAAGCTTACAGAAAGCTTTCTTCCACACAATCAGAATTCAGAACATCCCAACCTGCCAGGTGTCAGAGACGATCTCAGCAGGATGGAGTTCCTTTGAGCCAGAAAGGAGAAACCTACAGAGAGGAACAGCAACAGTTCAAGTGTTTCTAATAATCAATTAAGCCAAGTGCGCTGCTGAAGGAAGCAACAGATTAACTAGAATCAAAGCGCTGTTTAACCCTTCTGGCGACGTGACCGTTTGCCAGTCTGGATCTCATTATTTCAGCACACACACACACACTACTTTGTTCTTAAGTTCTTTCCCGTTCTCATTGGATGCAGTGCAGACCCCAGGATCACACAATTTCTGTGATACTTTCAGAAATGTTTCTGCCACTCTCAATCCCTTTAATTGGTGCTACCTGGAGCAGAAACAAAAAAAAAAAAGAGTGGAGAAATGATCGACAGATGAGTGAAAGAGGTTAGGCCAAACACACCATCTGCAGGTGTATTTAAAAGGAATTTTGATTTGAGTTCTATATTTTCCACTGAAAGCTCCTCTGAGAGGATTTCCTCAACAGCAGCTCCAAAACAAAGAGCGGAAAGAAAAACGGAATGGAAGGAAGGCTGGATCGCTCGGAGCTTTATGGTTTCACCAGGAGAGACTTTATCAGATGTTGAAAACTTTTCAATATATAGGTCTACTCTATATATTGCAAGGCTGGACATTCTCGCCTCGCCTCGCCTTCCTCCGCTTATCCGGGTCCGGGTCGCGGGGGCAGCATTCTAAGTCGGGCAGCCCAGGCCACCTTCTCCCCGGCCAAGTCCACCAGCTCCTCAGCTGGGACGCCCAGGCGTTCCCAGGCCAAACTGAAGATGTATTTCCTCCAGCGTGTCCTGGGTCGACCTGGGGGCCTCCTGCCGGCAGGACATGCCCAGAACACCTCCCGAGGGAGGCGTCCAGGAGGCGTCCTGACCAGATGCCCGAACCACCTCAACTGGCTCCTTTCGATATGGAGGAGCAGCGACTCTACTCCGAGTCTCTCCCGGATGTCCGAGCTTCTTACCCTATCCCTAAGGCTGAGCCCGGCCACCCTGCGGAGGAAACTCATTTCAGCCGCTTGTATCCGCGATCTCGTTCTTTCGGTCACTACCCAAAGCTCATGACCATAGGTGAGGATTGGGACGTAGACCGACCGGTAAATCGAGAGCCTTGCTTTCTGGCTCAGCTCTCTCTTTACCACAACAGACCGGTTCAGCGTCCGCATCACTGCAGACGCTGCCCCAATCCGCCTGTCGATCTCCCGCTCCCTCCTTCCCTCACTCGTGAACAAGACCCCGAGATACTTGAACTCCTCCACTTGAGGCAGGACCTCTCTCCCGACCCGGAGTTGGCAATCCACCTTTTTCCGGTCGAGAACCATGGCCTCAGATTTGGAGGTGCTGATCCTCATCCCAGCCGCTTCACACTCGGCTGCGAACCTTCCCAGCAAGAGCTGAAGGTCAGAGCTCGATGAAGCTAGGAGGACCACATCATCCGCAAAAAGCAGAGACGCGATTCTCCTGTCACCAAACCCAACCCCCTCCACACCACGGCTGTGCCTAGAAATCCTGTCCATAAAGGTTATGAACAGGACCGGTGACAAAGGGCAGCCCTGGCGGAGTCCAACCCTCACTGGGAACAGGTCCGACTTACTGCCGGCTATGCGGACCAGACTCACACTCCTCTGGTACAGGGACTGAATGGCCCTTAACAAAAGACCATCCACCCCGTACTCCTGGAGCGCCCCCCACAGGGTGCCCCTGGGGACACGGTCATAAGCCTTCTCCAAATCCACAAAACACATGTGGATTGGTTGGGCAAACTCCCATGACCCCTCCATCACCCTAGCGAGGGTAAAGAGCTGGTCCACAGTTCCACGACCAGGACGAAAACCACATTGCTCCTCTTCAATCTGAGGTTCAACTATCGACCGGAACCTCTTCTCCAGTACCCTGGAGTAGACCTTTCCAGGGAGGCTGAGGAGTGTGATCCCCCTATAGTTGGAACACACCCTCTGGTCCCCCTTCTTAAAAATGGGAACCACCACCCCGGTTTGCCACTCCATAGGAACTGCCCCCGATGACCACGCAATGTTGCAGAGACGTGTCAGCCACGACAGACCTACAACATCCATTGCCTTGAGATACCCAGGTCGGATCTCATCCACCCCTGGGGCTCCGCCGCTGCGTAGTTGTTTGACTACCTCAGCGACTTCTGCCCCAGAGATTGGACAGTCCGTCCCCAGGTCTCCCAGCTCTGGTTCCTCCTCGGAATGCGCGTCGGTGGGATTGAGGAGCTCCTCAAAGTATTCCTTCCACCGTCCGACTATAGCCCCAGTTGACGTCAGCAGCTCCCCGTCCCCACTGTAAACAGTGTGAGCGAGTTGCTGCCTTCCTCCCCTGAGGCGCCGGATGGTTTGCCAGAACCTCTTTGGTTCTGAAGAGGCTGGACATTCTATTCAGAAGAACCAGAAGTCTTTTGAAAACACACAAAAGAAAGAAATTCTGAAAGGAATGCCAGAAAATTATTATTTTTATTAATCTGACCTAACAGTTTTTGCACCATGCAAATATTGAGCAACTTTAGACCAAGTGTTTTTTTAACTTTAAAAAAGTATAAAAGTATCATCTTTTATTCAGTTTTACATGCTTGAATGTCAGATTTTCCCTCTTGTCTCAAATCATGCATATTTCCTTTCATCAGTAACTACTAACAAATTCCTGCGCAAAGACTCAACTCAGAAGCCTATGATGACTGATTAATTAGAAAAACAAAAATTCAGTCTTGCAAAAGCTCTGCAGCTTACGTGGGGAAATTGAGAACATTTTTTTAAACTTCCTCATGAGTGCAGTAGATGTCTCACTAACAGTTGCAGCCCAGTGAGATTGGCTGAACTGCAGAGTAGTTTTCTGTAGAAAG
This sequence comes from Callopanchax toddi, assembly GCA_006937965.1. Taxonomy (NCBI): domain Eukaryota; kingdom Metazoa; phylum Chordata; class Actinopteri; order Cyprinodontiformes; family Nothobranchiidae; genus Callopanchax; species Callopanchax toddi. Next base: position 1,462,239 of record SSNR01000147.1, on the reverse strand, counting down.
TTAAGATAAAAAAAAAAAAATCCTCTCTAGAATTTGAGCAGAACATTGTTCCCCAAGCACACAGCGATGCACCTGAAATCCCTGCTGTAAAATCTCTTGGCAATGACTGATGACTGACAAAATTGCTCGACTCGATGAAAACAGCTATTTTTTTTCCACTGAGGGAGACCTAGGATGAGTTCAGACTGGTTCTCAGCGTTTTGGATGATGCAGGACTGAGGATTCAAATGAATTATTTACACTGAAGCACCTGAATGGTTCCCGTTTAGAGGAGTTTGATTGTGATTCCATCAGGAAACACATGAGAACCAGACAAATAACACTTAATTAAGCGTTCATGCAAAGGTTTGTTCAGTCAAATTGGTAGAAGGGTATTTTAGCTCTTTAAAATGTTTTATTTTTATTAAAAAAAAAACAAGGAGCAAAAAAGAAAAGTTGTAACTTAGATTTTTACAAACAGCTTTACAACTGAAATCAAATCTCATTCTGTGTAGTCAGTTCAACTATAATATATTCTGCCCTCTGGTGGAAGATATAAGTACTGCAGGTGACAAGTTCCAATTTTATTTGTATTTATTGGTGTACAATCACATTTTACAGTATAATTCATAATTCCTTCATTGTAATAATAAAATTAGACCAAAAATAGTACAACTGAATAAATATATTCTTCTCCAAACATTTTTTTGTATTAAGCAAATAATATACTAAAGGCTAAAGTGTGACATTTTACAAATAAAAGTACACGTTTGATTATTATTTGTGTTATAATAAAATGATCTGCATCTGGGAAACAATGATTCAGTTTTACAACCTGAACACATTTTAATGGAGTGTTCAATAGGATGAAGAGGCAGATCAGAATAGACACACTTTACACCAGTGTGAAAATTAATTAACTAATTAGCTGCAGAGCCAAACAACTGAAGGATGAGCAGTGGATGAATCAGCTGACTCCAGTCAGCTGATGGTTGCTGCAGGAATAATGAGGCACAAAATGATCCAGATTGTTGACTTTTTTTATAAATATAAACATAAAAATGTTGAACAGAGGATTCATGTGATGAGACAATCAAAAGTCTGACTGAGACATGTTGTCTGAGGGCTGGATGTCAGTGGAAAGAGCAACATGATCTGACATCCTATCAGACACCAAGTGAAGATGTCACTAAATCTTATTTTTCAACTAAAATAACTTCAGAGCTTTCCCCAGACTTGTAATAAAATGGTCCTTTTGGGAAATCATTGATTCTAGACCAACCACAAATTAAAAAACCTGACTGTTATCACTTTCAATAAAACATTTAGCAGAAAACAAACATGAACAGAGCAATGCATTTTAAAATCATGTGTCTTTTATATCTGATTTTGACACAAAAGGTCATTTTCCTTGAGATTTAATTTGTTCAAGTACCCATGGGATTGTGATTGTAAAGAAATACATTTAAAAACTGCTGCATTTCATATCATCTATACTCAGATAGTTAATATCTAAATACATAGAGTCAAACCTAAATATCTGGAATCAGTGCAAATAAGATGAATTAAAACCTTCACATTTATAATAAAATCTAATAGTCAAACAAAAACATCTAGAATCAATCAAAATGTATCAAATTAAATAACACATTTTTTAGAATCCATTTTAAACATTTAAAGATGAACAATTATTTAAAAATCTAAATGTTAAACCTACATATTTACACATAAATCTTGACCTGAATATTCAGAAGAAAATTTAAATACTTGAATCTTAAATCTGTCATCAATTGGAGACCTTAGATATGGCATGCTTTTATTTTGATAGGACAGAATTTGCATTTTAACTAAATGTTTTGTTTAAAACCACATTTCTATTGATGTTTCGACATTTAATTATAACTTTACAAAGTGTGATTTTATTCTACAGTAAATGTAAATTTCCATTATAATAATTACTTGGATTAACACTAATAATATCATTTGTTTGATTTTTGTCTTTCATACCCCCTCTTTTATTTTTGAGAAGATAAATGTTGCAAATTCTATTCTAAAAATTCTTGCTAAAAATAAAAGTGATGCTTAGAGTTGAATGCACAGCACAAGGTTTTTATTATCATCATCTCAGTTTTGGCTGTTGATGAAGAATGAATCAGATGGAGCCATGTTTGGCTGGTCAGACCTCCAGGACGCCCTGGACGCCAGCCACCGATCGACACCAACAGGAAGTCTGGACCAACCTGGTGAAGCCGTCCTCGCATCAATTCTGGATCCTGGACAGTGAATATTTAATTACCAGCTGGCGAGGGCAAGACCCACCAAGGAGAACAGATTTGAATGTTTGGCCAGCGTGCTGGTTTTCTCTTCCAACAATGTACCCGAACCAAACAGGGTCAAAGGAACCCTATTTTTTAACCACTAATGGAGTAAAAAAAACTCAGAGCATTAGCCTCTTACTCCAGATTTATAGTCATCTTTATAATGCTGTACAGACAGACTGGAAGAGTTTCAGGCTATTCTCACCCACAAGCAACTGAAATCCCTTGTGGACATGAAAAACTTATAGAAACTAATGTAAGGTTTGACGCACCACTGAAGGCAGCTAGTTTGTTATGTTCGGAGAAAATGTGGAAATTAGACGACTCATTTTCTGAATCTTTGTTTTTCCTTTTTGTGTAAAAGTAGGGATGTTCGATATTGGCTTTTTTACCGATATCCGATATCGTCTAGCTCTTAATTTCCGATACCGATATAAACCGATACCGATATAAGCGGGGTACCCCTCATTAAAAAAAAAAGAAAAACAATCATTTTTAGGTAATCAACATCCCATACCTCCTATCATGCATACATACACTTTAAATATTATCTGTGCAAAATATGAGAACTACTTCAATTTCAAGTTAGGCAATGGAAAATTTTGCCATATTTATTTTTTCTCCCAACAATTACTGAATTGTAAAATGTAAACATCATAACTTTACAACTGTGAGGTAAAGTGCAAACAACTGAAAAAGGTAAAACAAAAACAAAAAGAAACTCCAGTACACATTTAAGCAGGGCCAGCCTACTTGGAGTAACACAATCTTAAAACAAACTGGGCTCAAGCCCTGCTCTAATTGAGCTTTAACTGGCTAGTAGCCATAATTTAACACAATCAATAACAATCAGCTAAAGTGCTGCAAGTAATGTCGCGGATCGATGATGTCATCAAAGGTTCGCCAATAGATGTTGCGTTCAAGTTTGGCTGGGAAATGCTGAATCTACAGGATTTAATGTAAGGTGTGCCAAATAAATACAAATATCTCAAAAACTATACATCGGATTTGTTATGTTTTTACATTTTGAGAAAGAGGAGAATTAGCTGAAGAGTTTGATGTATAATATGTGCATAGTATGTAAAGGTTATGTGTGTCATTACAAAAACCGATACCGATATTTTCCGATATTATCGGTAGACCGATAATATCGGACATCCCTATGTAAAAGTTCTCTCCTCGAGTGAATGAGGGACATCTCCTTCTTACCGATTCCAGGCCAGGCTTCTTCTGTTCTCACCAGCTGTTTTGTCTTACGGGTATTAAAGACAAACAGGAACTGTTGTCATGTCTCCACATCTCAGCTGAGTCTTTGAAGTTTAAAGGTTAAGTTGGTGGTATTGAGCTCTACTGAAGCAAAATTTTTATTGTTGCAAGTTGCAACTGAAGTTCTCTCAGTTTTTACCTACTAACATGTCGGCACATGACATGACAGCATTCAGCAGAGCTGTGTAACTGATTTGCTTATAAGTTATTTTCTCAGACATGTATGTTTTTGCGTACGTTTTTACCTTGACGTGTTTCGACTCGCTCCTGCGGTCTTCATCAGAAGTGTCACTGGTGTCGGTGTGACGTGTCGTTTATCAGCTGTTCTTCTCGGTGGGCGTGGCCAACCCCGATCTGTCAAATATGCGGGGTTGGCCACGCCCATCTCCACCGGCTGGTCCCTGGAGCAGTGAGTCCCAGGTGTGAGACAGCTGGTAGGCCCCCTCGTCCCGGTTGATGGACCACTTGGCTCGCTTCCTTATCTCCACTGCCTCCCTGATCCAACGTCTGTATCGGTTCTCCTCAGTGTGTATGACTCTCCCCTGTTCCCAGTCCATGATGTGGTTATTTCTTTTGCAGTGATCTGTGATGGCTGATTTTAAGTTCTCCTGTTCTGCTTTCTTTTTTGTGGTTCGTGTGAGTCGTTCTGCTGTTTCCTTTTCGCATTCCGTCTGCTGTTCTTTCTTTCTTGTGTTGTAAGTTCGTCCCGTTTCCCCTATGTATGTTTTATTGCATGACATGCAGGGTATTTCGTATATGACGTTGCATTTTTTTCTCCGGTTGTATCTTGTCCTTGGGGTGAACTAACAGCTGTCTTTGTTTTTTGTATGGTTTTACTGGTTTGGATCTGGTGTTTCTTCATGGTTCTTTGTATTTTTTCTGTCACTCCTCGGATGTACGGTACTGTAATGGTGTTGATGTGTTTTTGGTCTGATGGTTTTGATTTTTTTCTTGGCTTTTTTACCTTCCCGGTTTCTTTCTTTCTTTATTTTCGACTTGTTCCTTTCCTTTCCATATTGCCCAGCCTGGATACTGGCATCTTGTTAGTGCCTGTTTGATGTTTTCCTCCTCCTTTTTTCTGTCCGTTTCGTCTGGAAACGGTCTGGTGTGTAACTGACATGACACCTTAGATTGATCAACAACAGAGACTGCTCAGATGATATGAATGAATGAAAATGTCTTGATTTGGACTTGAATGTGAGGCTCGAGATCAAATCAGAGGGTTCTTACTTTCCCAAGACGATCCTACCACCTACACCTATGATCAAACCATACTTCTGACAGGATTCTATGAGTCAGGATGCAGCATATGTACTAGAATATCACACTGAAATAACACATCTATCTCTTGATTGGGGCCATAACCTAGGTCTGTGACTGTCTTTAATTCTTGATGACCAAGCCCCACATCTGGGATTCTCTGCTGTTGCTGCCTCCACAATAATCAACTTCTATGGAAAGTTTGGGAATGCTCAAACTTCATGGACTTATCAGGCTCTATCTCATGTAACAGGAGTCCGTTTGATCCCTAACGCTGGCAGACCACATGTCAGAATACCATTGGGTAAGTTACTGAACCCCAAAGTTGCCCCCTAGACGCCGTAAATGGCAGCACACTGCTCCTCTGGGTCAAGAGCAAAAAGATTATTACGTGGATCAATAAATGATCTTTTATTATTGATTAAAACATCAAAATCAAAGCAGAACGTCATCTTCTACATTAGATCTGTGATGATGTCTTAATAAGAAAGTGCCCTCAAGTGGTTTTTGACCCGAGTAATGGACTCATGGTCAACACAGAAATGTGTCTTTGCACCCAGTGGACTGTCATTTATCAGATCAGTCTCTTTTTCTAAATTTTAAGAGAATATAGAGGGGAAAATAGAGGTGAGATGAACAGGAATGGATTACCGTAGCCTGTTGTTCTAAAGCTCTATAATTAGTTTGATGCTACCAATGTTCTTGACGAAGCTCAGCAATCCATACAGTGACCTTTTCCTGTCATAAATACTTAATCCCCTCATTTAATGATCTTCAAAAATTCAAGATGCATAAATAATTGGTTGTGGTGTCATTTGAAAGCAAACAACGTTGGATGGTTGGTGTTCTCTCAGCTCATTAGAGGGACTGACACAGAAGGAAACGAGCTGACCCTTGACTATTTTATTAAAAACAACAAAAAAAGAAGACCGGAACAAAAACAGGCCTCTCATTACTGACACAGATACTTTTTCCTCTGTGTGGTTGTTCCCCAAAAAAGTGAGGAAGTCATGATTATCTCAGCGACATGAAAGAAGCAAAAGTAAAGAGAACAGAGAGTCAACAGAGTCAGATCTGAAGGCAAATGGAGCTCGGAATGAGCAGCTTGAGATAATACAAAGCAGCTGAAGACACTCGGCGCTGGTAGTCTGAGAAAAAAAACACCAGCAGACAGATTCTACCGGAGAGGAAACAAGACGCTGCTGAAAAACTGAAAACACGAGGAAGTTTTACCACTTTTTATGCATCCCATCTCCTGGCAGCATGACCTGTTGCTATGGAAACAACACCAGACCACATGTGAATATAAATATCTCCTGCTGCGATTACTTCTGATTCCTAACGTCCCACGCTGATTGGAGCGTTTAAAAACTTTTTGGAAGTTTGATTTAAAGCCCACTTGATAACAACGCGTTACTCTTTTGAATTTGTATTTGAACAAGCCAGCCACATTTACAGTGGTGTGAAAAACTATTTGCCCCCTTCCTGATTTCTTATTCTTTTGCATGTTTGTCACACAAAATGTTTCTGATCAAACACATTTAACTATTAGTCAAAGATAACACAAGTAAACACAAAATGCAGTTTTTAAATGATGGTTTTCATTATTTAGGGAGAAAAAAGATCCAAACCTACATGGCCCTGTGTGAAAAAGTGATTGCCCCCTGAACCTAATAACTGGTTGGGCCACCCTTAGCATCAATAACTGCAATCAAGCGTTTGCGATAACTTGCAACGAGTCTTTTCCAGCGCTCTGGAGGAATGTTGGCCCACTCATCTTTGCAGAATTGTTGTAATTCAGCTTTATTTGAGGGTTTTCTAGCATGAAGCGCATTTTTAAGGTCATGCCACAACATCTCAATAGGATTCAGGTCAGGACTTTGACTAGGCCACTCCAAAGTCTTCATTTTGTTTTTCTTCAGCCACTCAGAGGTGGATTTGCTGCTGTGTTTTGGGTCATTGTCCTGCTGCAGCACCCAAGATGGCTTCAGCTTGAGTTGACCAACAGATGGCCTTCAGGACATTCTCCTTCAGGATTTGTTGGTAGACAGTAGAATTCATGGTTCCATCTATCACAGCAAGCCTTCCAGGTCCTGAAGCAGCAAAACATCCCCAGACCATCACACTACCACCACCATGTTTTACTGTTGGTATGATGTTCTTTTTCTGAAATGCTGTTACTTTTACGCCAGATGTAACGGGACACGCACCTTCCAAAAGTTCAACTTTTGTCTCGTTGGTCCACGAAGTATTTTCCCAAAAGTCTTGGCAATCATTGAGATGTTTTTTAGCCAAATAGAGACGAGCCTTAATGTTCTTTTTGCGCCTTGGAAATCTGCCCTGCAGGCCGTTTTTGCCCAGTCTCTTTCTTATGGTGGAGTCGTGAACTCTGACCTTAATTGAGGCAAGTGAGGCCTGCAGTTCTTTAGATGTTGTCCTGGGGTCTTTTGTGGTCTCTCGGATGAGTTGTCTCTGCGCTCTTGGGGTCATTTTGGTCGGCCGGCCACTCCTGGGAAGGTTCACCACTGTTCCATGTTTTTGCCATTTGTGGATAATGGCTCTCACTGTGGTTCGCTGGAGTCCCAAAGCTTTAGAAATGGCTTTAGAACCTTTACCAGACTGATAGATCTCAGTGACTTTTGTTCTCATTTGTTCCTGAATTTCTTTGGATCTTGGCATGACGTCTAGCTTTTGAGGTGCTTTTGGTCTACTTCTCTGTGTCAGGTAGTGCCTATTGAAGTGATTTCTTGATTGAAACAGGTGTGGCAGTAATCAGGCCTGGGGGTGGCTACAGAAATTGAACTCAGGTGTGATAAACCACAGTTAAGTTATTTTTTAACAAGGGGGACTATCACTTTTTCACACAGGGCCATGTAGGTTTGGATCTTTTTTCTCCCTAAATAATAAAAACCATCATTTAAAAACTGCATTTTGTGTTTACTTGTGTTAACTTTGACTAATAGTTAAATGTGTTTGATGATCAGAAACATTTTGTGTGACAAACATGCAAAAGAATAAGAAATCAGGAAGGGGGCAAATAGTTTTTCACACCACTGTATTGCTGAAGTGTGGCATAATGTTTACATGTGGTTAAAAATTAGTGCGAATGCCAAAGGAATTGATGAGATGCCAATTCGAGTCTCCTCAAACTTCTTTATTGGTCGGGGATTTCAAACGGCACCTTTCTCAGTATCGGAAGGTGACGCCTCCTCACCTCATTGCGTTTCATGCGTTTGATTGTGCCGCGCTCTCCATCTGAGCCTTGAGGTCCAGGAAAAGAAGGAGCTCGCCCAGAACTTGAAACTAGGGGTCTTTATTCTCATCAGCAGCCTTGGTTGAGCTGTAGGAAGCTGCTCTTTGGAGCCCACTCTGACCTTTCTAAAGCAGCATGTCAGAGGGAGGAGAAGATTGCAGGTGGCTCGTTTCAGACGGGAAAACAACAACAACAACAACCTGGCATCCAGCAAAGTGTACCCACAGCTTCGCAGTGCCTCGTCTCTCCCACGTTTTCCTTTTGTTTTGCTCAGAGTGAATGTCGCATTGCTTTGTGTGGAAGTGAATGTCACAAAAGGCTTCTGGGGAGAGTTCCAAAGTGGAAGCTGCAGCAATGTATAATAGAAGTGACTACAGTCATTTTATTCAAATATTAGAAAAGTGACATTTGGTGAATAGAAACTTTTATTGAGCACAAAGCTCCTGAACATCTGACATCCAGAGACATATCTACTGGGTTTGCTAGGTATTGTCCCTAATTAACCCAGATAAGGATATTACAATTAGGGTTTGCTTAATTTGTTTGGGATGTCCAATTTTAGCCAAGACAAAGACATTGACATCCAGGTTTTCAAAATGTGTGTAAAACGTCTTTTTACCTTTCATTTTTCAACCTAATTTCCACGTAGACTGGAAAATTTGTCTTTTTTAAATGTCTCTTCATCATAATTTTGCTTCCTAAATACCATTTTAACAATGCCAAAAATGGGAGTGGACTTTCTACCATATTTCCCAGGGGGCTTAGAGATATGTGTTGCACCATGAGTAAGATGGCCGTCTGTTTCATTGACCTGCCTCTGGTGTGTGTGTGTATGTTCTTGTGTCATCATTGATTCTAACCCACCAAGTGCTACACAAACATTCAGACTTTGGTAGTGTTCTGTTTTGCTGCTATTGGTGATATTCATGCTTGTATATGACCATTTAATATGTAAATACCCATGCAATGCAAGGCTGATGGTGGTGTGCAGATTTCTAAAAAGTAATGTCATGAAGTTTTGGAGATTGGAGCCGTTTTGAAGATGGCAGAACTGATCGATCTTGGCTGAACTTGACCAGCTGTTAGAGTCCTACTGGATTGATAAGCTATTTCTCCAAACTGAGGTCCTTCTGAATGCAGTCTGCAGCAAGAAAGTATTTATTTTTAACCTTTGCACACTTCAAAATAACAAATTTATTTGTGGCTTGAAATAAATGACTTCAGATCATCCTGTAGAGGTTTACTGTTGGATAGAGTTGCAAAAACATTTCAACAATTATTCCCACATTCAGATTAAAAGGTGCTACAGGATTATTAAAGTATGACTAAATCCAAACAACAACACATTTAGAAGCTGAAGCTAGTTGTATTTATAGCAGGTTTGGTAACATTAGTATCACTGACTCATAGTTATCAGGCTGGTTTTTATTTTTACACCCCAGCATTTCTGTTTGCTGCAGCTTTCATGAGGTAGGTGTTAAAAGTCAAACGTTCACGGAGTTTTTCAAGTGTCACTTACCCTTGGTGCTATTAGAATGCTCTTTAGTAATTTCTGATCAATCCAAAGCTTTTTAAATGAAAATATTTGTGTCTAAGGCATTCGTTTAACAATATCACAGAAAATCATACATTTAACCATAAATCCCAATGAAGATGGTGCAAGAATTATAACGTCTGGCAAAAGAGTAACGCTTTATGCAAAAACGTCCTCGGGGAGAACAATCCAAATAGCAGGTTCTGAAAGAAACCTTTAAAGATAACAAGTTTTCAATGAATTTGCAAAACCCCATAAATTCAACCTTCAGCTCGTATAGATCTTATTGTAGAGGAGAAAAAGCCAGCAGCAGAATTCCCACTGTGGGTACGTTAAGGAATTGAAGTCTGCATGTCAGAGTCTTGGGCTGTTTCTCATACAGAGTATTGAAGTTTTGCAAACTATAAAGGAGCCCATCAAAAATTGTTCCAATGACAGAAGTGCGTGTTTCAGCAGGATCATGATCCAAAGCTCACCAACTGCCTGAAAGAGTATTTTCAGCAAATATTAGAAAGACCCTCCCCAGAGCTCCAGGAGCAACGAGAAGCTGCCCAGAGGAAGGAAAAAATAGAAAGAGAGAGAGAGAGAGATGTATGGACTAAAACATAATGAAACCTTAGCCATAGAAGCTGCAGAATAAAATTAAAAGCGAGTAAGCAACGCAGCTCAAAAGTAGATGAAGTCAAATGCATTCTTCTGAAAACATCAGCATTGTTTGACACCACATTTTAAATATTTGGGATCCACTTTGTCAAAGACTTTAGAGAGGTCAGTTAAAAGGGCTGCTGTTTATCAATCTATTAATTCTAAAGCGTCTGTGGTCAGAATACACAAGCAATGGCTGAAATGAATGCTGGGAAAAGTTATCCATAACAAAACAACACAGATAAAAGAGGACATTATATTTGGAATTAGGTGATTTTTTTTTTTTTTTTTTTTTTTTAGAAGTAGCCTACTAAAGAAACAAGAGATTTTTAAAATATTTTTATGAAGCATCGTAACACATCTCAAATAAACACGAGTAATGATTTCCATTATACTATTTGTTGAAATCATTCAAAGCAAACACTGTAGCATCATGATTCCTTATATAGGATTCCTCTGGAGGCTGGCTAAAAAACCCATAAAACTGATGAACCACAGCCAATTGTCAGCACTGCTATTTCAACAGAGGAACCTCAGATTAAGACCAGGGACGTCCATTTCCCTGAGCTCACCATGTTCACCTATACACAATTTCCATACAGATTGCCTGTTATTCGATTCCATTTTGTTACAGCAGCAGAGGTGGAAATGATAGGCTCATATTCTGGAGTATTTTAGGGGACAATATGTGACGGTATGTGAAAGGAAGGAGGAGGAGAAAGAGAGAAGAAGACATGGGAGCAAGCACAGACTATAATATCTGTTCAGAGTAGAGGCTGCGGTTGCATATTACCCTCTGTGCTTTGGATACTCGGTCTCATTGTGAAGTGTGGCTTTGAGGAGAGAGAGAGAACACTGTGTTCAGGTTCAGGAGCGGCTCGACGACTGCAAAAGGTATTACATGTAAAGCTATTGATTTTAATCTGCAAGTAAAAGTGGGGGAACTTTGTTTATTGTCAATTTAATTTCAACTTTCTTTTAAAACATTTCATCACTTTGCTACTGTGAATGGTTTTTCATTTTTTTCATATTCAGTGGCTGTATCTGAAAGGATTCTAGATTAAATAAACTTCAAAAAACCCACCAAACCTGAGTTCTTGCTTCATTAGAACATCACTATGACTTTTCAACAGAGTGCAGTATGGAGCTAGAATTGGGACATAAGTTGTACTCGAAACTTTTTGTTTTGCGCTCGTAACTTTTTGTTTTGTGCTCGTAACTTTTTGTTTTGCGCTCGTAACTTTTTGTTTTGCGCTCGTAACTTTGTTTTGTGCTCGTAACTTTTTGTTTTGTGCTCGTAACTTTTTGTTTTGTGCTCGTAACTTTTTGTTTTGTGCTCGTAACTTTTTGTTTTGTGCTCGTAACTTTTTGTTTTGTGCTCGTAACTTTTTGTTTTGTGCTCGTAACTTAGTTCTTTGACTTGCACACATTTAAAAAAAATACAAGTTTCAAATTACATGTTCAAATTGCAGGTTTTTAAACATGCACAAATTGATGCGATACACACAAAACTTAAAAAAACAAACATTTTTTTAAACCAAATATGGCTTGCCTAGAAGAACCAATGAGAAGCTGATTTTGACCAACCAATCAGTCATGGAAAGAGGGAGGCAGTGCTCTGTGCAGCGCTCACAACCAAACTTGATTTGGTTCACTCTTTACCAGTAGGTGGCGGTGAAGGTGCTTCACTGGTCATACTGGGTTTTTTAGGTGCAACATGCTAATGTTAGCATTGCAGCACAGCTGCTACAGGAAGCTTTCTAACTTTGAGTCTTTGCTGTAAATAATAAATAAATATTATTAATAAGGTGATCTTGTGGAACCTTTTCTGGTCAGTTTATTGATTTGTCATGTGGCTGCCTTTTAGGTAGATGATTATTGTAAAGTCTCAAAAAACAAGCAACAAAATTGACATACAGTATATGCATGAATTCTGAAGTATGCATGAGCAGTCTAATGATTCTATGTACATCAAGTATCCTGCTAATATTAGATGTATGCGTATGCTCAACAAAATAGAGCCCAATGCATTCCTAACGCACATCTTAAGACCTCAGCAAGAGTCTGCAAAGACCATCCAGTGTGTCGATCTTCATAATGGGTGAAACGGCTCCTTAAACTGTGTGCATCTTCAAATATCTCAGACTCAAACACCTCAATAAAATCAGCTCAGACTGACATCCTGAAGAGAACCATTCATTCACCCAGAGCTTTCTGCCACCTGAGACAATAATGAATGATTTAAAGCTGTGGAGATGTGTCAGATTCTAAAAGGCTATTCCACACTCAGCCTCTTGGGTGTTTCCAGAGAGGCTATTACAGCACTTAACTTTATTCACCTATTCAAATGACTTATCAGTATAATATCCTTCAGATTCCGGTAAAGCCCCCTGAGGTGGCGGAGCCTGCAGCCACAGCAGTCCTCAGTGGCCGAGGAAAATATATGTCATGCTCTCAATTTGCTCTAGATGTCATTTTACATGATGTCTTTTACCATATATATTTTTGGATGATGTAAAAGAGCTCAGAAAAAGAATATCCCCATGGAGATAATAAAAGTCTAGCCTACTAAGTAACGGAGACTCTGATTACAGTAAAATGAGGAGGTTCAGATGGGAAAATGTCTGAGTCCAGTGGTAATAATGAAAAATGATGTACCCATCAGTACACAGGCCTTCAGTCCTGACAAACAACAGGTGTTAGCTAATTTTGATTTATTTATCACAAAAAGACCAGAGTGAGCCGTGAACAAAGATAACCGACACTTAAGAATCTCTGGTCCGGCTCAGCTGCCGCAGCTCCCTTACAGCTGAATTAGATGTGAGCATTACGGATGATCTGAGCACGAAGACCAGTTGCATAACCACTCTCGCTGCCAGCCAAACAAATTGCCACGCTCGTCATGGCTGCAGCTGCTCACACTCACTCTGCACGAGTAAATAACAAGTCGAGAGCGGAGAGTCACCTGATGCATTTGATCTACCGTCATTCTCTTTGAGCTCTTCCTCGGATCAGAAAATGAAGACTAGGGCAGCGACTGAACTAAATATCGGGATTAGATTGCTTTCATTTAATAGTCTAAATGATGTTCATCTGATGTGAATTTCTAGATTACTTTAGTTGAAAAAAAGTATTAAAATAAAAAACTTTGAGACTAATGTCTATATTTCAAATAAATCTAAAATATATGGCTAGTAATGACTGGGTATCTTCTCTTAAAGCCCTAATTTTGAGTGATTTAACAGCAGTGACCTTAAATTACCCACCCTTCATTCTACTGAACATTTTTCTGTGACCGCGCACATGCACACACACACACACACACAGACACACACACACACACACACACACACACACACACACACACACACACACACACACACACACACACACACACACACACACTAAAGCTTCTCTACCAGTTTATCGGTTTTTTTGTGTTAAAATCAATTAGAGCAGATGGTTTATTTGCTTCTTCCACTAAACACACTGTTCAATTAACAAGTGGTTTAGATGAAATACATACATTCAGCCACTTTACTTGTTAAATTGCTTGTCAAAACAAACAGCTAATCAGCCAATCACATAGCAGCAACTGGGTGCATTTAGACGTGGTGAAGGCTACTTGGTGAAGCTCAAACTGAGCATCAGAATGAGGAAGAAAGGGGGATTTATGATGGATTTTGAACATGGTATGGTTGTTGCTACCAGATGATCTGGTCTGAGAATTCCAGAGCCTGCTGATCCATTGGGATTTTCACTCACAACCGTCTCTTGGATTTACTCAGGATGATGTGAAAAAGAAGAATGATGTGAAAAAGAAGATATCTAATGATGAAAATGCCTTGCAGAGGAAAATGTGCAGACTGAGCTACTGCTGCCTTTCTATCATCTCAAATCAGACACTATTAGTTCCAACCAAGGTCTGCAGAACACCTCTGAACATGTTGAACCTTGAAGAAGTTGGACCACACCAGTATCTCTGTCAGCTAAGAACAGCAAACTGAGGCTACAATCCACACAGGATCCCCAGAACTGGTCAATTAATGTGTTTCCTGATGAGTCTCGATTTCAGCTGCACCTTTCAGATGGTTGGGTCAGACATGAAGAATTAGGTAGTTCTGAAGGGAAAGAAGAGGTCCAACCTAGCATGGTGTACCTAATGCATTGACCAGTGATTGTATCCATTGATGCAAACATGTCCTCTCAGACTAATTGTGGACTGAAACAAAAGAATGTCTTTTTCTGAGGTCAGTTTAGCGTGCATCCTGTCTCAAACTACTCAAACTCCTGTCCACTGGAAAGCTTTCCTCACTCTCTACCTAACCTAAAGTTAAAATATGAATTTTAGCATACTTTCCTGAAAGCTCATCTATTCCACTTCATTTTATTAGTCAATATGGGAACTTTCTCAGTCAAAAATTGAAAAAGAGAGACTTTTTTTTTTAGAGTTATGATGCCCAGACTCAGAAACACACGCATAAATCAAAATTATATTGAAGTCAGGTGAACAAAGTCTTACTGAACCCCCAAAAGAAAATTAGTTTGTTGACATTTAATATAGGAAAATAATAGAAAACTTCCTTTAGACTGTCTCAAAAATGAAGAGCAGCGGTATACATTTATCATTGTAATCTATAAACCTGTTAGAGGTGTTACAGTCTGGAATATCTTCATGCAGGGACGTCTTGGATTGACAAAAAGTACTGGATTCCCAGTGTACCTCTATCAGAGTTCTCACAATCCCAATAAAGTAAAGGAATAGTTTAACTTCAGCTGAACTGACCGGCATCAACGTCTCCTTCAACTCACTGGAGATTCAGGTTCTTATTCTGAGCAGACAGTCATGTAAACAGCTCTCCTGTTGCTCAACATTTATTCAAAAGTTACAGATGTATGAGCAGAAAATAACTATTTAAGCAAAAATAGATCTTGAAAGTAGCACAACTGCTAATAAAATCCATTCCCCCAGCATCGGTACTTAGTGAGACTCAAATTTATTTAAAAACTGTACAGACTTCATCTTAAATGAACATTTGAAAGCAACCGTACCGTCCTATTCAAATAGAAACATGTATTTCAGATGTTTAAGATGCACAAAGATAGTTTTAATTATAGACATCAAATACCTTAATCTCTTAATCCTAATCCTCTCCTTTGAAGTAAAGCAGCAGTTAATTATATCTGTAAATCGTGTAGTCATCACCAGAGAATCCATCACCTGTGTGCAGAAAAAAACAGATCCTGCAAGATGTCAGATTATGCTTTTTTTTTTTTTATAGAAAGCAAAATGTTTATTTAGGGCAAATAAGTCACTGATAGGCAGGAATGGAAATACTGCAGTGTTTTGTGTGCATAAAATCTAAAATAATCCATTTGTATATTACCGGTATAAGGTAAAAGATTCTAGATGCATATCACTCGTCGCCTTTCATCCCAAAAAATGAAGGCATTATTCTGCCATACATTGTGTTATGTTGTGTGATATCTGACGAAGCAGTTACAGTATAGGCAGTTGGACCTTGCAGACCCTGCAGACTACACATTAGGCCTCAAACACTGTCCTTTATGATGCAGTAGCTGCAGCTTTAACTGGGACAGGTCATAGACTCATCTGGGATGTGGCAGCGGTGTCCCCACAGGCTTAGGGACATCAGAAATGGTGCTCAGGCTGTCAGAACTGACATATTATGGTCTGCCACATCATCTTCCTCCTCCTCCTCACTAATAGCAGGGTGGGCTGGATTAACCAGTGTCCCCCTCTTTGCATAAAACATCTTAGTAGAAAGATGCAAACAAAATGAGGGGACAAAATTATTATTAGTAGTAGTAATGTTAGTGATAAAACCAAAAATAATTAATTAGATACTTGAATAAGACTAAAAACTTTTAGACATTGACAATTTTATTAACACTGATTTTGTAGGTGGAGCCTAAGTGATGGCAGAAAGTGAATTGCTATTGGGGTTTTACTGTGTTTACCATTAGAAAACAGCTACTGAGAGCAAGCAGGTTATTTGCTGTTGATCTAATCCTGCAGAAGTGCTGCAAAGACCATCATTGCTAATGATTCCCTCTGTCCAGTCTGTTTAATGGCCTGCAACCATAAACACCTGCAGTACACAGAACAAGACACGTCTGCTTTGTTTTAGTTAGACTTTGATTATTTCTGGTGTTTTTCTGACACCTGCATACAGAGTGACATCACTGTGGTGACCACTTCAAAATGGTCTTTAGAACAGCTGTTCTAAAGTTATTTTAAAAAGTGTCTAAAATGTTGATATCCACAAATTATAGCTTTAAAGTGATAATATGCAGTTTTGCTTGTTTTGGGCTCCCTCTGGTGTCCGTTTTAAATCACTGCATTACACAAGTTAGCATATTGTTTCAGCTTCTAAACGCCTAAATCTACCTGTTGAAATGTCTCCTCAGCCTTCATAGCTTTCTACAGGAGCGGTTATTTACTCCTTCAAAGAAATCAGCTGTGTTCAAGCAGGGAGAGATGGAAAAAAATCAGGAATCATGAGCTAAAAACACTCCAGTGCTAGCATAACAGCTAGCCACATTGGGTTAGCCTAACCCTCGTGAGACACGTGACTTCCTGGGTACCGTGACGGCGACGGAGATCTTGCAATCGTGGTATTCCGGATCTAATCACCAGATGGGGCTAAGTGACTTTTCATCAACTCTGTAAAGGGTCATATTAGCACAGACTGGCTCAAGGAAAAGATTTAAAAATATGAAAAAGTTGCATATTATCACTTTAAAGTTTTCTTACTGACTTCAAAAATGCTTGGGGGTGCTGCCTGCTTTACTATACTGCAAATGAGACCTAAGAATATTTTTCAGTAACGTGTGCAGTATTACAAATGTTTAAGAACAAACTGACCCCGGCGTTTCCTGTCATAGTTTATTTAGCAGAATAAGCAGTACAATATTGCATTGAATACAAACCACAACTGTAACAAACAGGTGCTTTAAAGTGTGTGTAATAGTACGAAGTATTTCTTTCTTGCTATACATTCAAGTTATAAAAAGAAACGTAAACAGAAGCACAAAATGTGCATCCTCCGCGTCTTTTACAATGCTGAACGCTCTCACTAGAGTGTTGCCCACAGCGCCCCTACTGGCCAGTGGGCTGAATCGATTCATCGATATTGAATTGAGAAATAAATAATTGCAATGCATTGATGAATCTGTATTTTTACCCAGCCCTAGGTAGAAGTATCGGTACTCAGTATCTGCAAGTACTCAGATTCAAGTATCGATTTGCAAAAAAAGGGGTCTCTGTGCATCCCTAAAAAATACAGTAGTGAGAAGGAAGCATAAAAAAGAAGCATTTCTTTGTGAAGCTGCTTACAGTCCCAAATGTACACTGAAAAAAGTAAACATTGGTCTAACCTAAAAAAACAGGGGTCCAACTTTAAAAAATTGAAGTAATCGGTCACAAGTAATTTAATTAGGTTTATCCAAGTTAATCTTTTTAAGTTGACTTAGAACAAACTTAATAAATTTACTTAGAAAGAACTTAATTTAATTACTTGTGACCGATTACTTCAATTTTTTTAAGTTAGACCCCTGTTTTTTTAGGTTAGACCAATGTTTATTTTTTTCAGTGTATCATCTAGACCTCTACCTCTTTAACAGGAGTAGTACATTCAAAGACCTACTGTATAGAGCGTGTATTTTGACATCTGGTGGAGGATATAGTACTTATAAGCACTAAACACCACAGACTTTAGTGTATAAATTCTATTTTACAAATAATCTGAGACACTAAATGACTTTTAAGGAATGGATAATGTTGTAATTGGAAAAAAATATTTTGATTTGATCTGTTTTCAGATTTGGTTTCCACACAAATTGCTATGATTGTTCTTTTTATTGTACAAAAATATTAATTTGTTTCAAATAGAATATCATAAATTATAAAAATATTATCCATTAAAAATGCATCCATCCAAAAACAATTTATGCAATAAATCAGCCTACTACACTGAAAAAAAGAGAACATTGGTCTAACCTAAAAAAAAAAACAGTGGTCTAACTAAAAAAAATTGAAGTAATCGGTCACAAGTAATTTAATTAGGTTTATCCAAGTGAATTTTTTCAATTTTACTTACTTAATAAATTAACTTTGAAAGAACTTGATTTAATTACATGTGACCGATTACTTCAATTTTTTAAAGTTAGACCCGTTTTTGTTTTTCAGTGTAAAATAAACACACACTATTTCTATTATTTTACATTTTAAGCTTTAAAGTGTTAAAAATCCCTCCAGAAGCAGGTCTTTGCTTTTGGAGATCACCTGCTGAGCCTTGGTGGAACTCTTATCAGGAATATTTGTGAGTGCACAGCCTGAACCATCTTCCTCTTGACAGATGAGCTTTCTGAGCCGGAGCCATGGTGCTTACCTGGTGTAAACAGGTAGATGACAGCAGGGGAGGCTGTCAGCCACACACAGGGTCGCAGGCTATTAGAAACAGTGGAAGTAACAGTGATTGACACCAGTCGACGGTTATACTGAATCTTACTGGTTGTTCTCACTGAGCCACAGAGGATTTTTATTTACAAACTACCTTTAAAGCTGCAGAAGAAGCCCGAGGAGCTGAGGGGTTTGTAGTTTTACTATTTCTAAGCACTGGTTTCATGATTTTTAGAACAATCTTTCTCACAAAACGCAGAGCATTTTTTCACCACGAGGACATAAATACTTAATACACATGCTGTGTTTGAGGAAGAGATGAAATACAGCATTGGTTTGTGCAGTGGAAGAGAGCACCACTGTGTCCATGGGGACAGACAAGAAAGAGTGTGGGTTTGCAAATAGAAAAGTCACGTAAAGGCCAGAGCCGTGCTCCTTTTGGAGAAAATATATCACGGCTATTCTGCTGAAACTAAAGAGAGACGTCAGACTGTGGTAGGCTGAGCTGCACAGATCCTAAGTTGAATCAGCTGCATGTTTTTTTTGCACAGTGCAACATATACTTTCTTGAGAAATAGATATTATTAGAGCACGTTAACAATGTCTTCATTTGTTGTTTTTCTTGTTGCAGAAGTAGCTGAAAAGGTCATGAACAAAGTTTAAGTATGGAGAAGATGCTGCACAGATCAAAGCCGATACTCTTAGTACTATGATTTTGTTAAACTAAAAATAAAAAACATACATTAAAACATAAGCATCTTAAGCTACTTTCACTCAGTATTCCTCTCACTGCTGTACTTAAGGTTTCTGCTCATATTTCCTCAAAATCCCAATGCAGTTAGAATAGAGGCTGTTTTTATTCAAACAGGAAGTAGAGACTTTGTTTGAGGCTCAGTTTCTTGTCTGATATGTATAGTTTATACATCAACCCATCATTTTTTTCCAAATGATAAATGATTGGGACAGCAAAGTTGATGCACGTTAAAATTTGAATTTCCAGCAGAAACTGATTAGGCGTGCATAAATTCTTTATCAGAAATTGTTCTCAACTTCCAATAGTATCTTTTAAAGTAGGTTTAAAGGAAGAGATTTGTCACTGTGGGGATTTAATTTAGATGATTAATGATTTATATGTAGAATAATTTACTTTAAAAATCTGTTTTTTTTTTTAAGTAAAATATTAGCTCAAAATTCGTTAGCATGTCTTGATTAGCAAAAGGAATCAATTTCAGTAATACACATTAGTAAGTTGTTAAACATAATTTAATTATCTTTGTTGGACACAAGTCGGCCATTCTGATTGGTTAATGAATCAATAATAAGCTGCTACATTATTTCTAGGCTATAAATTTTAATAAGAGGTTATTAAATGGTTCACAGCGCTGCAGTACTTTTACTACATATGATCAGACTAAAGTGTTGCTTGATGATTTAGTCAGCAATCTTGGTCCAACCTGACTTCTCCACTTGATCATCTCATCCTGTTCACGAGCAGAACGTGCTGTGTGCTGGTGTAGGTACCCGATCTGCTCGGGCTGCCAGATCGGCTCGGGGTCCTTCTCCTACCGACGACGTCACACTACGGCAAAGCCACTTGGACAAAATACGCTGTAAATCTCTGTCGATACTGTTCTTTCACACATGTTTTGGAAAGAGTTTTTAGCAGGTTTGTTTATAAAAACATGATTCTGACTGCCTAAATGTTTTCTTTATATCTGTAGTTAATAAAAACACGATGTTGTCTTTGTTTTGAAACTACATGAAATCAACATCAGATTGTGCCAAATAAGCACAACAGTTCTCATATGTGAATGTTTTAAATGCATTTACATAATTTGCAGGCCTGGCCGTTTGTATAAATGTAGGATTCTTCTGTATATTTCGTTAGTTCTGCTGTAAATAAATCTAAAGATTCATTCAAACGAAGGTGTAGTCCTTACTCGGACTACAGCCGTGAATTTATCCGGACCAATCAAAAGCTTCAGCGTCAACGTGCAAACGTAACTTTTACGAATGTGGTAACGTCACTCCCGTTAGTCGTACGTTCAGCCAATCAGTTCGTGTCACGTAATCGGCAGGCGCAGGCCCCGAGCAAATCTGGCAACCCGAGTAGATGTGGTACCTACACCGGCACCTCCTTGGGTCCAGGTGAAAGTCCTGGACCGGGAACCGGCTCTCGGTGAAGGAGGCGCGTCTCCCGAACCCTGGACCGGGAGCCGCGGGTCCTGGTGAAGGATCGGACGCGCCTCCTTCACCACAGAGCGGGTCCGGACTCCGTAAAGAACCGGATCTGGGTCCGGATCGGAGTCTGCCATTTGGTAATGCCTGGTCTAGACCCAGCAACCCAATTTAGATTAACGGCGTTATTTTTTTTTTTAATCGCGCGATGACAGTCACTTCTTTCTTTTATTAACACCAATAGGTGTTAAATTAATGTAATCAATAAAAATCAATAAAGAGACAGTTTGCTGTTTGTACTAGGGAGAACGCCACCATGCTGGTTGACCTTCATCATCTTGAGGAATGGGACCAAACTGGTGACCATTAGTGTTGGGTAAATGACTTTAAATTAGTAACTTAGTTATACATTACTTGCTACTTTCAAAGTAACTAGTTACTATGGAAAGTAACTTTGTTATAAATAAATTATAAATGACCAACTTAAGTTGACTGTGATTTATTGATTATTTATCTGTATTTGATTTTACGTGTATATTGGACCCCCTATCTGCTGTTTGGTGTACAACTCTTTTCAATAAAGTGTGTTTTAAAAAGTCCACCATAAAAAACTGCGGTTCTGGTGCGTTCGTCCAATCGCTTCTCACCTTTATCAAACAAAGTTTCAAACTTCCTACCTGAAAAGACGGCAGACCCACCTGCAGCTGCCAGCGCTGCTCTGATTTCACTCCCTGGAGCGGCGTCTCATCGCCGGACCGAGGCTGCGCCATCCGAACACAGCAGGTGGCAAAGTCTTCATTGAACCGCTGCAGGCTGCTTTTGGAGGGCTCGTTCAAGATGGAGATTTAGCAGCTAGCATCATGTATGTTGTTGTATGTTTTTGGACTGTGAGATGGTGAAACCATTACTGGATTAAGCAAAAACAGAGATGAAGGAGTCTGAGGTCATTGTTGCTTGTAGGTTTTTTGGATGTAGGTGTGCTGTCCATGGTTCTGAAAAACCACATTGTCAGCTTCTTTCTGTTCTGATACCAGCCTGTGGTCGAAGTTGAGTGGAAAGATCTTCTGAGGATATTGAACTCAGCCATGAGAAAACGTCAGCTTTACTGAATAAAGGTAGGATGGATCAAAATTCAATGTATAGGTTGATTAAAGGCAGTGGTGTAGTGCGGTATTCAGCGTGTTTTAGTTCCTTTCTTGCACCAACACACGTAGATTAATGGTTTAATCACCTGTTCTGCAGGTAATTAAACTCTGCAGAAGGTCTTTAATCAGCCACCAACTAAAATCAGGCGTGTTGAAGAAGAGAAACCTCTAAAACATGATGGATACTGGCCCTCCAGGATCAGGACTGGACACTGATTTAAGGACTATCCTGTTGCTTTGATTGAACATTGTTGTGAGCAAAATTTTAGATTGATGTAAGTTGATATCAGTCTGGCGTTCAACCTCTTTACAGCACTGTATCCTTGATCTCACAGCAGCATTTGACACCATTTCTCATCTCACGCTCCTCAGTAGACCGTCATCCATAGGCGTCACTCATACTCCTCTTTCCTGGTTCACTTCCTGTCTCTCTGGCCGTACACAATTCGTTCAGTTGAAATCACACAAATCCTATAGCTCTTTTGTCTCTGTTGGGGTGCCCCAGGGCTCAGTCCTGGGGCCCCTTCTTTTCATCATCTACCTTCTTCCACTAGGTCACATTTCCCGTAAATTCAACATTAATTTTCATTGCTACACGGATGACGCCCAGCTCTACCTTTCAACCAAACCCTCTGCTTCGCTCCCGCCCTCCTCCCTGACCCTCTGCCTACAAGAAAATCATTCTTGGTTCACTTCCAACTTCCTCAAACTGAACAGTTCTAAAACTGAAGTCCTCCTGGTATGCACACCTAATATTCTCTCCAAATCTAACAGTTTCCATATCTCTATCGACAATTCAACAGTTACTCCCTCTCCTCATGCCAAGAGCCTGGGTGTCATCCTCGACGGCACACTTTCAGTTCAATCTCACATCAACAACATAACACGGTCTGCCTATTTCCACCTGCGTAACATCTCCCGTCTCCTTGTCCACAGCCTTGTAACATCACGGATCGATTATTGCAATTCACTACTCTTTGGTCTCCCCAGCAAATCCCGCCATAAACTGCAGCTTCTTCAAAACACTGCAGCACGTGTCATCACCAGGACCTCTTCCTTAAATCACACCAGCCCCATTCTGCAACAACTTCACTGGTTACCCATTAAACAGAGAATCAGTTACAAAACTCTGCTCATCACTTTCAAAGCTCTTCACAACCTGGCTCCATCCTACATGTCTGATCTCATTCACATCGCCACTCCTGTCCGCACACTTCGATCCTCTTCTGCTCCTCAACTCTCGGCTCCCCCCGCCCGCCTCATCACCATGGGGGGTGGAGCGTTCAGCCGCTCTTCTCCCCACCTCTAGAACTCTCTTCCCCCAGACCTTCGCAACACTAACTCTCTTTGAAATCAAAGCTCAAAACCCACCTCTTCAGAATAGCTTTGACCACTTAACCACTTCCTGTTTAAATTCCTTCCAAAGACTGGCATAATGTTTATTAATATATTCATGATGCATATCCTCTGAACGGGAAGAATCTCATCTAAACAACATTTTCTACCTCAACATGATAAAATTCCAATAATAAGCAATTAAACAGAAAAACCGTAAAAAGACGCCAAAATAACACACCAAGAAAAACACACAAAAGTAACAATTCAGCATAATCCTATCCACAGAAACCACTGTTTAAATTAAAGCCCAAACTCTGCTCTTTCCAACAATATGTGTATCATCACCCTACATGCAAAATCCACTGAGATAGCTGGCAAAACATATGGAAATTGAGGCGGATTTCCTCAAATATAAATGTGGTCCTACCTCTTTTTTCTTGAATGGGTAAATAGCCATTTTGTTGATTTTCCTAAAAATCCTCAAAAACAATTTTTTTTAGATGGAACTACTATCTATGGTGAAATATAAGTGGGAAAAATAAGAAAAAAAAAAAAAACGGAGAAATCTGTAATGGCCCACAGGTGCCTAAATGTGCCAAAATGGCTAAATGACAAGGTCCGCCTGGATCTTTATCCACTAATACCTCTCTAAATCATCTGTTTTTTTTACTTTTTTGGCATTAATTTTGGCTCAGCAAAGGGTAAGATGTTGTTCTTTGGATTGCTAGATGTTTTGGATTGCAACTGAATACTTTCAAGGGAATAATAACATTGCAAAGTGATTTTTTAAGGCGGAAATTGATTTTTTAAATGTTCCGGTGTGTGCCAATATTATTTAATTTCTGTCAGAAAGACAAGTGTTGATTTTTAGACATTTGGAGTGTTCTCTGGAGTCTTACCTTTATTCTGGTACCAACACCATTCAAATAAACCTTGTAGTTCTTGAGATATATTCAATTCATTTTGGGCATGCCATTTTTGATCAAATCTCTAAAAAAAAGGCCTAGGGTTTAAAGGGTTAATGGATCCATCATCAGTAAGTGGTCCCACATCATGCACTACGTCACATGGTCGTTACACTCGGCCTGAGAAGACATAAAAACTTCTTGCACGCTTTAGCCGTGAGCCATTACAGCTTCTGTGTGGGTTGTTTTCTGCCGTAGCGCACTAACACACACAGTGTGGGATAAAATGACTCCAGCTGAAGCTCATTTAGAGCTCAGATACAACTAAACCTTCGTGGTGCAACAGCATGTCCAAGACCACAAACCGCTTTGCACAAATCTTTAAAAGAAAAAAAGAAATGCTGCAAAAATAAAACCTGCAAATTGTTTCCATGCAATGCTTTTAAAACTGGAAGCAACACATTTGAGGGGGTGCATTTTCCCCCAGAATTCCACAAATAACACTGGTAATTGTGGATTATCAAATAGCTCAGATAAATGTGCAAGACTTATCAAAAATTCTAATTTTATAGAAGTAGCAAAAGCATTTAATGAAGAAGAAATGTTGCAGTAAACAGTGGATCAAACATTAAAAGATTTGGAGAGTCCAGAGAAATCTTTATACACAAGAGGAAAAGGAATGAAGACTAGGAAGAAAAGGTTGGGATCTTCCTGCCCTCAAGCAAAACCGCATCAGAAAATACTACAAAGACACAGTTGTGTGTTGAGGAAGTCACTGCATGAGTTCAGACTACAAAGGTGTTGAGAGAGGATGATGATGCATCAAAAAGAAAAGAAAAGCTCAAAGGATATTTATCAGTTCCATCATGTTTTATTGGAATTTATTATAGAAAATCTGCAGAGAATAAATGAGTGGATCCTTATTTATCTGAGACGTTTGTGAGTTGTTGCCCATAAAAAAGTCTAATGTGAGTAGTAGATAACATGTATTTATAACTGATCTGTGTTTTGTAGCAGTAAATATGGACATGGATGACCTTTATTTGTATTTATTCAAGATGTTTAGAAGCTATTCCCCTCCACTACAGTATGGGCAGATGCTGAGGCCTTCTTCGTAGTTGACTTTAGACAGATGGAATGTCACTTACTGGTTGGGAATAAGCCCAAAATTGTGCAAGAGGTTAACAGAAAATAATTGGATATAGTTAGGCTCACCTCCACCACAGAGTGGGCTCTGGCTCCTGGAGAGGAGCTGGACTCTGGACTAGAGTTGTTCTAAGTGAAACGTGGTGAGCAGGAGTGGGCATACTGGTCTCTCCTTGTATGAAATCACTGATCAAATGCTGGAAATTTCCTGATGGGATGGTGGTGGCCAATCTACGTGTGAAACCTCATGCTCTTTCACAATATGAGCTTGATGAATCCTGGTTTTGTCATCTTGGAATATGTCTGTGTCCTCATGGAAGCAGAAATCCGCTGATGGGATTAACCTGGTCAGTCGGCATATTCAGGTTGTTGAACCTCCTGACTACAGCAACCTCAGATCCGCCCCCACAGGCTGGTACGTCAGGCACTAGGCATTATGGGAGCACCTCTTCATGCACCCTTACCTTGACGTCGTTGACGGGCAGTGGAGTTGTATTTTCCAGCTTTTTGAGAACTAAACGCATAAAATGCTGCAAAAATGGAATGCAGTTTTTGTTTGTCTTCTGAAATAAATAAGAGATGTGTTACTTTCTATGAGTAAAGGACACGTCCCTTACAGCTCCTCCTGCAGGTGGTGTGTTTACATACCACAACATTTCTACGAGAGACTACCAGCAGCAAAACTAGCTTCTGGAATACTTGGGTCTCAAACCCACCCACAGTGATGAGGTGTGGTCTCGGACTGTAAAAGTGATTTAACACTGGTAACACCAGTTTGTGTGAAAAATCCTTCGTCACGAGCTTGAATCAGAGACCTGTTATTATTCAGTGCGACAAGCTCACCGACAGCCAATTTACATCTTTCACAACCAAAGATAGCCTACAACAAACATCAAGCGATGTCTGAAATGTCGAGGGAAAATCGTGCAGTCTGGCCATGACAAACATTTTCCTGCACAATAGACTTTATCCTGCTACATTCCTGAAATGCTCTATTCATCAGCATTAAGTCCACATGCACGTGATATCCCTCTCCAGCCACAACTGTCTCAGATCATAGCAGCTAAAAAACTTGCAGGATGCTAATGGGGCCATAGCCTTGGTTCAGAAATGTGAGGCCAGAAAGTTCAGTCCTGCTTCAAATTCTTGACCAAGCAACACAGGTGCACATCATGGAGCTCATATATAATACACACCTGACGATCTCACCAAGACCACGCACTTTCTGGTTGGTCCTTAACTTCATCCCAACTGAAGGAAACCTAAAATAGAGGCATGGAAGGAGGTTAATACAAGCAGCTGCTGGTTCTAAACTGTTTTGAAAAGAAAACATTAGGAATTCTGTAGGATTTATGTGAAAAGAGAGATAGAGAGAGAACACAGAATTTAGTGAACTCATGGAGCGTAGAGATTCATTATTCACTTTCAGCCTCGCCTAAAAAAAATACAAGTCAGAAAGTCTTCAAGGAAAATGCAATTATCCATTCATTGCAGATTCATTCAAAATTCAACAAAGCAGCTGACCCGTGGAGTACAGCTCTGTTTCTTTGGGGCTTGCTCCGAGAGACTCAAACTGATTTTCTCCTTGTTCCACTTGTAGTTTCATCCTTAAAGGGAGACCACTCTTCCAGAAAATGCATTTCTTGCTGCCTGGATGTACGTCAATTTCATATCAGGATCTTCACAGGTTGATGGCAATATGATTCTGCACATGATTACCTTTGGCGGTTTGAGACGGAGCCCAGACGGGGAGTGTGGCCTATCGCGGCAGATCAAGGAGAAGCAGTGAGGGGTGGTCTTCGCTGATGCTCCGGTGTTGGTGGCTGATAAGGCGACATGTCGTGGCGCCTGCAGCAGGAGCTTCCTATCTGCTGCCTCCTTCCTAGTACACACACACACACACACACACACACACAGACACCACGTTCAATGTTGCTGCTTATCTCTGAGGAATGAGAGGCCTCTCTCCACCCACACAATCGTTTTGCTTTTCCCTTCTCTTTATCTCCTCAGCAGTCATTTATTTGGGAGATGGAATCAGAGCAGCTCCTTTTGCAAAAAAAACAAAACAAAAAAACACTAGATGTGCAGACCTAAAAAAAAAAGGCAACAAGCAAGAGAGACTGAAGAGGAAGGGAAGAGGCGGATTAGACAAGTTGCATTTCTTTCCCCTTTTCTTCTTATTTGCGGATAAAATCTAAGCGAAGCAGGAGAAGTGTCAGATGAATGGACGGCTGCAGTAGAATGAAGACATGCTGACATCATCAGTGGGCTCACATGAGTCAAATATGTGGATCTGTTGAACTTTGATGAAAAAGGCAACGAGATGTTGGCCTCTGTCCCGGGATGTAATCTCGAGTTGAATCAGAATTTGCCGTCATTTGTAATTTTGAGCAGAGTGACCTCTAAAGGACAGATGGAATCTCAGCCTCCTGTCACCGACTGACAGCTATTTGAAACAAAGAGGGCCTGATGAAGCCCTGAGATGATTCTACAACAAGCTGCCAAGGCCAGCACAGATCTTTGACCTTGCTCACGCTTCATGATCGGCTGTGTGATTATTTTTTTTAGCAGATGATTCACCAGCAATATAATTGTCAACACAACTCATTTGGGAGCAGATTAACATGAAGAGGCTTCTAGAACCAGACTCAGGAGGAGGGATTTTTGGACCAGTAGCTTAAAAAAAAAAACTCAGCTGGAGGGAAACGTGTAGAGAAAAAACAGAAAGCAAAGACAACGTGTGACTTTTGGAAACTCAAAGATGGCTGCAGTCTTAGAGCTCCACTGAGATCTATCTGGTTTTTGGGAACACAATCTAAGGCAGGAAAATTAGATCCAATTTGAATCTTAAAGAATAAACTGGGGAAATAATCTTCTTGCACTTTGATCAGCTAAATGCATTTTTTTAAACAGCCCGATATCAAGGATTTTTAGGAGTCTTGGGGTAATAAATGCACATAAAAGTGCATAACACACTCAGATCTGCTACAGAGAGAAGTACAGCACAAAAATGATAACATGATAAACCAATTAGCTCGGATTTAAAAGTGAGAATTGGTCAAAAATGTTGCAATAAACATGTTTTACACTTTCGTAGCTAAATTTATATCATCCATCCATCTTCTGCCACTTATCCAGGATCTGGTTGAGGAACAGCAGGAGGTCCCAGGACCTCCCTCTCCCCTCCTCCAGTTCATCTGCAGACTTCCATGGTGTTCCCAGGTCTCTCCAGCAAACGGGTCTGTCCAGAGGTCTCCTTCTGGTGGAACATTCTGTTTAGACTCTTGCCGACAATACCCAAAATCACTGACCAATACAAATAAGGCTTAATATTCTGAACATTTACCGTTTCAGGTCTGCATCGTTGTTGGTTTTTCATTTGTTCATTTGCTGAGGACCACCACCTATGATTAGAAAGAAGATATTTTTCCAATTTATAGTGTTGTTTTGATGAAGACGAAGACTGAAGTGTTGATGGATGAAAGCTGGCAGAGAGAGTGGGATGATGGAGGAGAATCGAGGAAAACACATAACATCTTTTTCATGTAAACATCTTTTTATCTCAGGAAGTGACCATGAAATGAAGCTCTGTCACCTTCATGCATATTTTAATCTGACATCTGAGCTTATACAAGCAGAAAAAAAAAAATCTTTCTTGCTAATGAATCTTCCTTGGGAACTTTCTTGGCTCCCCCTCTCCCTCTAGTGCTCCGTTTAAACACCATTTCACCATTAAAGCGTCTCTTTTGTATCACAGTTCTTTTGAGAAACACTGGAAAGCCTTTAAAGCACAGTCTGTTCATCTCATCTAAAAAGTTGTGAATCTAATTTCAAGGGCGCTGAATTTGGGCATTAATTATCCTTGTACTTTTTTTTTTAAATGAATAAGCAGTGATGAAATCATGTCATTACGCTGAAAGAAAGGAGAGTTTTTTCAGTTTTTATGTGTGAAAGTTGTAGAAAACTAAAATAATTTGAAATAATTAAACCACAATAAAAATAGATCCATCTGATTATGATACACTTGATCACTGTAAAATGATGCATTACTAACAAACAGACCATCCTGCATAGAAAACCCAATAAAAGTGGAAAATAGAGCATCTTTACGGAATCTGCTGTGTGCAGACCTTATTTACAGATTCACATTGTTATGCATAAAATGGAAAAATGTGCTGAGTTTGCTCCCCATCTGATTAGATTTAGAGGGAATTTGCACAAGTGCACAAATAGGTTCTTAATGTGAAGCGTATGCAGATATGGATTCAGATCCTTACAATGGATTACTGCATTTCTCTAATGAAGAGATGAACAAGAAATAAAAGCAGAGTCCAATATCAAGGATTTATTGGAGTTTTTTTTTAAGCCTCGTGGTAGATATTCAAACCACTGCGTTATAAATGACCAGGATTTTCCTTTAAGTGATCATTATGTTTAAATGCAGGCCTTTAGTCCTGAGGCAGGTTCCTGTAGAAACATGAGACCCCTTTTATAAATTATTCTTTCTTTGACAAACTTTAAATTTAAAGAAACAGCCTTGACTGGGGAATGTGGGCATGTTTTATAAACAGAGGGAACAAGTGAGGGAGAATTTTTTATATGAAGTCTGATTTTAGAAAGTAGCTATTGTCCATGTTCCAGTACGAAAACCAGCAGCTTGTAGTTTGTGAGTTAACTATGTCATTTGGCAGAATGTAACAGCAAAAGCTTGCAAACGAAATAAATCATGAGTCAAATTTTACTTAACTCATCAGCTCCGTCGTACCATGACATTTCCTTTCCTCAGAATGCAGCGGAGCAAAACAGAGTGTGTCTAATAACACTTGGCTGTGAAGCAGCTGAAATTAAAGGGAAAGGTGGGCGGCAGCAAGAAAGCATGACTCAGTAATGCAGGCTAACTAAGGATAAACTCAGCAGCTACTGCATTAGGATTTGCTAAATTATTTGTCAGTATTTAGACACATTAGTGTGCACAGAGTTTCATCCATGTTCAGAATTGCAAGCAGCAGCCCAATAACATGTATGGATTTCAGCATGTTGGGTTCTAGAGAACTCTTGAGAATCCTTTGCAGGTGAGAACAGAAACGCTGAAGGATCTGCAAATGCAGAATTCTATCTGAACACCTTAATGTTGTGAGGCAGAGCTAACCGCCACACCAACACCTTTAAACTTCCCATTTTCAGAATACCATACAACACAGTGGGAGTCTAACTGGATTGTTTGGATTAGAGGGGGGAGTTGTGAAGCAGATGGTCTTTTTGTTGTAAACTAATACATGTAAATACTGACTGATGTCGATTTCTCAGCTCAACCAGAGGACAAACACACGGTCTATTTGCACTATTTTTCTATTTGCATTTTGGCAGCAGTAGGTAGAGTGTTCATCTTGCAACCAAAGGGTTATCGGCTCAAATCCCACTCTAGTTGGGTTGCTTTGGTTTTGCATCATATGTGCTTTATAGTCTCTGACTTAGAAAAGCGTATACTAATGTGGGACATTTACATTACAGACACATCTAGATTGAAAACACAAGAACTTTACAAGTTCTTCTCTTGGTTTTCATCTGGGTTGCAGTCGGTTAGTTTTTTGGGAAATAGGCAAGTCATTGGTGTATTGATTTAACATCCTTGACATCTAGTTTGTCTCTATATTGCGTTAGTAGGCTCTGTGGATGTGTTCGACATATTGCTACATTAGATGGAACAGTAATATTTCTTGCCAAAAAAATTGAACTTTTGTTCTGTTGGAGCATTATGCTATCTATTGGCTAAAGGAATTTTTTAAATTTACCGATGCATAAAGAAATATTATAAACACACCCTTCACATGCATGAGTTTGCAGCAGCAACCACCAAATAAAATCAGCAACATCAGCCAACAAAAAACTTTTAAGAGTTATGACTCTTAACTTGGCCATTTAAACTAGCATCAAACTAAATGTCTGCTAGAACACAATATTCCTTAAATTAACATATTTAAAAGTGTTATCCGTCCTACCATTATTCAGTAGAATTGTTGTTTTCTCAAGGCTGACAAGTTAAATCTCAGGAGATCTTTCCACTTAAGTTTTCTGGTGAGGTCCTTTTCAAAAGCCGGCTTTATCAGGTTTGCTTTGCAACCTGTGCAGCATGTGTTCAGACTACACTTTCCTCAGAGTGGAAAAGTTCACACTTACATGTGGAGGCCCCGAATGTCAAAGCAAGCTTTACTGCAGTAGGAACGACAGGCTAGGATCAGAACATCACTACAGAGAGTCCAACGGTCAGTGTTTCAGCACCATGGACAGCTCACCTACATCCAAAAAACTGAAGAGTAACCGTGCACTCCGACTCATTCTTATCCGTTTTTGTTAAATCCAGTAATGGTGTCACTTTCTCACAGTCCAAAAACACAGAACATACAAGATGCTAGCTGCTAAAGATTCAACATTAACAAGCGTACAGGATGATGTTAAAGAGGTAGTTGGTTTGTACCAAAGAATCAGTGGATGACATTTGTTCAGTTTCAAATTTGTGCATTTGTTCATTAAATTTTTTCCCATTTTTCATTTTGTATGGCTACAAATTTAAATAAAAAAAGGTTAGAAATAGTTGGTTTAGGGGGACAACACCTCTGGACGCCCTCTTGTGGCGTCAGGCCTGCTTTCAATTTAAACTTGTTTATTAGTAAAGTCAGAATCTCACACAATTTCAACAATTTAGAGATTTTTGTACTTTTTTGTAAAATATTGCAGCTATATTTACCAACTAGTGGCCCTAAAATACTTTACTCTGTAACTAACAGCTCAAAATATATACTAGTCAACTACAGTGATTAAATGTGTTTCTAGTAGTTAACCAGTTAAGCATTTTAAAAGCTAACTAGTGCAGCTAACAAATATCACCTAGTTGTATTACTTAATTGTTTCACTGTGATCTTACCTAGTTAAGGTCAATATGCTCTTTTGTTGACCAGTTACAGCATTTTTGACAATTTTACTTGTGTGCAGCTAAAAAATGTCAACTAGTAGCTAAAAATATTCACCAGTGAAGCTCCAAATTCTCATTAAATTCACTTCAGCACATAAAGTAAACATTCCATCTGGTTAAATAGTAAATTCTTTAGTTTATGATGAATTATTCAAGTCAGGTTGAACCCGAGGCACAAGACCATTCTGCACCTGCAGCAGCCTGGAGATTTTACACCTGACAAACCTTTGTGTGATTCTGAGTCTATGGTTGCTAACAGCAAGGCCTTTGCCGTCAGCTGTAAGTGAAGCATCGTTCTAGGTTTCCATGTCGAATCCTATAGCCCTCCTTCCATAAATAAGACACAGCTGAAATAAAATTTGACCTCGATTGTCTCTTTGTCTCATAAACCTGAGCTTTAAACTTCAGTAAAGACAGAAATGTTCAAGCTCACGAGGGAATATAAAAAGCAAACTGGGATATTGTTTAGACCCTCAGGGGAGTTTTGGTTTATTAAGGAAGCGCTGTACTATGAATCAGCTAATGTGCATACAAGTAGCCAAAGCATGGCTAAAAAACATAACATTTGAGAGCAACTTTGAGCGAAACAGGACTGGTTGAACCGAGGAGTGTTTAACTGTTTAGAGGCTGATTACAGAGTGGGTGCAGCTGGGCAGGAAGACAGGTGGACTAATTAACTAGACGATCAGCAGGTGTGATAAACTGACTGCACTAAAGGAAACGGTGATACAATAACCCCAAAACACCACACTAAACCCCTAACTGTAACAAGAACTGTCTTTTAAAGAGATAAAAACTGATGCTCTAAATCCTGACAGTTTCCCACTGATTCCCTATGAATGGATGAGTGAAATATTTATTTTATTTTCATCAGTAGACAATGCATTACTTTCAGCACATACTTTAGAATTCAACACATTTAATTTATGATGTGAAACTTGTATATATGTGTAGCTCATTACTTTTGCAATAAACTTCTTCCACCTTTAGAGAAAATACAGCTTTCTCTCAAAGTAAGCAAAGTGAGATTTGCTCGCACGTATCTCGGGGGGAGGTGGCACACACACGTTCTCTCACAAACAAACACACTAAGTCCTCACTGAGCAGCAGTGTTGTGCATCAAGACACTGGAAGAAGTGTGGCCCCTTTTCTTTCTTTGCTCCTGCAGGACAGAAAAAAAGGGGGGGAATAATGAAAGGAAAGTCATGTACCTGTGGGAGGTCAATATCGACACAGCTCCAGTTCAGAAAATGACTGGCCTGAGGAGCACAGTAGTTGTTCAGGGAGAAGCCAGATTGAGTACATGGCAGCACAGTAACAGTAATACCGTTCCAAGCCTGAAGGCTCTCGGTCACTGCATCACTCCTCCAAGGATCCCTGCTGAAGGTGATTTCATGTTTTATGGGGCAGCAGAAATTAAACGGTGATGGCCGTTTTTATTTATTTTTTTACCAAAGACAAAAGTTTTAGAACAATAGACTTTACAATGGCAGTATTGTGCAAATCTAATCAGAGATAAGAAGTTTAAAGTAACGGAAAACTGTCCTGGACTGAGTTCCAGGAATACCAGGAAGAATGTCCCGTTTTTCCATCCTAAAATTGTAGCTTTATTCGTGCTTCATCGCACCTTATTTAAATTAGTTTGACAGGTTTCTCAACATGGTAAAGAGGTGATTCATTCAGGTCTGCTGCAGCAGGAAACGTAAAACCTGCAGGGTGGTAAACGACTGGAGTTGATGACCCTTATTCTAGGAGTTTTTTCAGCTCCATCTCGGGGATCCCAGGATGATCCAGGCCAGAGAAATAAATAATCCCTCCAGTGAGTTTAGAGTCTGCCCCATCTCCTTCCAGTGGGATGTGCCTGGAAAACCTCAGCACGAGGCAAACGTTCACCCCCAACCTGGAGGGAGAACTCCACCGTTTTCTGATCATCTCATAAAAAGGTTTTCTACACAATTTAATGAATTTACTATGGAGGATCACAAGAGTTTAGAGACAAAAAGGATTATGACTCCTAAATAAAATATGTGGAAAAAAATGTGACTCACGACGACTCAAAGAAAGGAGATCGGAGACGTCGCTCAAGGTCCTAAAATGTTTTAATCACGATCAAGAGGAGCAGTTCCATGAAACGATGAGTTGTAACACAGAAGGGCTCAGAGAGTAATTTATACTCTACAGGAGGAGCGTTGAATCGTCCTTACATCCCTCCTGGAAGACAAGTTATCAAACATGTTGACCTTTAATCTCTCTAAAACACAGCATCATAAGAATGTGTGTCAAAAGTCAAAGCTCTTCAATTAAAATAAGGCTTTTGTAGCAGGAAACAAAAATGGTTCCGTTAACTAGATCTGTTGTTGTTTTAGTCTATGATAGATAAGTTCATCAGAGGTGTCACGTGCACAGAGGAGGTTTGCGCCCCCGTCTGCAGAGACAATAGAAGCATTCTGATGCAGAAAAGTGAAAGAGACAAAAATGTGCGTTGTTGAAAATGTGCGTTTACACAAAACCTGCTTCTATCTATAGACTCTGTTGTGTTCACTGCATTGGTTGGGTTTGTTAGAGGCTCTTATAAAAGCTATCAGTGAGCCGCAGGACCAACTCGGCGATCTGAGACTCTGTCAGTCTGGTGTCAGCATGTGTCTGAGGAGACTCAATCAGAAAAACAGACAGCCTATCGGTTGTTCCTCACAGTGGTGTCTTCAGCTAATGCACGATCAACCACACAAAGGAAATGCATTTCAGCATTTTTCAATCTATACAGAAAATAACGCCTCTGAAAATTAGGGCCAGAAATCAGTTTGTGTGACTTTTGAGCTGCTTTATAAATTAAGAGGAAGCCAAATCCAAACTCACGTTTATCTCAAAGGAACAGGAAGTCAGCCGAAGTGTTCTGTGGGCCAAACAAGGCAGGGTTCTATACAACAAGGATATACCAGTGTCTGGTTGGTTTCATTTGTGTGAAGGTACTACTGGTGCAGACTTATAGTACATGCCAAAAATGTGTTTTTTGGGTTTTTAGCGGGACATTGCCAGATCTCATCCTGTATGACTTGCAGCAGCGTGGCTAGAGAGACGGGTTTAAGTGATCTGCCTGCAGCCTAAATCTCTATTCCTGCAGGAATGCATCACACAGTGTATCAGAAAACAAGCCTTGTCTTCAGAATGAAATTGTAGAAACTTTAGTTTTCAACAAATTAAAAAGTACCTTTAAAAAATGTATACGTTACAAAAGCAAACGTGCTTGTTTTGAGGGGTGAAAATGTTCTTTCATTCAAATGTGATGTGTTTATTGAATTATTGAGTATGTAAGAATAAGTTCCTCATTAAAATCTTTGTTTTATTAAGATTTTCTAATGTTGTGAACTACCAGAACGTGCTACTTAGCAATTGTGGCTCATGTCTTCTGTTTAGTTCACAAGTGAAGGATAGAAAGAGCAAGAGATCGACAGGCGGATCGGGGCAGCGTCTGATGTGAACCGGTCTGTTGTGGTGAAGAAGGAGCTGAGCCGGAAAGCAAGGCTCTTGATTTACTGGTTGATCTACCTCCCAGTCCTCGCCTATGGTCATGAGCTTTGGGTGATGACCAAAAGAGATCACGAGGACAAGTGACCGAAATGAGTTTCCTCTGCAGGGTGGTCGGGCTCAGCCTTAGACCTCGGACATCCTGAAGAGACTGTTAAGTAGAACTGCTGCTCAGCTTAGGTGGTTCAGGCATCTTGTCAGGATGCCTCCGCTGGCAGGAGGGCCCCCTGGGTCATCCCAGGACAACCTGGAGGAGGTTTATCTCTAGGCTGGCCCTGGAGCGCCTAAAGGGTCCCACCGGAGGAGCTGGTAGAAATGACTGGAATGAGGAGATTCCACACTTGGGATGCTGACCCCGCATCCTGATCCGGATAAGTGGAGGAAAGAAAGGCAAGGGAAATAATTAGAATAAAGTGCTTGTTTTTTGTTAAAACAGTGACATGGTTTTATTGTTGTCTTTCACATTATTGCATGTTTCAGTGACTCAAAACGTGGTTCCAAATTGTAGACCAGAACCTCACAGGGTAAACCCACTGGTCATCTTCCAGTTAGATGACATTCTTCAGTGTTCTCACACTGATATGTGACTGAGAATATAACAGTACCATGTACATTTATAATAGAAAACACTGGATGAGTGCGAATGAGAAACATTTTAAGCGTTTTGCAGAACCTGGACGAGGTTTAAAAGGTGTTATATGGATGTGGACTTTACTTACCATGCTCTTACACCAGCATCTGTCCAACAGTTTATTATTTAACACTTTATTTTAATGAATTATGACGATGATGTACTTGTGATGTCTTGTTGGTGTACGGTTCTAGCTCATTAAGAAGGAAATGTAAGAATTTGCAACAAATGTTCCACAAACAAACCAAATAATATATGGTAACATGCCATCAGGCTCTAAATATCTTCAGTACATATTTAAAAGGAATTGGATATAATTGCAATAAACTCCCTACATTCTTACACAGTAAATGAATAAAATTGATTTTCCAGGACTTGCAGTTTCTCTTGCAGGACAATAGTCCACAAAAATGATCCTAAAGCATTTCAGCAGCAGGTAACCACTGTGGCGACACCAAGCTAAGGGTCAGAGCATTCTTCTCTGCAGTCAAAAGATTTATTGCAATGACTGAACACATTCCATATTTCACAAAATCAAAGACAATTTCTTTCTTTTTCCTGTGCCGCATTTCATTATTGCAACCCGTGAACCCAATATGGCATTTATTTAGATAAACCTGTCTCAGCCACTCAGCCCCCTTCATCTTATTTTTAAGCTTGGCTGCCTGCAGTTATGATGTAAATTGAAATAATTTAGCAAAGTGAAATATCTCTTTCATCCAGGCCATTCAGTGGGGGAGGAATTTGTGAAACAACATGAGGTTCTGCAAAAAGCCTCCAGAAACAGGATGCATTTATTATTTTTACTGCTTCGGTTTTGAAAAGAGCCAGACACCTCGCTAGGTTTCAGTTTCTCGGTGTGGCGTGTTTTTGATCTAGTCTATCCATTAAAAAGCACCACATGTTCTCTACTTCCAACACTGATGTACACCAGGGGAACAGGTCAGCCTTAAAGTGGATGCTGTGGGGCTTTTTTTTTCATGTTTTTTAGCCATAATTCTATTTTTACTGTGTCTACATTGTGAGAGCAGTCAGACGCTCCTTCTAAAAAAGTAGCAACCAAACACATTTTAATAAGGAGAATCTTGAAAAATATTCCTCTGAGTGGAAACAAGGAGAGAGGAGATGGAACGAGGAGGATCGGCTTAATGTGAGCTACTCTGTGATTAAAACGCCATCTAATATATCTCCTCAGGGCGGTGCTGAGTCCAACCACAGCCCTTAATGACCATGCAGTGGAGGCATGACCTGCATTACCTCAGTGTCCTTAATACTGACTTTTACAGGCCTAACGGTTATTTGATCATTCACCGTATCGATCGGATTGACACAGGGAGAGAAACGAGTGCAGCCGACTCCGGATATTGATCAGCAACTGCTCGATAAAGAAATAATAATGAGAACATTTCTGTAAATGTCAAAGAGGCATCATTCAGAGCATTCTTTCTGCCTGTGTGTGCATGCAGTAGATATGGAACACAGTTTATATTTAGCAAGATAAAACCTTTCAGAAATGAGCAGAAACCAGCACGGTGAGGGGCCGCTCTTTACCTGAAACTCTATTTAGAATACTTGTTTACACACATGTTTCAGTGAGTCTGAATCTGAATAAGAACCCATTTTCTGTTCTGGTGCTTGAACAGCTGATGAGCACAACACATTACTAGAGGAAAACATGGAATCCAAAACAAACCAAATTGCCCCCTAGTGGCTGGTTGCGGTACACGTTTTAAGCCCCACCTGCTCCATCTACAGTGGTGTGAAAAACTATTTGCCCCCTTCCTGATTTCTTATTCTTTTGCATGTTTGTCACACAAAATGTTTCTGATCATCAAACACATTTAACTATTAGTCAAAGATAACACAAGTAAACACAAAATGCAGTTTTTAAATGATGGTTTTTATTATTTAGGGAGAAAAACAATCCAAACCTACATGGCCCTGTGTGAAAAAGTGATGAAGCTATGAATGAAGCTGCTCGATAACAAGGTTGACGTGATTATAGAAGGGTGTTTTAGTGATGATAAGAAAGTGTAGCATTTTAAAAACTCTATTTTTATGGTTTATAATTGGCACACACTTCTGTGCAGTGTTAATTTTGGCGTGAAATTTTAATTTAGTTTTAGTCTTAGTCTTTTGACTAAAATTCTTTTTCATTTTAATTTTAGTCTAATTTTAGTCGACTAAAATAGTTCAGAATTTTAGTCGACTAAATATAAAATAGGCATATTTCACTAATATTAATATATTTTCCTCTGGTGCAATTATTTTACATTTCTTTAAAGGAATTGGGGTAACACTTTACTTTTATTAACATTAGTGCATTATTAAGTATTATATAAACAAATGGGCCCTTTATCAACGTTCCCAATATTGGTAATGACCCCAATTATAAGACACACCCCTTTCCAAGACTAATCTTCAGAAAAAAAACTAAATTCACTTTTAAAATAAACTATTTTTGTTGAAAATTTGAAGAACTAGTTTAAATATCTTATTTAGAGACCTTTAATATTTTCTTATTAATTCAATCACAAAGATCTGTAATTCATATTCGTGTTGAGTTCTGTCAGGAAAGACACTAGTGGTCCTGAGCAAAAACTGAGCAAAATAAATACCATAATAATGCAAACTGTCAGAACTTTGCTCATGACGTGTCAGATCAAAAGTCCGCAGGCTTTAACTCAGAGTCTGATCAGCTGTTCTCACGCTGCGGTCCGTCTCCTCCCACAGAACGTGATCGCCACAACGCTCCGTCTTCGGTCATTTCTCTCCATAACTCCATGTTTCCTGTCTCCCTGACAGCTGTTTGATCCTCTGCTGCATTCATCACTATTATCTCAAAATTAGCGTCATAACTCTGCCTCCGTTCTGTTCATGTGACCCACTTTAATAAAGTCTGTTCCTGTCGGAGTCTGCTCTGCTGTTTACAAACTCTGGCGCGTCCCGACAAGGCGGACTCTGATTGGTTCCTTTCTCATCTACTTCCGCCTGTTACGTTTGCTGATTGGTTCCCTTCTCTAGTCCCGCCTGCTCCGATTGCTGATTGGTTTTTTGGTATGTTCGTCAAATTTTTCCCATTTTCTGATTGGATTTCGTCACTGTCAATTCTCGTCTCGTCTTTCGTTCCTGACGAAAATGTCCGCCGATTTAGTCTTCGTCTTTTTCCGTTTTATATTTTTGAATTTTGTTTAGTTTTCGTTCGGTAAAATATATTCGTGACGAAATAAATAACAAAAATATTTCGTCTACGAAATTAACACTGCTTCTGTGAGATTAAGTTAGTTTTTGTCGGTTTTACACTGACCTGGTTTAGCTCAGCTACCTTGACTAAAATAATGGTTTCACAGGTACTCTAGGTTCATTCTGATGTCACAGTGAGTAGATTATGCATTTAATATTGACGAATAGAAGTCTGAGTCGGAATTAGACTTTACAGGTTTTATTTATAAAAAGACGGACGAACAGTCCAACAGATAAGCAGATAGCATGAGGTAATAAGGTTGAAGCTTTTGGGTCAACACGGTGGTATTGTGTTCTAAATTGAATCTTTAAAATAAAGTTTTAACGATCTGAGTCTCATGGCGGTTAAGACTAGGGTTTGTTAATTTAGATTAGTTAGAATGGAGGAGGTGTAGAAGGATAAGTTACGTGGAGTGTAGAGCTTATCAACAGAGGCCTTCATTTACCAGAATGTGGAGTTCTTACTATAGCCGCTCCTGGATCGAACCCGTCGGAGAGTCAGATGGGACGGCGTGGAGGTGGAAGATTCCCCCTCGGTCCGGGTCGGACGCCTGTGGAGGTCGGGGACCTCCGTGGGCCACGGAGATCGTCCTTGGATGCGGATTAGTAACTCCATTTCTAATCGGCAGCACCAGCTGGAGTTTTCTTCCCCATTTTGGGTGAGGAGAAGCAGACAGGTGGTGTCTGACTTCAGAGAAGTAAATATCGGCCTTAAACAGGGCTTGAGACCTGAACAAGGGTAGGCCGGCAACCTTGAGGCAACACCGTGTAGCGGAGAAAAACGGTGCGCGTCTCCTCTCGTCACTGGCTGAACGAGAACTGACGTGTATCAGGAAGTGGAAAGATTAAGATGGAACCGAGTGGTGACGTGGACTTAAAATGGAAGTTCTATCAAGTCACATGACTCAGATCTTTAAAAAACATATTTCCTGAATAAGTAAATATGGAATAATATTGATTTTTAACCTTAGCAAGGTAGAAATGTAGAAAACCAGATGATTTAAGGTTTATATAAAATAATCCTGAACAGGAGAAACACATTATACCACTTTGA
This sequence comes from Callopanchax toddi, assembly GCA_006937965.1. Taxonomy (NCBI): domain Eukaryota; kingdom Metazoa; phylum Chordata; class Actinopteri; order Cyprinodontiformes; family Nothobranchiidae; genus Callopanchax; species Callopanchax toddi. The sequence continues at coordinate 1,421,421 of SSNR01000147.1, read as the reverse complement.
GAGAATGTGTGAATGACCCTGAAGAGAGGACACTGTGTAGAGAATGTTCTGTAAACAAGAGATTACAGTTTGAAACCAGTCATTTGGTTTTAAAGAAGAGACATCTTTAAAGAGTGTTTTATCAGACAGCCGGTGTCCAGTGGGTCATCTGGGAAGTGGACACCTGAAAGTGGACAGTTGGACACCTGTAGGAATCTTGATTCAGGTTAAAACATAATAAAAGAGTCATTGTAATCCAAGTTATTGGGAAAAAGATGGTTATTGTTTATGTGATGGTCACAGGGGTCAAAGTTCAGAGGTTATAGCGTATTTGGTAACGCTACAAAAGATAATTGGAGGAAACCCATACATACATGGGGAGAACGTGCAACACCATGCAGAAAGGCAAAAGCCAGGTTTCAAACCTGCAATCTTCTTGCTGCAAGGCAACAGTGCAAACGATTGTGCCACCATGCAGCCCGGACATGCATGATATGCTCTTCTAGCATGTAGTTGTATTGAATCAGTAGAGAGAGATGCCAAGATGGTGCAACAGCAGGTGTGTGTGGTTGAATTATCATGGGGAGGTGTTGCTGATGTTTAGAGTAAAATAAGAGAGCAGAAGCTTCATTGATTACATCACTAAAGGATGTTTTCCAAATTTACATCTATCAGCTTTGTTTTAACAGCTGGTGGAGAGCACTGCAAGGTTTGAATCCAGTCACACGTCACTGGATACGTGGATGGGTCAGAGACAGTTAACAGCATGAGCCTGAACACAGTGACAGACATGTTGTGTGGCTGAAGACATCTCGGCATTAAAAAAGGAGCTAAACAACTTTCCCCCACAGGGAAGCAGAAACATAACAAAAGCAGCATCCACTCACTGAAAGTGATCTAAAAATATTACACCCCGTTGCATTGTCAATGATTTTGCAAGTGTAGGAGGCACAGATCACCAGTGTCTATACATGCACCGTTGCCATGGTGAAATATGCTTTATGAGGTGCTGTGATCAGAGGATATCACAGCAGAGGGCAGAGAACATGACGCAGTTATTTTTAGGAACAAGTCAACAGAAGATGTCATCGTCTCAGGGTGATGATGTGAGGACCAGCGGTGTAACGGCGCTGTTGTCCTTCAGTGGCTTCAGTGTTTGTCTCCAAGTTTTAATACTTTTGCTTCATGTCCCAGTTTGAGTCCAGGTTTTAGTTTATGGATTTCCAAACTTGTTTCTGTTTCTCATTTCTTCCTTTAGTCGTTCTGGTTTGTGGTTATTGTCACTTCGTGCTCTTTTCTCACATTGTGTCTTGCAGAAATGTTGATTCAGGTTTTTATTTTGATCATTTCAAATGAGCCGTTGAAGTCCTGATTCCTCATTTTAACACATACCTCAAATAGTTAAAAGACTTTTTGGAATATTTGCGTGTTTGTATGGAGCTAAATCAGAGCCATATTCTATGTGTGTTTGGAAAAAATGTTGAAACTGGAACAAGAAGTTAAAGCTGAAAGTTACATTTTGATGTTGAACTTTGAGAAACAAAAGTTTATTTAAGTTACAATAAATATTTAAATTATTCTTGGTTTTAACTTGACATTTTTTCCTTTCCATGTCCCAACAGACAGTTTTTGTGTCCATTTTCTAGGTGCAAAATAAACTGAGGTTTATAAAAGTTTTTAGGAAATCATAAATGTGTCGGTGGCGAGGTGATCAAAGATCACGACCAACATCTCTAGAAACGTGTTACTGCAGCCTGTTGCTAAATTTGTCATTTTTATTAATGAAATCATGACATTTTGGAATATTCACAATGACTATATGACAAGGTGAAAAGTTAAAGCATTTTGTTTTTTATTAGAGTGATTTTCTAACAATACTACCTTTACAAAGTGATAAATGATGTATTAACACCTTATAAAGCAATATTAAACAATTATAATTCAGTTATAAGACACTGTTTAAACGCTGAGGCAGACTCTGTATTTGGAAAGAAACCAGTCACGATGCAAGTCATCCGAAAAAAAAAAAAAGAATAAAGTAATTCAGGTACTGATGTGATAATTTAACAGATTGGTATCAGGGACAACAAATCTTCAGGGTATCCCTACTTTGAAACCAAACGATTTAAAAGCAAATAAAAGCAAACTCCCTCCTTCATGAACAACACAGCTCTAAACATTCAGGGTTAAAACCACAGGAAACTTTAACACACCATCCGTCTCTTCCTGCATCCTGTGGAGCCTGGGCTCACACAGCATAAACAGGTAATCACTGGCAGACTGTTCACAGCTTATTTGCAGTTTCTGTTTGTCTCCATGAAAAAAACACATCACTGAGGGTTTTGTGTCTGATAGAAAAAGGGCAGGGGAGGGTTGGCACCAAGCCAGGAAAACCTGGTTCCCAACTCAAACTGGGGATCTGAGATTTGCTCAAAACAGCCCTGAAGAGGTGGAACATTTACAAACAGATCACCTTTTTTCTCAAATGTGGCACCATTTGCTCACCACGCTGTGTAATTTTGTATTCAAGCGCATCACACAAGTGTTAGAGCAGAAATTGTTCAGGTCATTATGTTAAATCCCAGTTATTCATGTACATTTATTGTTCGCTTGTCCTAGAGCCAAAATATTTGCCAAGTATTCAGCCTTGAAGAGACGATAACAGCCATCAAATGAAGACTTTTTACGGGGTAAAATTACAAAGAATCAACCAATTAAACACACAAGGTTACTTCCTCTCAGGAACAGGCAGAAAATAAATAAAACGGAATTCAAAGAAATACTTTGAATTTCAAATTTTCAACCATTGATTGTTATTGGTGAATATTACAAAGAATGTATTTATAAAGTTAGTTTTTTCTCATGATATTTTACATTTTTGAACACTATTTTCAAACATTAACTTTTTAGAAAACTTTTGGACTTTTTGGAAAACCTTGTATGTTATTTTTAAAGTATTTTAAACTTTTGTGTAAAGTTTCAGGTTCAGATTGATGATGAATGAATCTTTGTCCCAGTGCAGACCCCTCACTGGTTTGATGTTGGGTGTAAACAGAAATCCTGCTGCTTCTTTAGTGTTTGCTGCAAAGCAATAAGAAAAAATAAAACATTTTAAAAAACTAACACAGAAAAGACCAGTGTGGCAATATTCTGACATTACAGTATTAGCTTCAGAACCCCCACTTGTCTTCAACTTTTAAAAGTTTGAAAACAGCTGGTTTTGCTTTGTTTTTCATTTATGTGTGCTTGTTTATTGTTTTGGTTTACATTGCAATGTATTTTTTAAAACCGTTTTCACCTTTTCGGCTTGTTTAAAGGCACACTAGGCAATTTGGTCTTGTTTTTAGCACCCCCTGGTGTCCGTTTTAAACCACTTTTGTAAAAACGAATTGTTTCCTCCTCCGGTCAATGTGCGCTGTGTTTTCATCCATGAGATAAAGGTTTTCTTTGGAGGCTCCGCCATGATGAACATGATACAGTAGATCTCTTAGCTCATATATATGACGTCTGTGTCTTCAGCTCGTCTGTCCTGAGCAGATTCTGAGGTGGAAACATGGATTGTTGTAAAGCGTTACTGCTTCTAACGAGATACGTGACTTTGTGAGACTTCAGAGCACCGAACGGAGACTCTAAAGTTGTTATTCTGGACACAAGCAGCAGATGGGCTAAGTGACTTTTCATTAACCCTGTAAAGGGACATATTAGCACATACTGGCTAAAGGAATAACCTTTTAAATATGAAAAAGTTAAATAATGTGCCTTTAAAGGTGCAATAGGTAATTTTAAAACAAGCTAGGTATAGCTAGCTGTTTTACACAAACACGTCTCAGAGCTCTCACCCCTCCCGTCTCTATGCTGCGCCTCACCCGTACATGTTATGTTCACCCAGGTTTTTTTTCTCTTTCTACGTCCAAACGTTTTTTGTTTTCTGCTAGCTAAAAAGGTGTTTTTTCTTTTTGGGACTCTGGTGTTTTTTCCTGAAATTGAAGCGCTAACAGCTGACCGTTTCTGTCCTTCTCTCACTTCCGGGATGTTCTGCATTAAAGCCATACTCAGTAGCCAGGTAAACGAACGAGGTCTCGCTAGCTAGTTTACAGAAACACGACTCGGAGCACTCACCCCTCTGGTCGGGTATAATCTGTAACGCCCGCCTCCCACGGACATGGGACTCCGTTTTGCGATGATAACAATGCAGACTCTAACTCCAGCCGTAGAAACGTTCCCCCAGCTTTTCCTCTTTTCACCTCCAAACGATTTTAGTTTTCTGCTAGCTGAAAAGGTGTTTTTTGGGGGGACTCTGGTATTTTTATCTTAAAATGAAAGCACTGACCACCGGCTAATTCTGTCCTCCTTTCACTTCCGGGATGTTCAGACGGAAAATGTGTCAGGGTGGATTATTGGTGATTCCAAGAAGTGCGGAAATGCGGCAGACAGACAGCTGGATTGTCCAATCCTATCGTTCGGTCCGAACGATAGGATTGGCTGAAGTTTTTAGAGAACTGCGGGACAACTACTTTGATTTCCTTCAGGGTTTTTTTTAATCTTCACAAAATGGCTAAACTATGTTGGAACGTTGTTAAGAGGCTTTAAAAAAAATCATTAAAAGCTACATTGTTTACCTGGCTACTGAGTATGGCTTTAACAATGCTCCAACATCCATTAATGGAAGATCCAAGAAGTGAGGCATGATGTGGAAATAAATGAATATTAATATAATAATATAATAATAATAGGGTCAATATAATAATAATAATATAATATAGATGTGGCATTTATTTCCATTAAACATTGGAAATAAATGAATAAATGAATAAGTAAATAAAAGAATAAATGAATAAATAAATAAAAGAATAAATGAATAAAAGAATAAATGAATGAATAAAAAAAGAATAAATGAATGAATAAATAAAAAAAGAATAAATGAATGAATGAATGAATAAAAAAAATACATTTATTGCATAATAGATTTATTTACTTATTTATTTCCAAATTATTTTTCACATTTATTTTTTTCCAAATATATTTCCTCATTAATTTATTTATTTCCTTATATATTTATCATTTATTTATTGTCCGTTTTGGTAGGGTCCGTCCTCCACAGTTGTTAAGAGACATGTAAAAAAATATTTTAAGCTAATTTGTTTTGCAAATTACCTATAGCACCTTAAGTATTCTATACATAATCATTCTTAACACTCATGTATCATTTAGTTTAACAGACATTTTTTTTAAATTATCATCTTTTGGCATTTTTCACCAAAAATAAAAACTTTCATTCAGTTTTGATTATATAAAATTAATAAGCTTTAAATCAAACTTTTTCTGTCTTTTTTTTTTTTTTTTTTACTGTTTCACTGCCTGTTTAACTCTATGTGGATGATAAAATGGAAATAGATCATTTGAGTGACTCAGACTTGATTTTTTTTTTAACCTGTAAAAGTGCAACTTAGTGACTTAATTTCCTCATGTTTTATAAATATAAATAATACTATTCCTGTATAATCCCCAAGGATCTCTTCCTAATGCAAATAGTGAAGAAGCGGAGGATGATGGTAAGCTGCACGACACACCGGATAAGCTGGATGTTTCTGTGTTATGAATATAATACATCCTCTGGTATAATAGTGAAATAGAGCGCTGAGCTACGAACCAGACATCCACATTTTGGGTTAAAAATTCTAATCATCTGACTATTTCTTGCTTTAAAATATAATCAAAACATGTCGATTGCAGGAGAGCTTTCAAATGTTCATTACTGGGATCTTTTTATATTAATACCTGCCACAGATATCACTGCAGACTCTTAGTGTTAGCTGCAGGGGGGAGACAACTAATCTTCAAACCCACATTTTTTTATTAATAGCTCTAATTTTATGAAATAAATTGACATGCATCCACATTCCCTAATCATGGCTTCCCCTGAAAGGTCTTCAGGGGAATTTAAGAATATCACATTTAGTGGAAATTGGATTACCTTTTAGCTTTCATGTTCTTTCCGTTCACGGTTCATTTCATTTCACTCTCCCTCTGATGAAATAGCAGGGAATAGTCTTAGCGCAGAACAAAACATTACAACTAAAAAGTAAAAATGAAAGGAATGTCTCACATGTTTTTGCTACAGTAACTAATCCCACTTGTGAAAATATTTGTGTAATGAATTGTTGATGGACAGTTATGTAAATGGAAAAACTAATTTAATGAAATTTGCTCAAGGCTACGGCGATCGTGGATTATAAAAAAAGGCAAAAGATCTCATCTGTTTTCTCTAATTATGTCGGCTCTGCTTTGTGCAGAGGAACCACTCAAAGCCGTCGGAGCTTTGTCTCCAAGAAGAAAGTTGTCTTTGTCGCTATCGGCTGTGGCGAGGCTCCCTCCGAGCCAATTAGAAGATGAATGTTCTCGCGGAAGATCATCAGGCGGAAAATGTGTCAGAAACACAAAAATCGTGTCGGTTCATCATCTGAAACAACGTGTAATCTCATCTAACCAGATCCCCACCTCCCCGCCCTTGTTTGTGCTTGTTTACTCGGCTCTGTGCTGACGGGGAAAAAGACAATTTCCAAATCAATCAGCGCCTGGAAACACAATGAGGCTTGAGGTAGAGCAAAAAAAAAAGAAGAAAAATAAAGAGTTGCATTGTTGATGAAAGGCAGACAGGCAATTTGCCACTTGTGTGGACTTCAATAGTGCAGTCAAACGTTTATCAGAGAAAATAAAGCTATTTGGATTCCTTGTTAAGCAAGGAAAGAGTGGCTGATTGCAACGGGAGGTGACACTGTGTTTGAGACAATGATTCACCACTCAGTCAATCAAGGTCTTTGAAATAAACACCAGTTCCAGTTTAGAAAGATCACATAATGTACGGGTAAGACAAAGTATGGAAGCTGAGCTTATCGGTTCAGTAATAATGTAGCATGAGATTAAAGGCATACTCAGTAGCCAGGTAAACAATGTAGCTTTTAACATTTTTTTAAAGCCTCTTAACAACGTTCCAACATAGTATAGCCATAAATAGATTGTGGAGATTTAAAAAAACCTGAAAGAAATCAATAAAGTAGTTGTCCCGCAGTTCTCTAAAAACTTCAGCCAATCCAGCTGTCTGTCTGCCGCATTTCCGCACTGCTTGGATTCACCAATAATCCGCCCGGACACATTTTCCATCTGAACATCCCGGAAGTGAAAGGAGGACAGAATTAGCCGGTGGTCAGTGCTTTCATTTTAAGATAAAAATACCAGAATCCCCCCAAAAATCACCTTTTCAGCTAGCAGAAAACTAAAATCGTTTGGAGGTGAAAAGAGGAAAAGCTGGGGGAACGTTTCTACGGCTGGAGTTAGACTCTGCATTGTTATCGTCGCAAAACGGGGTTCCATGTCCGCGAGGAGGCTGGCGTACCGATTATACCCGACGGGAGGGGTGAGTGCTCCGAGTCGTGTTTCTGTAAACTAGCTAGCGAGACCTAGCTTGTTTACCTGGCTACTGAGTATGGCTTTAATGGGTTTAGTTGCATTGACTTCCAAAATATTATTTAGGATTAAATTGGAACTACAACCAAAAACATATATATATATACATATTTGTTTTTTTGTCATTAGCTACCAATCTCCAATGTTGACTTACTTGCTATGGTTTTACATCAGCCGTGCTGTAGTACGACACCGACTCTGCTGGGCAAAGATCCACTTTCATCAGGAGAAGACCTGCACCTGATGAAGATGGTCGGAGCGCCATGTTTAAAGTCTCTGAGTTGATTTCACTTTTCACCGTCTGTGCTTATGAATACTCATCCTCCTGTTTGCAGCAGGTAAACCAATAAGAGATCGATAAAATTAATTCAGGAACAGCTGTTCAATATAAAATATATTATGATAAAATTTGCACACAACAAAACAAACCCTGTTTTCTGTTGAGATAAACTGTCTCCCTGCACTGTGATCATCTACAGAAAATTTTATTATTTTATTAAACGTACTGGAACTCAGAACATTTTTTGAAATCCTCTAAAGTGATTGGATGACTGTACTTTAACTTGTTATTTCCTAAATATTACAACATGGGGGGAAAATGACATTCAACTTTAATGTTTAGCCTCCTTTTCACAAAGAGCTGCCTCTGCTTTGAAAGGGGTGGTTTTGTCAGAATCCATTTTTTTCAGGTCTTCATAGTTTCTAATAGGTCCCCCTGAGCCTGTCATGTAGGCCAAACATGAACACTCTCTGTTCCCTGGTTATTTAAACAAAACAACATTTATAGAAAATGAAACTTAAAAATGCGAACGTGCATTTGTGCCCGGTTTGATGTCATACCGTGTATTCCCTGAGATGGTAACGCCTTTCGGTCCGCCCAAATATCTATGCGCCCAACTGCTAGCCTTTTTTTCCCCCCACAAATCAACATTGCGGAACGCAGACGGGCTTGTGTTATTTGCGGAGATCAAACCTTGTGAAACAGAACTGATACTTAATGTATATATATATATATATATATATATATATACACCGGTGTGTGTGTGTATATATATATATATATATATATATATATATATATATATATATATATATATATATATATATATATATATATATATATATATATATATATATATATATATATATATATATATATATAAACCGGTGTATATATAAAAACAAAGCACATAAATATACCTGTGTGTGGTGTAGCACCTTTATAACACTGTCTGCAAATCTAAAGGGTCTGAGTTCAAACCCCGGAGTTGTTTTTATTCATTTATTTATTTTTTCTGCATGGAAGTTAATAAATTCTGTAGGTGCAGCTATTGGCTAACTTTGTAATATATTTTGACTAATCTTAGCAAAATTAGAACTTATTCTGAGTTATTTTGGTTAAGACACAAAGTACTGAGCAGTGTGTGTGTGCCTGAGCAGACAGCGGCCGGCATCTGAGTAAGGCGACGTCGGAGTTTCAGTTTCACTTCTCCTTGTTGGAAAACACAGCTGACTTTTGGCCGAAGGAGTTATGCAGGACTTGGGAAGAGTCATCGAGCATCGGTATACAGATGGCGGACTCGGAGTTCGGTGTGGACAGCAGCCCGCATGCGGGGAGCAAACGGCTGTTTGCTCGAGCGAGGCTGGCGGAGCTTTTTTCAGGAGAAAATCTAAATTCTATTGTGAGTATTATCCTTCTGAATCATTCATTGACAAACGCTGAGGAAGTGTTTCTTCTAATATGTCATTCGACCGTAACTTTATCCACATAAAGCCTAGCTGTCATGTTTACCGTCACATTTTGTATCAAATACCTACAGCCAATCAGAAGCGAGGGCTGTGCATATCATTAATACTAATGAGAATCCTGCTGTTTCAAACTCAGGTGTCAGATGGGAAACTTCTAAAGCTTCTATTATAAGCATCAAAGCTTCTTTCTTCATAAAAATTACACAGATAGCATTGAATTACACTAGAGAACAATGCAAAACTATAAAATAACCCAGAAAACCACTCCTTTAATGAAAAGACTTCCTAAGCAATATATATCTGAACCTCTAAAAACAGACAGAGAGCAACTCCACTGAATATGGAGATCTATTTAGTCGCATGATAGCTACAAGATTTTTTTAATTATTATTCGTTAATAGAGACCAAAATAAGTCTAAAAGGAACCTGGAGCTAAATTTGCTGTCTTAACTGTAAGTGGACTGGGAGATGTTTCTGAACAGATAAAAACAAACTGACCCGACATGAAATATAAAACAAACAAAATATCAAAACTGACACCTGGAATTTGCTGAATCTTGCTGGATCAAAACAGAAACCTCAAGTGTGGAAATATGAAAGCCAGAGCTTTAATGTGGCTCCTGTGAGTCCACAGATCTGTTAAAATATCAAACTTTATATTAGAAGGTTTACTAAGTAGGAAAAACTCATTACCTCATGCAATAACTACGAAGCTTGTTTTCCCCTTGGCAACATGAAACAGTGGTTATATTTTTATTCGTTACCTGTATAAAAATGTTTTAGCCTTTAGCTTTAGGACTGTGACAATAAACAAACCATGGATTGGTATGTTTGAGGTCAGGGTTAAAAAAAAAGAATAAAAACAATATGACACATTCACTGCAAAAACGGATTACTAAGAAAGTAAAAGCCTTGTTTTTAGACATTTTATCTTATTTTTGAGTATAAAAAGAACATTTATTCTTACAGCCCTACTTGAAATAAGCCAAATATTTGTAAATATGGTCAACTTTTCTAGATTTGAGCAAAAAGTCTGCCACTGGGCTAAGCAAAATTTGCTTGCTAGATTCTTTAAAACTACTAAATTATTCTAAATGCAGAAAAAATTCAGTAGGGCTGTAAGAATATATTTTCTTTTCAGACAAAAATAAGTTAAAATGTCTAAAAACGAGGCTTTTTACAGTCTCATAAATCAGTTTTTGCAGTGTGCTTTTCTTTTCTCAACTTGTTAGTAAAAACTCTCTCAGGAGCAGAGATGCAAAATAAGCCAGTCTTCATGATGGCAAGCTTTAAAGTTATACAAAATATTAAGATATGATAACTTTGCTCGATGTAAACCTACAGAACAAGTGTCAAACAAAAGGGCTGATTAAAATTTTAGATGCTCAGAAACAATCAAATATATTTCCCTTCTTTCTGTTTAAACATGATAAAAGTTGTAACATTTTGCATTAAAAAATACATCAAATTGAATTAAAATGAGTCAGATCTCCATCATAATGGTAAATGTCACTATTTATTGTTTATTTCTCATTCAGCCGAAACAAAACAAACCTTCTCTCCATCATTCCGTCTTGTTCCAGCTAATAACAGCTGCAGGTGAGACGTCCTGTGCAACAATGAAAGCTGTCGAGGAAAATCTGTACAAATCTGACATGCCTGACATTCTCAGATTCCACAGGCTCCTTCTAGAAACCCAAATGTCACACATGCTGCAGATTGATGCACGGATATTCACCTCCCGCCCCGAAACGGCAACACACTGCGCACACGCCTCAGAGAGATGCGAGGGGTGTAGCCGGTCTGCAGCAGCAGGTAGGTCAGGATGGCAGGTCGTTAAGTCAAACAGGCATCCAGGCTCCGCTGCGTTGACCTGCCTTGACTTGAGGAGGAGACAGCGGTGTTATCACACACTCTATCGCACAACCTTGTTAGGGCCATCTGGGAACTTTTGGCATGTGTGTTTGTGTGTATTTCAGTGCCCTGAGGTCACACACACACTTCTTGTTTGGCGACTGGAGAGAAAATATGGAAAAGACTGATGTTTAAACCATCCAGTTGGTTTCCCCGTTCATATTTGAGACTAATAGTGTAAAATGTTTGATCAATAAGAGACTTTGAACTCTATTTTTGAGCCTGTTTTACATTTACAAGAAATCAACTTGAACTCTTCCGTCAGCGGACAGGAAGATGTGTGCCTCGCTCCATCTGGAGTTAAACTAACACTGTGTTTTAGGAAAACAGCATCATGCCAACAGTCAGATGGTGACGGTAGTGTGATGTCTGCTTTACTGCTTCAGGATGATGCTGTAGTGGATGGAACCATGAATTCTGCCGTCTACCAGAAAATCCTGAAGGAGAATGTGCAGCTTTCCACTCATCACCTCAAGCTGAAAGGCACTTGCGATGCTTTGATCTGAAGTCCTCCTCAACATGACCCCAAAAACTACAAAATAAAGGCTTTGAGTGGCCGAGTCAAACCCCAAACTCCAATGAAGACGCTAGCCAGGTACCATCATGATATAAATTCAATCAAGTTAACTACACAACAACAGAAACAGAAGAAGAATCAAACTCTGTGACTTCAGATTCTATCTACCTCAACTCTCAGAGCAGGAAAACAATCTGCAGTGTATATTTACTTAGAACTGTCAGAGAGGGGGTGAGGTGCTGGTGAACCCAAATGCAAGTGAACGATGAGGAGGCACGGCAAAAACTCAAAAAGGGATTTATCACAAAAAGGATCAAAAATACAAACTGAGGGATGGAGATAAAAGGCCAAACCAAGTAAACTAAACTGGGAGCAACTTAGAATGTATTTGATGACTGTTGCTTAGTTTGACAAAAAAGCAAAAATAGAAGAAATTTCTAGGTGGCAAAAACTTTTTCACAAGTAGATAGATCTGATCTCTTCTAACTCCATCTTTTTTTTTTTTTTTTTTTTTTACCCCATGTCCTGTCTGGCTGTGGAGCAAACAGAATAATGTCTGAGTGCCAAAAACAAGCCCAACAGTGTTGCTGTTTCAGGTGAGAGGTTACAGCCACTGCTATAAAACTCCTCCTGATTTTTGTTTAAATATAACCCCCAAAATCTTTATTAGAATATTTTTATGTTTGATTGGACACGGAGCCTGAAAGTGAAGGGAAGGGTACAGAAAGAGGGATCTTCTAACTCCATCTTAACGAGGGGAACAAATAAAATGCTCTTGAAATTCTAGTGTTTTTGGGACATAACAGGTAGACTTATTTTCCCCGTCATGTCTTTAAAAGTACTGCAAAAACTGATTTCTAAGAAAGTAAAACAGCCTTGTTTTAAGACATTTTGACTTATTTTTTGTCTAAAAGAAAATATATTCTTACAGCCCTACTTGAAATAGGCCAAATCTTCTTAAATATGGTCACATTTTCTAGATTTGAGCAAAAAAATCTGCCAATGGGGTAAGCAAAATTTGCTTGGCTAGATTCCTTAAAGTGCCCATGACTCCATATTTAAATCACTTTATATTAAACAGGTGTAATCTTTGATGCCTCTAGATTAGCGTTGCACCATTATAACTCAAAATACGCTGTAATTATTTCCTAACGAGCAACTCAGAGATCAGAAGAATGCACCGCCTTCCGGTTCTGCTGGGTTTCTCCTTATTTGGCAGCCTGACACTTCTGCTGCAGCAGGGGGCAGTGCCCAGTAGGGGGCAGTGCCGTCGCGTGAAAGAGAAACGAAACTGAAACTAAACACTACACGGTCTATGGGCAATGGCGGCGGCACTGCCTCGCTCCAGTTGTCGTGAACGTGCATGTGGGAGGAGAATTTACCATATAAGCAAGTCCGGATCACTATGACCTCATAGCGGGCTGGAGTGAAAAAAACGGTTTGAAACCTGGGTCTGAAATCTGGAAGAGCTTCTCACTGGCTGTACTAGGAGACAGATGGACGCCGTGTTTTGCTCTTTCTGGCAGGTTTAAGGTGAGAACTCAACGTTGCAACATGATAGATAAGTCAGAAAACACGGAAAACCATGACATGGGCACTTTAAAACTAGCGAATTGTTCTAATTGCAGAAAATTTTGCTATAGTTTTAAGAAATCTACCTAAGCAAATTTTGCTTACCCCATTGGTAGATTCTTTTGCTCAAATCTAGAAAATTTGACCATATTTAAGAAGATTTGGCCTATTTCAAGTAGGGCTGTAAGAATATATTTTCTTTTTAGACAAAAATAAGACAAAATGTCTAAAAACAAGGCTATTTTACTTTCTTAGAAATCAGTTTTTGCAGCGTGTATTTCTGCTAAACTTGAGAAGTTCAAGAAATGACTGCTAATTCATTGGACCTCTGCTTCTACTCTTTTAAAAGATCAAAATACAACCCTAAAGAGAATAACACGTCAACCACAAAATCTAAAATATGTTCAATAATAACTATTATGTACAATAAATTGAGGTTGTATCATGATTGAAGGTGGTTGCAAAGTGTAGGTGAAGGAGTTGTGATTAGTGGAATGAGGAGCAGCTGGTTGATTAATGGATGAAGGACAGGTGTGCCAGGTGCTGATTGACTGGAGGTGAAATAAACTGGGGAACTAGTGAACTAAACTAGAATGCAAAGAAAGATTTTAAATAACACAAGAAACAAAAGAAAACTAAACACATGGAAATACACTGCATGGCTATAATAAAACCCCAAACCCTATCGCTGTGACAGCTTACAACCACCCAGTCCTCCTAAATGTGAATTTGTCATTATTCTTTGGTCAATAAGTTAATAAAAGAGTGTCCTACTAATGCAAATAAATTAAAGTCATTCCTGTTACCTATAGGAGAAAAGAGATATGCCCTTTCTCTAGGACACTATTGTCGATTCTGGTAGTTCTTTGAGTCTGTGGCTGTTCTTTGACAGTCCGTCTAGCCCCTTTGCTTGGTCTGAGGAGTGTCACTCTTTTGTGTCTTAAAAGGTTGCTTTGTTGCTCTCCTGGGTTCTCTGCCCCAGATTTCACCTCCACTATACAAGCTTCAAATCGAGGCCAGTGCAGTTGGGGCTGGAGCTGCCCTTCAGGAGTCCCGGACGAGCCCCCAACTGTTGTGACCTGGATCAAGTGGGCACAACAAAAGGAGGCTCGTTAGGTAAAATGTTAATAAAAAATGACTGTGAAACTCATATTTACCCCACACAATCTCCATGACTGAACATAACTGTGTAGATAGTGATATGGATTTCACACACAATAAAACCATTCAGAAATAAAAGTCAGATTTTAGCTTGAGTTTTAAAAATGAAGGAAAAAAGGCAGATTAAATTGATATACCTTAATTATGCAACAATAATAATATAAATAAAGAGAAATCAATTATTTAAAATCACCACTCATTGCTTAGGTTTTTATTTTAGCCACTTTAGAGAATTAAAGAAATGAAAAACAATAAATAAATTTGCAACCATTGAGTGTTTTTATTGACCAGTACTTTATTGAAGAATACTCCAGGAAAGTGGCTTTTAACAGCATATAAATTTTACACATTTACAACCTCACCACGAGGTAGCAGCGAGCCCGTGAAGCAATTTACCTCCAGCTTCCTTCCTGCATCTGATTGAAAACAATAAAACAAATGGAGCTCGTCACATTAAGTAGCTCCAGTCTGGGAATAAAATCATCCATTGTTGCATGATAACATTTTTTTTTAAATCAAAATACAGTAATATGCATCACTGTGTGCTTTAAGTTAAACCACATTAAAAGCTGTGGTAGCTCATCACCAGGTAAAGAGTTAATTACAGCTAAATGGAAGAAAAGCTCCCAGGAGCTCCTGCTGCATGGAGTTTCATGGTGTGTTAATGGATTCATAAAGATTTTATCTTATCTCTCCATCTTATATAAACACACATGCATCCACACAGCTGGGACCAGATGAATCAAACTGTAACCGATTATCAGGCACAAAGGCAGAAATGTGAATTCTTGTTATTTTCCACGAGATTTGTGATGTTTTTTGAGATGCAAGTCAGATTTTTGCTTGAATTTTTTTACAAAAAGTATTGTTTGCACCACAGTTAAGATGGATCACACCATGCCAGTACAATGCGCAGGTGTAATGGAGGCTCACCAATGCAGAAATGATGTGTGACAACACATTAAAAAAATGTTTTTAGCTACTATGCATTTGCACAGTTAGCCCGACTTTATGTCCACATTCCTGCCAGGATACAAAGACAAAAACAGTTGTTTCTGAAAGAATCTGGTTTAAACCCTCACAACAGGCTGTCCCTCAAGAGCAAAGTTTGCTATAAAACCTGTCTAATGACACATTCATTTAGTTGTTTTGCTTAATATTTGAGCCTGTGTTTACACGGTAATTAAAAACTCATCAGAAGATTTATGGTAATTGAGTTTTTTCCACATTTTATAGCAGAAAACTTAAATTCCCTTTACAGACTTGACATCACAGACAGGAAGTCACAGGACGACCCTGCTGAAATTCTTACCAAAATAAATAACTTTTAATAAATTATGGCTAAAACATAACTAATAATGCTATATAGCAAATTATACTGCTGAAGGATACAATTTGTTTCGCTGAAAGATTAAACTAGTTGGTGATTTTCTGGAAAACCCCCCAAAAGGTGAAAACTGTTGCTAGTGATTTGCTGAAAAACATTAAAAAGACTATACCTTGGTAAAAGGTATGAATTGTTGATAGCTTGCTGAATCGCGCGAACATGGACCATCTCTTCCTAAAAGATGATGTCTTGCTGAAAAACAAAGAACATAAAAATGGCTGTATTGTATCTCGCTGAAAAGTATAACCAGCCAGTGTTTTGACAAAAAATACCAAATACATTGCTGAAGGATAAAACTTGTCAATATTTTTGCTGAAATGCACAAAAAACTGGTGCTTTGCAATCAAATAAAACAAAACCAAAAACAACACCCAGGATTTTTGGTGAAGTTCTGCTATGTTTGTAAGGGCTCTTTGTTTTTGGCGTTTCAGTTTGGCTGTAACATGAGAGTTCTGTTTCTGGTTTTCAGCTGTGATGCCTTCATGTTAGGCTGTTTGTAAAGATCATTTTAAGTTGCTGCTGCATTCTGGGGCAAAGGTTTTGGTCCCATAAAAATAAAATGGAATAAAAAGAAAAAAGTTTAGTGCTGTTGTCGAGCAAAAACCCTCATATGCCCATAAATTCAGGGAAAAAATACCTTTATTTTCCCAATAACAAACCCTGGATCATCACAAGCTCTTTTTGACACTTTTCTTTGAAAAATCACCCATAAAATCACCAATAGATGTGAAAGATGACAAATAGAGCTGAAAACATTAAACTGATGCCTGACATGGGTGATATTTGATTTTCACTTGTCACTCGTTGATATGCTGCCATCAAAATAATAAACATTGCTACAAGATTTCTGCATGCTAGTCAAGCTATCACATTCGTCCACGTGTAAAGGGGAGCCTGTATCCTTCTTCAAACCTCAACAAGATCTGCAAAGATCTTCAGTGTTCTGCATAACTTGAGACGTTTATCCTAAGTCATAACGATAAAAAGACATTTACATTTGTAAAAAAGAGATTTTATATTGAATCGGAGGAAAAGTAAAAATATTAGTTGTTCTTTGGTTTGGGTGACCGCCAGATAGAAAAAAAAGTAACAAAAGTCATTAACTCTGAAAGTTCACAGCCAAAAATTCCTCAAGGCAAAAAACAAAAAAGCAGCAGTTAGATTATAAATTAAAGATATAAATGTGCATCAGCATCTGAAGGACCAGCAACCTCTGCTTTCTGTGCAGTGGATAAACAGCCTGTATTCTGAGTCCTGCATGGAGATTAGCAGGAGGCGAGTATGGTATGTGGGCTGTTCTGAAAAACAGCCGAATGCAGAGCATGAGCAAACTATCGTTCTGTGCCAGGAAATCAGAACATTCTCCAAATGCCTCTTCTCTTCTTATCCCATTAGGTTCTGATGTAATATATTGGCATGTTCTGATGCTTAGAGGCCACCTCAGGTCTGGTTCAGTAAAAATGTCAATTAGAATAGATTTCCAACAATGTGAGAGAAGACATCCAAGTGCATGAAGGTCACGCGTTTTGTTTTTTTTCCTTATACAATTTAAAATACCTGAAAAACAATTATACGTGCTTGTTTTCATCAACATGCAGCTATAACAGTCGCAGCCCATTGAGGAACTAGATTTGATTTATTCACAACAAGCTCTGAGGGCGTCTTGGCTTCCAGAACATTGGTCTGCCTCAACTTTCAGTTTCAATGTGTGGACACAACATCATAATCTTTGAGTGTATCGGAGGGGAAAATAACTTAAAAGTCTCAAAAGGTGTGTTTTCAACTAATTTCACCTATCTACCCCGAGCTACGGATCTCCCAGGAGCCGTTTCCATGGCTCCTGGCCTTGTAGAGAGAACGCAAATAATGATAAGAGGCTGACAGATTGAACATGAGGATTTTGCATCATGAGCTCTTTGACTCTATAGAGGAAACAATGTCCACACAGTATGCTTTTTGCTTCACGTCTTGACAATTTCCATTTTCTGGGAGAGGCAGCATGCAAAGAATAATAAAGATGAGGGACAATGCTCCCAGCGTTTAAAAAGAGCTTCAATGTGTGAAACATGTTTTAGAGACTCTGAAGCAGCTGCAAGGGGACATCTCTAAATACGATTTCTATATAGTGATAATTACAGTCATTTAAGACGGAGACGGATCAGTCTGTTACCCATCCATCCATTTATTCCCACCTTCAGCAACTCCTGGTTGAGGACTGAGTGGTGTTAGTTAAAAAATAGAACTGATATTTATGACAACTCTTAGTGAAAATAAGAGGTTTTTTTTCTATTAGTTTTTTTTTTTTTTTTTTAGATAGATCAGTCCTGTAATGTTCCACCCATAGTGCCTGTTAACAGAGCAAACACCAGGCTCAATCTCCTTTCCACTTTCATTTAGTTTAGTTGGGAAACTATTACCTTTAAATTTATCCTTTCATCAGTGTTTGCTGCTCCCTGCTCCTCATGCCAACCATTCCCTGCCTCCGACTCCAACTGTCTGCTCCTGGTGATCATTTATGTCCACCCCAGCTGCTCCGTGATTGAATTTTCCCTCATAACCCCACACATCCCTGCAGCTGAAGCACACATTCATACATGCACTGTCCTGTGCCTATCTTGGATTTTGATTGGAGTTTGGCTGGAGTGTGTTTGCTCTTCCCTTTTCATACGCAGCAGCCAGAGCCAGAAAAAGGGCAGGTGGGTTGATTATTGTTTGCAGGGTGTGTGGGAAGAGAGAGTAAAAAGGAAAAGAAAACATGCAGGATAGAGATACAGAGATTGTAAGGATGTATTTTATAGACATAAGCTCTCCATGGGAAATGTGGTCCTGGACCTGTCATTTCAATGTTTTTTTAAAGGAAATTACAGGGTCTGGAAATATCTGTTATGCTGCTGTGTTAATAAACCTACATTGACATGTTCTGGTTGTCTTGGGTATTTCACAAAAGCTCAATGATGACAGACTCTTATGTAGTTTCATTAGTTTATATTAGGAATGCACCGATACCGATATTGATATCGGGCCGATATCGATACCATGGACTCATACCCGTTAAAGTTAACTGATAGCAGGAACCAATACCAATAATACGATACCATATACTTGTACTCGTCAAAGTTAGCCGATACCAGGAACTAGGGGTTGAACGACTTGCTATTTTTACAAGTCGACTACCAAGTAATAAAAGTCGCGTCGACTTCGACTAATAGCTGATGACGTCATACATACGGCGTATACAGGACGGCTTTATAAAACTTGACAGACTTTATTGCAAAAACATATTTTTATGCCAACAAACAAACAGCTGAGAGAGAGCAGTTGTTTTAGGAGCACTTTGGTTTTAATATCAAGTCTTTAGACTAAAATGCTGATTAGTGTTAGTCACATTTTAGTCAGGTTTATATGCAAAACAGTTTTAATCTGACTAAAACTACAGTTAAGTCACTTTAGTTAGTTTTAGTCAGATTGTGGTCTATTGTTCGTCCATAATCATAACAAAGACATTCGCTATTTAATTAATAAAATCACTCAAAGCTTGATAGCCGAGCCATTAGCTCGTTAGCTTAGCCATTAGCACATTGGAGGTTTGAATGAGCTGAATAGCGCCGCATTTTGTTTTGCTGCCATTTGTTTTTAGTAAAACAAGAGATAAAGAAAGCAAAGACTCACCTTTAAGTTGATTAAATAAGGACAATTGATCTGCAAGGGCATCAAAAGCTGCCAAGAAGTATTCTTTGAGTAAATATCCATTTTAATAGCACCAGACCGGAACACATCAAAGGAAACGGAACTAATCAAAGGAAACCCCTTCAAAATAAAAGTTCACATGATCAGCGACTAGTCGACCTTTGGCTTAAAAAGTCACTACAGCCCACAAAAGTCAACTAGTCGACTAGTTCGTGCAACCCCTACCATGAACCAATACCAGTAAATGGTATCGGGCCGATGCCATATACTCGTACTTGTTATAGGCAACTGAAAAAAAAAGAAAATAGAACCTTTCTTCCAATTCATTGCATTTTTTTGTGTGCGGTAGAAGTTTCATATCGGTACTCTGTATTGTTAAGTACTCAAATCCAAGTATCGGTATCTTATCGGTTCGGAAAAAATCGGTGCATCCCTAGTTTATATGATTGACGTGTTAACAATGTAAGTTTTTTCAAGGCATAGTTTATATTCCTACACGTCAGACACACTACATTTAATGCAGTACCACTTCAAAACAGAAGGTGTCACTAATGAGAAAAGTAGCAGCAACATAAAATTGTGCCAGATATTAAACAAAATAAGTTATAAATTCAAAATATGTAACTAAAACAGGCCCCTTTAAGTTTTTTTTGACTTTGTCTTGTACTTTTGTTCGATTATATCAGCAGCTTTTTTAGCCAACCTGGGTTAAACTCTTTGAAAAGTTGTCACCTGCAGTGGGACGTCATATTAACTCATCCTGCTTTAAAACAGCATGCTAAACCATCTTTACTGGCATTTCCATTTAGCCTCCTAACAAGTTTTAGCTTTAAAAATCAGCTTGTTTGAAATGTCTCCAGTTTTTCGGAGAGTTAAATTTCGAAACCTTTGCAAATGGCTCCAAATGAGAAGTTGCTACTCAACATTTGCTGCAGCAACTGAATTATAAATGTACCAAATTTAACAACAGGGGAAAAAAAATCCCACACACATGCCTACGTCTTCCTCTCATTTTCCCAGACAATAACCGCGGTTTGGATCCTGCCAAATATGGAAGCGATCAGGCAGAAACTAGTCCAGTGGGGCCGCTGCCTTGTTTCAGTCTGCCTGCCAGAGTGCTGTTGCCCTTTTCACTTACATTTTCCCTTCCATTTGATGCAACTGATTGTTGCTGCCATGCCCATGGGTGCTGTGGAGGAGACACTCAAAGCTGCGCCCCTTTGCTCGTTATATGGCCGACAGACCGCGGCTCTATTGGACTCCTGCGCCAAGCTGCACCGGACACTGACGCAGCTCGAATCAACATCACTGAATCAACCGCCTGCGAAGATCAAAACGGAGGAAGCATGTGCTTTGAAACGACACCACATTTAGTTTTTGATTCTTTGTCACAAATAAATATTTTTAACATTTGCTCTGAATTTCTTTTGCTTTTCATGCTAAAATAATCTAAAGGGGGGAATATGTAGTATCAAATGTAAGCAGAAGGAACATAATGCTGTGACAATGATTACTGTGGCTGTGGTAAACAAATATAGACCAGTCTGTCATGTCTTTTATACGTCTAAGGCAGATGGAGATGAGGATTTACTCAGAGGATGTAATCGTTTCTGTGATGGTGGATGAGAGGGAAAAGAAGCAGACAAATAGAAACGGGGAAAAAATGACTGAAAGATTCAACAGATGTTTCCCAGTGGGAGTTCTGTGGTAAAGACTTTTTATTTCTGAGATTTGAGAAGTCCTCGGGATTTAAGAGCGATCTGAGAGATGGATTAATGTCCGAGTACACACCGCAGCTAGACAGCAGGACAGAAACGAAGAAAGATAAAGTGAGCAAGTCAAATATTAGATGAGAAACTGCAGAGAGAAAACAACTTAAAAAGTTAAAAGCGCACGATAACAAGTCGATAGAATATTCATGAGAATTGCCTCATTTATGCTCTGCTGCTGGTGATGATGGGACCTTGACACAAGAGCCCCCCGCTCACTGATAAGCATGCATTCATGTGCTCTCACCCATCGCACCGCTCACTCCCACTTCGCCGCTCTAATCCGCAACCTCGCTTATGCTGTGGGGACCAAACAGTCCTCTCACCCAAAAGCCTTCAAAGCTCCTGAACCCTGGTATTTACTGTGTGTAATATGATCACGCTGCAGAGGAGCCCTCCACCACTGAGGACTTCACGCTCCAGAGATCATTTTGACTCAAGGAAAGTCACATTTTTCACCCAGATAACTGGCTGGAGTGTGCAGAAAAATCAAGCTGAATAAATACATTACAACTTGTGCAGGCCATGAACACAACATTTGTTAACAGGGACACAAGACTGCAGTGGTAGATGGGTGTTTTTATCAGCATGCCTTTTGTCTTTATCTCTCGTTTTGTGAGCATTTAAATAAAACTATTTCTCACCTGCATTTTATTTTAGCTGCAGAAACTCATTTCTACATCTGTACTTTACGTGGCCAGGTGTTGATTATGTTCCGTGAAGCAATAAACAGGGTTGCTGCAGAATTATGTGTCGGGGTCTCTTGTAAGGGCTATCTGGTCCCCACAAAGCAATGCATTCACATCCTCAACCCTGATTCAAGCTTGATCCCAGTGCCGGACTGCCCCAGGGCTGCCCCTGGTCTCTTAGGTCCTTTAAGTGGTTTTCATGTTCAGGATCTCAAGGTGTAGTCTGGTTTGGGAATGTCAGTGTGTCATCACTGCTTTTTGTAGCTGATGTTGGCATCTTCAAGCTATGACCTTCAGCATGCTCTGGAGAAGTTTGCAGCCAAGTTCACTTCAAACTTTAAAAAGAACAAATGCTGCCTCGAGTCGTTGCCTTAAGCGGAGGACTAGTATCTTGGTTGATCACTAGTGATGGTTTGATGGAGTGAGAGGGGATCGGAGGTTTGCAGGGCGTTGATTTGGTCTTTCATGGTGAAGATGAAGCTAAAACAGAAGGCAAAGCCCTTAATTTACTGTGATGTCTACATTCTGACGATCACCTGTGGCTATGCGATTTGGATTGTAAGAATCTGCACGCCCCCTTACAGATTTCTTCTCTTTTTTGCTCACTTTAAATGTTTTAGATCTGCAATTATCAATCTAAGACAAAGATAACAATTCAAAATGCAGTCTTCAAATGAAAAAAGTTATCCAAATCAACTAGTGAAAAGTAATTGCCCCCCCTTTGTCGCTTGGCTAGAATTCTTAAAACTAGCAATTAAATTAATTTGCTAATTTTAAGGAATCTAGCCAACTTTTGCTTACTCCATTGGCGGATTTTGTTACTCAAATCTAGAAAATTTGACCATATTTAGGAAAATTTGGCTAATTTCAAGTAGGACTATAAGTAGGGATGTCCAATATTATTGGTCTACCGATAATATCGGCCGATATTGGCATTAAAATGTAATATCGGAAAATATCGGTATTGGTTTTTGTAATGACACACATAACCTTTACATACTAGGCACATATTATACATCAAACTCTTCAGCTAATTCTCCTCTTTCTTAAAATGTAAAAATACAACAAATCTGATGTATAGTTTTTGAGGTATTTGTGTTTATTTGGCACACCTTACATTAAATCCTGTGGATTCAGCATTTCCCAGCCATCCTTGAACGCAACATCTATCGGCGAACCTTTGATGACATCATCGATCCGCGACATTACTTGTGGCATAACATGTAGCGTGAGGACTCCGCCAACATGTCTTTGGTATCGGTTTATATCAGTATCGGAAATTAAGAGCTAGACAATATCGGATATCGGTAAAAAAGCCAATATCGAACATCCCTAGCTATAAGAATACATTTTCTTTTCAGACTAAAAATAAGATAATATGTCTAAAACAAGGCTTTTTCTGAATAATTAGGTGGATGATTTTTAAAGTCATTCACCTAATTCAAATCTGTGTTTTAAATATTGCACGTGTTAAACAATTTAAAACTTTTTTGGGCAATATTTGGGATTTTAGGCAACATATTTTAACTTCCTGTCAGAATGCTGCTGCCAGCAAGTGTCTCTTTTAGATGTTTTCCTAACTTTTATACAAAAACCCAGCTTGGTGATTCAATGTATTTCAATATATGAAGAAAATTCCTGATGAGATGAGACACTTCCTACTACCAGAGCCTGACAGCTGGAGAGATAATGAGTCTCAAATTTATACAGTCAGAATCACTTTTCAACACGGTCGTCGAACAGTGGCGTCGTCCTTCATCACGGTGGAGACCTGACAGCTGAACTGACCTAATTTCCTTAAAACACATCGCTAAATTCTTATTTTCCAAATTCAACCTGCACAGGACATGACCCAAGTGCAAATATGCTGTTTGAATTTAAATTAGAATTTAAAGATCTGTAATAGGAAATAATTCTTCCATCACGAGCACCAAAAGTACCCAACTTTACCTGCAGTAGTGAGCTTGAGTTTTGTAAGTGCAGTCTCTGAGTTAAACACTGATTTCATCAGAGACATCTGCTGTTTCCGCCTCTCTCTCTTTGTGAGGCGGTATCTTTTACAGCATCGCTCTTCCATTCATTTCCGTTTTGCGGGCTATCTGACTGCAGCGCTTTATCTCTTCATTCTGTGCCGCCGGTATCATTCACATACATGTGTAACTATGGCAACTAGCAAGTAGAACGTCATTTAACTATTCTGTTGGACACGGTCTTTAGAACTGGTGCACTGAATGGATAACTGCTGTGTCAATGATGGAAATCTTTAGGTTTAACTCTCGGGGTTAATGTTATGTTAGTGTTACATTTATATACAGTAACAACCTGCTAAAATAAATCTGCACCCAGACACTGATGAATGTTTACAGTCTGTATGAGATGCGAGCATGTTATATAATTTTGCATCTATTTGTGAATTCTGTTTTAAATCCGGATTCAGCTCATTCAAAGTGCAGAGCGATTCTGTTTGTTTGAATGAGAGAAGGAACTGTTTGTGCTTGTTGGAATAATTAAAGATCTGACTGACATTATGGAAGAGCTTCCTGCAGCGTGAGGCTCAGTTCATTGTTTTATAATGTGATGCTGCTTCTGAATGTGAATCTTTGTCTGATGGCAGATTTTTATGTTTTAACTTCAATTCTCAAACTTAAGCAGAAGTGCTACAATAACAAAGATGGACAACACACCTCCATTGTTGACAGGTGAACTAATGTATGTGTTTTGTGGGTCCTGCCATGTTGCATTTTTGAGTTTTATATGTGAATACACAGCATTGAGGTAAACACTTAGGGCCTTGTCAAATCCATTCAAATCATTTCTCAGAGTCTTTGTTTTTGTTTAGAGGAAAACACAATCTCTGAAAAGTGATTAAATGGATTTCAGGGTTCTAAAAACTATTTGAATCAACAAAAATCAACACCTGGAAAAAACATTGAGGTGAATTTTTGGTTTTTAGGGAGAAAAACTTTCCATTTAGTTACATCGAGGAAGTGGGACTGGAAAGATAAAGATTTTCTCAGACTGATTACGTTCCGCAGCTCAACCAATGAGGTGTGGACAGCTGGACCAGAAGGACAAATGATTCAAAACTGGAGGGAAGCTGTAGTTAAGCTGAATGTACTAAAAGCAGGGATGCACCAATACAGATGCCGATATCGGGCCAATACCGATATCATATACTTGTACTCCTTAAAGTTAATCAATAAGAACGATACCAATACCGATACTGATACTATGTACTCGTACTCGTTAAAGGTAACCGATACCAATGCAGTAGCTTTGATTGCGGTCAGAAGGCTTCACTGACTTGTCAGCTCTGTTGTAGTTTTCTAGATTGGTGGCTAGGGGGAGCTGTTGAGCTAAAGAGGAACGGTGTGATTAGGAGTGGAAAACTGCAATTTCACAGAAAATGTTCAATTTTCACATAGTTTTGTGATCATTTTTATAAATAAAAAAAACCCATCTAATTCACTCTCATTTGATGTAACGAAGCTATCGGCACTCAGTATTGGGAAGTACTCAGATCCAAGTATCGGTATCGTATTGGTTTGAAAAAAAAGTGGTACCGCTGCATCCCTAACTAAAAAACTTTAAATAAAACCTCAGACATGTTTTCTTAGCTTTTATCAGCTTGTTTGTATTTTGTACATAAAGGTCAGCCCATTTTCCACAACACAAATGTATTTAATGTGAAACGTTAACGGAACTTTATTTTAAAGTTTACTTTAAATATTTAATTGTGCATTGAAGACCATTTCTACTTACAGCTGTTTTCATACCTCAACCTGAGAAAAAAAAATACTTTTATGAACCTGTTTGTTTACAACCTAAATGTCTGATTCAGTTCTCATATTTTATATCTGCTGATGATTTCAAACATGTGATGGTAAAAAAGAAGGCAAGAAAAACAAACAAAAAAAGCGTGTTTTGTCTGCATGGTAGGAAAATTGTAAAATAGCTTGACAACCTCATAATAAGGTAAGCTTGTGAAATGTGCAAAATAAAACCTATCACATAAGGAATACTGTAAATGTAGCTTTTAGAGTTCACTCAAAGTGTCGCACATGTCCTCGGAACAGCTAGGATGTCATTTGGACTTCACATGGGATTAACCATAATATTTACATCCATGCATCAAATCTGCAACAGGATAAAAAGGAACTAGCCCTGATTGAACCCATTCACATACAAGAACATCCACTCAAGTTCTCGTTACCTCAAGGCTACAGGAGAGTCCCTATTTAGAGTCCAGGCTTTGCCTCATGATTTTTCCCAGCTCCGTTAAACACTTGAGGATTTCTGATCAGACTTTAATGTTCATACAGTATTCTGAATATTTTTTGGAAGGCAGTGAGTGTCCTTGTCAAGACCCAACAGTCCTAAATAGATGATAACCTGTTGTTAGATTCTCAGTCCTACAAATAATGAACACCACGTTGAACGTTTTGATGCTCAGTAATCTGGGGGTGAGGTCGGAGTTCGAGTGAAGGAGGGGGACACGCGGGTGCATAACCTCTGTACTGCAGCCAGCCACTAGAGGGTGCTTTGTTTAGTTTCACCTTCAACTTCTGCACCATGTTCATTTGTCTTATTAAATATAACAATGAACGTACAGATTGTTGACATTTAAATACTTATGAAAACTTAGGGTGATGCAATTAATGGTTTCACATGTGAGCAGCTTAGTACACAAAACTACAATCTCTTATCTTTAAATTTTATTTCTGTCCATTAAGTTTTAACTGGCAGACTCAGTGTGCTGACATTTAAACTGACAGCAGGTTGAACTGTATAAAAGTTTAATCACAAAAACGAAGGAAGAGGCTGCAGATGAGATCAAACCGAGGATTTGGGGGTCTGCTGCGAAGGAGACAAGGATCAATGGGAGGTAAATGAGGAATTCTTGTGAGCACAAAAGAGCTAATTTAAACTGGACTTTTTTCCAAGATTCCAAGAAAAAAGGAATGATCCTCGAGTATAAGACGGAGAAGTAGCATCGATGAAGAGTGGGCCGGTATCCATGTGAGTGTATGGCTGAGGTGACTCACCTCAGGCTTAATGAGCATCCAGCAAGTAGCTTAATAGAGGCGGCCATCAGCAGCCAATGAGGATACAACGAACTGACACCAGAGTGATGTTTCAGCCTAGGCTCAGCAGAGCAGTGATCAGTAATGATATGACATCGTAAAACCAAATAGAGGCTTAACCAGTGGGCTGGGCTTAGGAAAGAGTTTCCATGAGATCCAAAGCGGCATCCCTGTGACATCACACGGGTTAGTACTGCCCTAAAAGATAAACAATAAAAGCAGACAATCAAATCCTTTGCCAAAAGACACGTCCCACAATAAATGTGACATTTTATTAGTGCACATTCACTACATTTTATTGGTGCGTTTAATCCTGGAATTGCAGCATCAGTAAAGACTATACATAAATTAGCCGTAGGCTTTTTTACCCAAGAGCTGATTTTACTTTATAAGGGGCAGCTAACTGATCCGATGCACTTGTAAAAATCAACCAGAGATCAAAGCAGTGTGTTGTCACATTATCAAGTTTGGACGTCCATGAAAGCTGAGACCTTCGTGTAATTTGTCCTTTGTTTAAAAAACTAAACCCCATCAGACGGCTTAGCATTGACGTGCATCAGAGACATTACGGTCTCTGCCTGATTTGAGCTCCTGGACTGTCAGGACGCCTCCCTTCACTCACCCGTCTCCCTCGATGAGCTTTCTGTGCGATTGGAGGCAACGCGGCCCGTTGCAACCGATGCTGATTAAAGCGCCATCAAAGCGTGAGCCCCTGGCTTTGAATGCCTCACATGTCAGCTCTCACACGAGAGTCGTTCTGAATAATAACTATAGCTTAAATGCCCTTTCTCAGTCTTAAGATGAAAAATGCATCATTATCATCAACGGCCTCTTTTGGAATTCTAATGCTCCCGTTTAATGAATTTCTCCTTTTAAACTCTGCAGAAAGTTTCGCACCACTTTGTATTCCGTTCATTATCTGGATCGACGAGCCCGGGAACGCTCTGCTTTTAATTGTTTCGGTTTGATTCCCGCCAAAGTCAGGGCTGTAATTAAAAGAGGCACAAACCGAGGGAGATAAACTGAGAGTTAAATGGCCAAAGTGATCTTCAAAGTGCAGAAACGAGTGGAGTAGCTAACGGGTTGGACGTGACTACTGAGGCTTCTGGCTGATGTTTAGTTTGCTCAGATATCCACGGGAACACACACATCTTCCTTCGTCTTTGCCAACTTATTAGAAAGAAAAACACACATTCAAAATGTTTAACAGCTAAACAAATCAGCAACATCTCATTTATTTCTTTGCAACCTGAATAATTAAATCGTTTCCACTGGGGCAGCAAAGCCTGATGCTACGTGATTGTAAATTCATAGATTTTACGTTTAAGTTGCTGTTGTGGCTTCACAGAAATGCAGGCTGCAAAAACTCAATCGTCCATATTAAATAGATAAGAATGAAACACAGACGCTATCCTGTCAGACACAGATTTCTGCTCGCCACCTTCAAAGCAGCACTATCTCAGCGCTGACCCACGGGCTGACCTGCTCTGTTAGCGGGTTAGCATGAAAAGTGCTGAGTAGCCGGTTCCTACAAATGGGATTTCCTTATCGCCACTCTGAAAATATTCTGTCACCGGCTATAGATGACTCTCCATTTTTGCTCTGTGAATCATTTCCTTTCTGCTCTTTTTTCTCTTTTGCTCGATGTTCTTCCTCTCTGACAGGTCAGATGAATAAGATGCTGTTAGCAAATTGTCTGCTGATTAATGCTGCGACTGCAACAAGCTTCTTCTGGTTTTTTATTATCACAAAATGTTAAAAGTCGAGAAAATGAGGGTTGCTTAATTTCACCCAACTTTGATTTCCTGATTAAAACAATTTGAAATCAATTATTTGACATGCAAATGAGGCTGTTTTCTGTTTAAGAAGCTCTGCAGGGCTTTCAGCTAAGTTTGCATAAAGTTATATGCGAGTTAGACGTGTTTATTATGCATTTACATTCCGCAAAACAGGTCTCACCCATAATTATTAGCTTCAGCATTGCGGGAGAAGTGTCTGGGTCCTGTCCCTGCAGAGCAGCGTCTCATTATTTTCACTTAAACTGTGGAACTGCCTGGAAATATGTGATGCATTGCAACAGAGGTAAATGACAGAAGACAGCTGTAGTGAGACTGGATGAGTGAATATTCACTGGTCTGTGTCCAACGTGACTCAATCCTGATACACGATCAATGATCAGACTCATTAGATTAGCAATTATATGAGAAACCACAGAGATGACAATTATTAAGACAAACTTTTACATGTTTAATACAAAATGGCGGCTGTCCAACAGGTCTCCATATGATATGATTAAACGCTTTCACAAAAACAGACTAACTGAGCAGAACCTCATGCAGAAATTTAAAACCTTGCAGGCAGCAAATGTCCTTAAAGGCATACTATGCAGTTTTGGCTTGTTTTTAGCACCCCCTGGTGTCTGTTTAAGTTACTGTCGTAAAAACGTTAGCATTGTTTCTGCTCAGAAACACCTAAATCTAACTGTTGAAATGTCTCCTCAGCTTTCACTGCTTTCTACTGGAGCGGTTCATCACTCATTCAAAGAAATCAGCTGTGTTCAAGCAGGGAGAGATGGAAAAAAAGCAGGAATCATGAGCTAAAAACACTCTGGCGCTAGCATAACAGCTATGGTGCGTTCGATTTGTCCTCGGAAGTCGGAAATTCCAAGTTTCGAGTGGGAAAAACCAACTAGAACGCCCCAACGTCGGACTTCCCACTCGGAAAGTCAGATTTTTTTTTGTATTTTGACTTTGGGAAAAAAGATGGCGACTCCTCACAAGAACAGGTAAAATGATGTGAAAAGACGTTTATTTTGCAAGATATGCTCGTTCAGAATTACATGTAGTGCTTTGTATCTTCTGACTCTAAACAAATTCAGAGTGTTTGCCTGAGCAAATGAATTAAAGTCTAAAACAATGTTTTGGATGCGTGCTGCTAACAAAGGCTAACAATGGCAATGTGTTTGTGTGTGAACCAAACACGTAAAGAAATACAACCGACTTTGCAAACAGAACGCTGTAACTCGGGTGTGATGTCATTCCCAGTTCTGACCTCCGAGGACAAATCGAATCCACCATTGGGTTAGCCTAACCCTCGAAAGATACATGTGTTTGTGAGGCTTCAGGGCACCGGACCAGAGACTCAGAAGTTGCAAACGTGGTATTCTGGATCCAAGCAGCAGATGGGGCTGAGTGACTTTTCATTAATCCTGTAAAGGGTCAGATTAGCACAGACTGGATCAAGGACAAGATTTAAAAATGTGAAAAAGTTACATAGTGTGCCTTTAAGATTGAACTTGGATGTTAAAATGATTAAAATCCTTTAGTTTTGTCTAAACTTGACATCCTAGTTTGAGTTGAGGACATTGAAGTTGGAAAACTTAAAAGTACACAAGACGAAAAACAAAACATGCAGGTTTTGAGTTTCTGGCTGAAAGGAGGAGAAACGATTCAGTGACGGGAGCAGAAAGTTTTAATGATCTGAATAATTGCGATGTATTTTTTACTCTTGTCCTTGACAGCGTTGGTGTTAATCATGTTGACGCACCTTTTGGCTTCTCGGAGAGCCGCAGACAAGAGTCCCCTTTGCTAAAGCTGCTGGTCAAGATGATTAGCAAGTCATTACAACCCGATCGCACATTTTTCCACCCTTTAATGACGCGTGCATGCAGCTGCCAACGCACAGAGAGAGAGAGAGCAGTGAAAAATGAGCCCTCCTTCCTGACCTCCTCTCTGGAACTTGCTCTCTTAACTCCCCATCTCCACCCATCCGTTAACACCACTCCTCCCCCTCCTCTGCTTTGTAACGTCGACCGTGCGCCGCTTCTCCCCTCTCCTCCTTGACATTGATTCCCGTGATTTAAATCTTCCGCCTCACCACACAAATTATCCAGAATTTAAGGCCACTCTTGTGTTTCGCTCATAATATGCTCCAGTGAGAATTTAATGTTCTGTCTCCTTTCCCCATCACTCTGTTCTTAACTCTTTGTCCTCCTCTGTTTGCCTCCTCTCTCGTCTCCTTGTGCTCAGACCTTTACTGCATTACAATTTACAACGCTGGCTGTCTCTTCCTTTCAAAAAGAAAGCCTATGCAAGCACAGGGTGACCTGACAAAGACTCTCCTCTTAGAAAGGTGTTGGAATGTGGAGCTGAAAATGAAGTGTCAGGCTGCCACTTAAATAGACAAAGACAGGATCCACCAGAATAGGATAACGCTGGTTGATTCAGAAGGTGAGGTTACTTTAGCTTGTGAAAACCAGTTCTAACAAGTAGAAAGTTATTTATCTTTCATGCATTTTTAAAATATCTGAGGAAACAATGAGACGTGTTAAAGTGCTGCTCATGATTCAGTATAGAGTTCTCAACGGGCCTAAAATTTCAAATCCGAAACCAGAAAGTTCTTTTAACCCTCGTCCACTCCATCCTTCCTCTCTCACCTCATTAAATTTAGCGCAACGTAAGTGTTTTGTGACACAGGGCTTCTTACGTTCACTATATTTCACAGCAAACCGGAGATGATGGATTAACACGATGATGAAAATCTACATTTTAACAAGTAGAGAAGATGTTGATAATTGATTGACAGACTGCAAAATCAGAACCATGGACAGCAGCGTTGCTGTCACAGCTTCAAACGTTCTCTTCTTCCCTCTCTCTCTCTGTGTCCGATCAAATTAATGTAATACTTCGGCTTTGCTGGCATTTTGCTACTGCAAATGTGTCATGTGGTAAATATTATATATATTCTATATTCATAAACATACATATATAAGATATACTTTTATATATCTAGAACCAGAGGGTCGCCATAGGATTTGTTGCCCTTCTCCATTGAGGAGCTGGTGATGTGTAGGGGAGGATGATCAACCTCATTTCTAAAATCCACAATCTCAAAAGTTGTATTGTCATCTTCACACCATCTCACCAACTGTTCCACCTCTGTTCTGTAAGAGGTTTCATCATTAATACTGACGAGACTCATCACTGTTATACCATCAGCAAACCTGATGAGTTGATTTGTGCTAAAAATGTGTTGAAAAGTCATGTCAGCAAAGAGCATAGGACTGAGTACACATCCTTGAGGAACTCCTGTTCCCAGTATGATGCAGCATGGTGTCTTATTGCCAACACATATGTGCTATACAATCCACAATCATGTTACAGAGTGAAGTTTTCGGTCTGAGCAAATAAAAACTTGAACTAAACTTCTTGATAAAAGCTGACGAGAAGTCGATAAAAAGAATCCAGGCGAAGCTTTAGTTTTTCTTTACGACAGCACGGGGGCTTTGTATCATCATGATAACCAACCAAACTGACTTCTACAGGCTGAAACGTTAGCTAAAAATCAAAACATAAAGATTTAAATAGTGTTGACTTTTTTACATTCGTCTCCTGGAAGAATTAGAATTCTGCTCAGCTGAGGTTTCTCAAACTGCCAACATTCTGCTCTGGTGACAAGCTGTGTAAATCCAAGCATCTCTAAGTGTTTGTTTTCTGCCTTCAACAGATTTTTCTCAACAGGAGAGCATGTTTTAACTTGGAACTCAGTGTGCAGCGCCGTCAGGTTTTAGGGTGTCTATTCTCTGGTACTGACTGGTGAAGTAAAAGTAACTCGGAGATCGATCCAACTCGTGACAGGAAAAATTCAGTCTATTGTTTCCTCCAAAGGAGGAACTTTTAAGAGCACATCAGAAGCATTTTTTTTCTTAAACTTGATCCTCAGTTGAACAGCAAAAAGGAAGGTCGGGCAGTGTCATAAACTACTGAGGGGAAAATGTCTTTTGTCACTTTAGTGTCTGTAGATAGAAGCCTTGCAGATATGGCACTTCAAGTACGGAGGTTCCAAAATCACCTCCGAAATGGGATTATAAAGCACTTCACACCTCGGTGGCATTTACTTTCAGCAATATGCTATGGAGGGGAAAAGGCTTAGACAGCTAGAAAATGATGCAGACTTGAACTATAAATACAGAGAGAAAAAGGCACATCGGGTTTCTGTCTTCTTTTTAACAAATCGTCTTTTTTATTTTTCTTACACTTTCTTTTTTTTCAGTTCAGATTGCAATATTTCTGTCATTACTCCTCGAATTACAGATTTCATTCTTTTATACCATAACTTATGGTATAAACAGAGTGAGGACAGAGGGGAATACAAATATCTGGAAAAAAATGACTTTACTGGATGTATGTAAACAAAAAAAGAAAATCTGGCAAAAAATCTGTTATTTAGGATCATTTTGAAATATTATTTATATAAATTATTAATTATATTATTAAAAACTATACTATAAGATATTATAACATAATCTCATTAATAGAAAACAAAGCCTGATACTTAGTTTTTTTGTTTTAAATGTCCAAAAGATCAGCTTTATATTTATTTAGATATATATTTATGTACTCATGTATGAATTAGATTCTTGCGTCATCACATGATAAACAAAGATTGCATCATTTTTAATAGCATTTTTTACGGTGGCCCCTAGAGACAAAACGCATGCAAATCAGAAAGCATGCAAAAACCCAAAACATATGCAAAACAAAAAGCATGAAAAAACAAAAAACATGCAAATCAGAAAGCGTGCAAAAACTAAAAACACATGCAAACCAGAAAGCATGCAAAAACACAAAACATGCTAATCAGAAAGCATGCAAAAACCCAAAACACATGCAAATCAGAAAGCATGCAAAAACCCAAAACACATGCAAATCAGAAAGCATGCAAAAACAAAAAACATGCAAATCAGAAAGCGTACAAAAACCCAAAACACATGCAAATCAGAAAGCATGCAAAAACACAAAACATGCAAATCAGAAAGCATGCAAATCAGAAAGCGTGCAAAAACCCAAAACACATGCAAATCAGAAAGCATGCAAAAACAAAAAACATGCAAATCAGCGTGCAAAAACTAAAAACACATGCAAACCAGAAAGCATGCAAAAACACAAAACATGCAAATCAGAAAGCATGCAAAAACCCAAAACACATGCAAATCAGAAAGCATGCAAAAACCCAAAACACATGCAAATCAGAAAGCATGCAAAAACAAAAAACATACAAATCAGAAAGCGTGCAAAAACCCAAAACACATGCAAATCAGAAAGCATGCAAAAACACATGGTTTGCATGTGTTTTCTGTTTTTTCCTGTTTTCTGTTTTGCATGTGTTTTGTCTCTAGGGGCCACCGTACATTTTGACATTAAAGGCACACTATGTAACTTTTTCATATTTTTTTTATCTTATCCTTGAGCCAGTTTGTGCTAATCTGACCCTTTACAGGGTTAATGAAAACTCACTCAGCCCCAACTGCTGCTTGGATCCAGAATACCGCATTTGCAACTTCTGAGTCTCCGGTCTGAGGCCCCTGAAGCCTCACAAAGTAACGTATCTTGCATGGGTTAGGCTAACCCAATGTGGCTAACTGTTAAGCTAGCACTGGAGGGTTTTTTAAGCCATGATTCCTGATTTTTTCCCATCTCTCCCTGCTTGAACACAGCTGATTTCTTTGAATGAGTGATGAACCGCTCCAGTAGAAAGCAGTGAAGGCTGAGGAGACATTTCAACAGGTAGATTTAGGTGTTTCTGAGCAAAGACAATGCTAATGTTTTTACAACAGTGACTTAAAACGGACACTAGGGGTGCTAGAAACAAGCCATAACTGCTTATTGTGCCTTTAATTGATTTTTCTTCTTCATTTGTCGACTTTGTTGAGCTCATATTCCAAAAAAAGCCTAATGCATGACTGCACAACACAAATGTTACCTTTAAAGGCTTTTACCTGGAAGATTTGATGGAAATGCTGATGTGATGGTTGTGCGTGCTAAAAGAAAAAAAATTTGTCATTCGTGTGAGGGTTGGGTTTAATCTCCACTGAACATTCCCTCCCTGTTTGAAACCGTTATACTTTAAAAGCAGCAATCCACCCATGGAGACCTGCAGCAGATTTCAGCACTAATGGGATTAAAGCTCCCCTCCACTTTGAGTCATTGTGTTTCAGTCCTGCAGCTCAGAGTTCAATA
Source organism: Callopanchax toddi (assembly GCA_006937965.1). Taxonomy (NCBI): domain Eukaryota; kingdom Metazoa; phylum Chordata; class Actinopteri; order Cyprinodontiformes; family Nothobranchiidae; genus Callopanchax; species Callopanchax toddi. The sequence goes on along the minus strand of SSNR01000147.1, from coordinate 1,386,431 downwards.
AGAATACATTTTTACCTGGCTATTCTTTTATATTTGTTTCCAAATGGGTCAAAAACACATTTTTTGCACCTTTACACCCCTTTTTACTCTCTTATACATGACATAAAGAAGAAATCCATACCTTTCTGAGTCTAAGCATAAAGGTAAAGGCGCCGAGTCTCTTTAGGTTCAACTCATCCAAACTTTACTCCAACCTTGTGCCGCCGACTGACTCTAAAAGGAATGTTTAATTGCTCTGTGTTATTGATTCTCTCAGGAAAGGCTTGGGCTGCTCCATCAGGACACTTTAATGAGAGCAAAAAGGTTTGGGGTTATGGGGGGTGCTATCCACTGAGAGTAATGTGAGACGCTAGAGGGTGAGATGTCTCCACGAGACGAGTTCAAACTTAATCATGGAGCCAATTTGAATGCAAAACACTGTGGTGTGGCTACAAGAAGCAGAGGGAGGGGCTTTTATTGTTTTCATGCAGCACAAATGGGATCTGATGTTCATAATGAGACATTTTAGTGATAGAATCCAATGTGCAATCCATTACATTTATGTTATGGAAGTGACTATTTATTGCAAAAGCAACATGACATAAGTTTGACTTGTTTGAGGGCTGAGGAGCCACTTTTCTGTCTCTTCTCATTTATCTTATTTCCTACTCCTCTTCTTCTAACTTTCCTTTCCCTGCAGATGGCCCAGTGGGCTGGTCCTGTCTTCAATCCATTCATCAAGCTGTGCAGTACATCAGTGGGGCAACTTCCACACTTTGATGATGCTAGACCATCGAGTCCCCCTGGCGAATGTCTCTGTTCGTATCGTTTTTTGTCTCCTACAGATACCAAAAGCTGTCTCAATGACCCACGGTGTAACTGAGCTTTTAGCTGATGTGACGCTATAGGTTTCTAATATTTCACAATATTCTAATTTTCTGAGACACAGAATTTGGGGTTTTCATTATGTATTCATCAAAATGACGTAAAATAAAGGCTTAAAATATTTCACTCTATGTGTATAACCTTACAGAAAAAAGCACATGTGGAAGTCATGTTTGAGAACATGGGAAATTACCATGTGCTATATGGGAATTATATGTTTCCCATGTGAATTTGGAACAAGAAAAATGTAAACTTTACGTGGGATAAAAACCTTTTTGCTCCTTTTCAGTTCCATGGATGCCGTCCTCTGAAACCTGCAACATATACAATATGTAAGAAACATTAAAGCCACACTGTGGATTATTTCAGTAAGAGAGCAGTTTTTGAATCCAACGTCCCAACGGCTCCTCCTCCCAAGCACCTTGACACGCGCGTGCGGTCGCGTGCACACGGCGCATTACTTTGGTCTGTAAGCTGGACATAAACTGAAACTCCTGCTAAAAAACTACGATTACATTGAAGGTTTTAATCACTCACAGTTCACAAATGTCACAAAGTAAGAGGCTGCCCTCTCTGTCCCTGCTGTGTTTGATTCGTGGCTTTAAAAAGGCGGCTGTAGTTCTGAAGCTACAGGAAACGCTCGATCCAGAACGAGTCCTCCACCAAAATAAACGTGTATCCTTGGCAAGCCTTGCCATTCTGTTAGGAGAAATGTTTAAAAATAAATCTCAGCATCTGGGGAATGGAGGACTTTTTAGTAGAAATGAGCTCTGAGTCGCCTCCATACGGCTGAGACTACAGAGAAAGATACGGAGCGAGAGCGCCCCCTACTGCTACAGGTTTGCTTGAAGCATGTGCAGAAATTTGAATTTTATTGGCTGAAAAAGCTCAGCGGCCAGAAAAAATGCAAAGGAGTCTATAGGAGGAAGGAGGGTCTTCATCAGAACAACATATAATGTGGAACTCAACCCATAGATCATAGTTTAGACCTGAAATATCATTTAAAACATTTAGAAAACTTTGATACGTAGAAAAATACTCCACATAGGGCCTTTAAATATTTAAAGAAATAATTCAAGATCTCCCAAAGACTCATCCTAACCATTAATCTCATCTTTGATCAGTGCTCTCCCTCAACACCAAATTCAATAAAACTGGTCTTCCAGTGTGTGCTTCAGCCCTTTTGAGTCCAACTAGCTTTGACATAATGTCAATTCTTGTACTTTTTAAAAAGTCGGCTCTAATGAAATATGAATGAGTAAATAGCTACACAAGTAAGCTCCCAAGCAGAAGTTACTTAGTCCACCCGTCCATTTTCTTGTTTATCCAAGGTCAGGTAGGTCCAGGAGGGAAGTCCAGACACCCCTCTCAATTCCCAGGTCCCTCTGATGGATCTTAATGTGTTCCCAAGCCAGAGAGGATACATACTCACTCCAGCAAGATCTGGGTGGGGTGTGTCTGAAAAACCTCCAGAGGGAAGTGACCAGGAGACATCCTAATCAGATGCCTGAACCACATCAGCTGACTCCTTTCGATGTGAAAGAGAAGCAGCTCTACTCCAAGCTCATCCATGACGAAGCTCCTTACCTTATCTCTAAAGCCTGGGTCCACCCAGAAAACGTCAGTAATGCACCACGTAGCGCCCGAGCCGTGATTTTGAATAGAAACCATTGTAGTAAATTAGAGTTGTCCCACGAGGACCGCCATGTTGCATCCCAGATGTGCCGGTTCGTGCCACAGCACTAAAGATACGCGACAGTTCTATTTCTGCGCCGAGACGCGGCTGAGACACGTGTGTCACCAGATTGTGGAATACTTTATGAAACAGAGAATATGCTGAACCTATACGGCAAACATAAACAACCGCCGGTACATGGACGAGGAGCGTTTCGTTGTGTAATATTTTTGTAATTGAGCTTTTAGAAACAGACTTGTCCAATAAATACAGAAGCTCACTGACCAAAAGATGCACTTCATACTTCCTGTTCACAGTTCCCGCAAGATATTGTGACTATTGCACAATTTTGCAAGCTTCGTTCAACGGCGCTCCACTTCAAGAACAGATCCTGAGTGACCAGAAGACTTGTCAAAGACACGGCGCTACAGAGGCGCTAACTTCTCCTGTGGGACCTAGGCTTAAGACTGAGCCCAGACTCCATATGGAGGAATCTCATTTCAGCTGCTTGTATCCTCTCTGCTGATACAGGATATGTCCGAGGGAGGGGTTGATGGAGAACAATTACAAAAAGACCTCGCTGGGGACGTTGGAGACGGAGAAACCCTCCTGGAGCCGGGCCTGGAAGGGAACTCTTCAGGAAGCACCTGGGGGATGAGCCTTAGCTCAACCCTGAGAAGAAACAGGAAGCCGCATTCAAGTTTGCTCACCACCTGTGGGGAGAAGGTGAAGGTGGGACCCTGAGTTAGATCTTTATTTTCTGTAAAAGTGATGATGAGTAGCCACATTTATGGGCTGAATGGTGTGTGGTATGGTTTAGGTAATGATCTTTACATTGTGTGATTTACTTACTCTACTTTCTATAATCTAGTTCAATAAAAAGAACAATTACACTCACAGTCCATTTACAAAACATATATATTCTGAGGGAGTACAATATGTGGAGCTGAGCTCTCACTTGTCAAAATGCTCAGTGGTTTTGCCAGAATACCAGAGTTCCATAATAGATCCATTATCTCTTCATGATGTCAAACCCAGAAAGGTAACAGCCACCCAGAATTACCCAGGATGCCCCCCCTGACATCAGATTTTTTTTCCTCAAAAACACAAATGATACATTTATTCTTCTGGGAAACAATAAGTATATCTGAATGCACCAGAACGAACCACCTGGCATGAGAGGCAAACGCACAACGGAGACAAAGACGGGGATAACAAAGAACACCTGGAGGTTTGAAAACTGAAGAGTAACTGCTGACACGTTGCAGGTGTGGTGATGATAAGACCAGATGTGTGGGTAGAGAAGAAAGCAGGAAAAAATAGAATCCCAAGATAAAACATGCTGAAGTTAAGAAATGCAAATAATTATAGAGTAAATATATATAATTCACCTCTCATCTGATGCGAACCCCAATGCAGGACATGACGTATTTCTGTGCCAAGTAAACATGCCTAAAACCTCTTTTTCTCCTCTTTTTTAAACTTTAGGTAGTCAGCAAGCAGAGAGCTGTCTCACTGCTGGCTGCTGCTTTTTCTAAGGCCACTCGCTTCTGTTCAGTCTGAACTTTTCAGAGCGCCACAGTTTTCAAAGTTGCTCCTTTGCTTCGTGTACTTTTGTGAGTTTTTGACAGTCAGTGATGTGGGCAGAAAAGAGAATCGAGGAGATGCAGTTCAAGTCATGTTTGTCTATTTTGAGTTGAACTCTTAGAATCTGTCTGACATAAATCACACAAACCAGATTTCTCAGAGGTCATCTGCTAGTGCATTGCGTCGAAGTTTCATGCTAGTCGTGAGCTACACAATGCTAACATGAGAGGGGGGACTTTTTCATATAAAACTTCTGCTTGTGCCCAGACAAACAGAAATGGAGAAACTAATTTATTGTTGGAAAACATCATAGCCTTGTTAAAGCAGTGATATCATTAGAGGCTGTGACTGATAGCTTACTGAGCACATGTTAGCTTAACTAGTAGCTGTTTTGCCTCCATTAGCTTCACTAAATATGAGAAATTTGGAAATGTTGAACATGCATAAATAAACTATGTTCCTATTGAATAAAGAAGAGGAGAAAGTAGAAGCAGGGCATGAAAGACAGGAGCTAGTGTTTGTAGAGTAAACTAGTTTGGTGTAGCTGTGGTTACATGTCAGGGAGAAGGAGTTATTGGAAGCTAAAGTTTAAAGCCAAGAAGAGCGCCTGAGGTTAGATGACCTTTATTTTTAGTTTAGTTTGGGCCTCTGGTGTTGGATTCTAAAAATCTGTTTGGTTTGGTTTTGGTGCACAGCCTGTGTAGGAGGTTTTTGGTGATGGGTTAGAAACTTTGTTTTGCACAGAACTGAAAAAAATCTTCAGTTTTTGTACTCACTGATATTAGTTTAATTTCATCCTGGCTTCTTATCTGTGGTTGGAGGGCTCTTAAGGTGGATTGTCTGAGATACAATGACTCAAAAATCACTAATTAGATGCACAAAATGAACATTGTATAAATAACACTATGAGTTTTATTTCATAATAATATGTTTTTCTTTTTTCACACAACTCGGTCAAGTTTACTGTGTACGAAAATACAGTTATTTATTAGCTGGATTATGAGTACAACAGTACAACAGAAATTTATATTATTTTTAGGTTTTTGTTTGAATACTGAGTCAACCAAACATTTCAGCTAAATTTAATAATTTATCTAATGACAGCTCAGCTTCAGCTCAGGCCTTCTACCGTTGTCAGCTATTTAATTCAGCATTAGCATTCAAACAGCATTTCTGCAAGAAATGCAACTTTTTAAAATGCATACTTAGTAGGGATGTACCGATACCACTTTTTTCCAAACCAATCCGATACCGATACTTAAACCTGAGTACTCGCCGATACCGAATACCGATACCGATACTTCTACCACACAAAAAAATGCAACAAATTGGAATACAGGTTTTATTTTTTCTTCTCTGCTTTTTACAACAAATAACTGAGTTAGATAAAAATAAAATATTAATAAAAATGATCACAAAACTAAAATATAAGGTGAAAAACAACCATTTTCTGTGATTTCACAGGGAAATTATTGCAGTTTTCCCACATTTTAACCAAATAAAATGAACTATTTGGCACCATCTCCAGCTCTCAACCCACACTGTTCCTCTTTAGCGCAATAGCTCCCCCTAGTGTACAACAGAAATCACAAGTCACAGACAGGGAAGCCACTGGTATCATTTTACTGGTATCGGGCCGATACCAGTATCGGTGCATCCCTAATACTTAGCATTTAAAAAGCTTAGTTTATATCATGCATTGCCTGTCCAGTATGTTCTTTTTAATAGAGGTTTGCATTTTGAGAACTTTTTTATACTAAATATGTCCCACACAAAACTGTGTCTTAATTGTCTCACATTTTGATTGTTTAAAGACAACAAAGACAAGGCAACAATAGCTAGCTAACATCTGATGCAAAGGTAGAACAGAAAAAAATGCAACTTGAATGCATTTGTTTACCTACAAACACTATCAGAAGGGAAATATGTAATGTTGTATAAAGCATGTTTTCAGTAACTGAAATCCTGACCAGACAGATTCATATCTAACTACCCAGCTAAGTTAGCACACATAAAAAATAGATTTGAATAATAAGCAAATGATTAAATATTCCTCCAAACAGTTCTGAGGGAATTTCAACAGTAAAATAGCAGCTAATACAAATAATATTTATTTTGATACACATAAATATGAGAGCACACAATTTTTCAGTCGAGGTACACAAGGGAGACCCTGGGTCTGGTGTCTGGTACGCACCACATCTCTGTGGGTTCAAAGTGGTGGTGGTGGTTGATAAGCTGCCTCTGTTGTGTGTCGCCGGTACTGATCATGTGTGCGCATGCGCCGAACGTGCTGCGAGTGTGTTTTCTAGCTTAAGAGGTCATGTGAGCACTCATTTGCTATGCTGCAACAGGATGTGAAGCTCGTCAGATCGTGGGCTTTGCCATCGGGACAGCGAAAGCACCGGTCTGTAAAAGCACGTTCGGGCAGCAGGTTCTGGTATGCATGCATGATATCTGGTGTGCATGCGTACTGGACCAGTCACGTGCACCCCTGTACATAAATAACCTCATAATGAGATCAGGAGGTTTGAAGAGTTGCAGCTGATGAATCAATTCACTGGTTTCACAAAGAATCTGTTAGTTTTGTTCCAAGAGAAACAACGGATTGAATGTACCTGTATCAAAATATTAGATTTTCTTTTATGTCCAGCACTTTTTTTTCTAATCAAACACCTGTTGGAGTTTTTATTTCCTCTCTGTGGAAAAACACAACTTACTTTCAATCATGCTAAACTAGTGGTTAAATCAATCAGAGCTTTGGGAACATTCCACCTGTTAAAAATCAGCATTGTTGTTGTTAGCTTGTTAGAGTGCTGATTAAGTGTTAGCACAGCTGTACTGAAGAGCACCTCACTTTAACTGCAGGACTGAAACTGCATAAAAACACAGTGAAACACATTACTGCCTTTTGAAATAATTTCACATAGCATTGCATGCGCGAAACCATAAAATAGATGCTGCACACAATTAGCCTCTGCAATTAGCTTCTCTCTTCAGAAACGTTCTAAAGTCCTGCTTGTGATTCATGGGGCTCGAGAGGCTTGCAATCCGTTCTGTTTGGAGCAAAGTGGAGTTTTCACGGCGCTGAAAGAAGTCTTTATTTGCTTTCTCAGGAATGCTCGGTACATGATGCAATTATCCATGCATAATTACCCCCCACAATATGATGGATTTCACAGCTTGCATTTACCAGCGTGTGGGCTAATGCAAGTTGGCAGCGACGATTCCTCTTCATTATACCCTCCCAACAATCTCAGTGACACGAGATACCCATGAAGAGAGAAACAACATGAAGAGGACACTTCTGCCCTGTGCGCTTTTCTTCGTCGTCTGTTGTCTTCATTAGCGCTATAGGAGGAACGCTGCAGAATGGAAACAGCGTCTTATGATCTGCCTCCAGTCATAATACGGTACTCTAGGCTTTCATCAAAGGGACAGGCTTATTCAAATCACAGTGAAGCCCATTTGTCAAAACATTTCATCAGTTTTACACGTTGGCGGCTGCAACAGCAAGCTATCACGACAGTTTATGAGGCGGCTCCTATGGGTGAACTGCTTTTTAAAAAAACATCTCCCTGATTCCTGGACCAGCCCATAATGATCAAATAATCACGGCTTTGGACACACGTGAGAAGGAAATCTATAAATCAGTGTTGGTGCCAATGTGGAAACTGTTCAGAAATCAGAAAGTTGTCTAATACACGTTGTCTTATTTTGTAATGCCTGATAACTGGAATAAGTTTTAAAGGTGTAAAACAATAGGGCTGCAATACTGGTTTATTGTTGAATCTGAACAATATTATTTTTGTGAGTTTTTAACGTCAACTTTGGGATTTATTGTTTGCAACAAACAAAGACCTGGAAATTAACCCTGTAAGACCCAACCCATCAAAAAATACCCAGAAAATTCAGATTTTTTGAGTTTGGAGTCCTTTTTGGACCTTATAAATAATGGGAAAAAAAAAAAAGAAATGAAATATCACTATGCAAATATGTTTTTCAATGTGTATCGTTTTTGATACGTCAGGTATTTTGTGCAGTTTTTTTTTACTCATTTTGTTCATCTGAATAGTAATAAAGCATTTATAACACATTTATATCCTATTAAAACACTGAATTTTCTTTAAAACTTCCTTAAAGTTTTTTTTAAAGCATACAAATGAACATACTGTGCAACAACATTATTGATATTTTATATGAACTTTCCTTTGATTTGGTTTTTATTTTGCATTGTGGTAGATCTGAAAATAGTTCCTGTCTTTGTATTTTCACAGTAAACATGGTGAAGTGATTGCTTGTGTGGTGCTTGAGTTTCTCATGCTGAAAAATGGTCAATGCCATCTTTTTGCACATCAGGAGGCACACTTGTTGGCCTTTTGTGATGGTGAGGTGTTCCTTCTATAGGGGATAATGGTCTCCCAGGCTGCAATGTCCTGCATTTGTAAGAGGTACCAATAACAACTTGGAACTTTAGCAGGGGCATGGGTTTAGCATTTCATCTGTCACTAAAACCTATATATGATGTCCAGTAAGGTTTGTGGTTTGATTCTTCTGCAATACATTCATCTAACTCTACATCTGGAGATTCAAATATATGACCTTATAAACCCGCTGTATCAAATTTGATACACACATTTTCAACATGGTTTTACTATGAATTAAGTTTAAAAATTTTAAGCTGTTTTACATTGATTTAATCCATTAAACATTCTTATTGAAGTTTCAGTAACAAATAAAATGTTTTTCTTACCATAACCTGTTGAAAATTGGCAAAAGTTTGCATGAAAAACTACGTCTGAGTCACTGACTGAGCGCAGGCATTTTGGATGTCCAATTTGAAAATCTATAGATGGAAAAAACACTGACCCCTGGTGGTTATTTTGTAAACTGCATGTATCTTATTATATACATCAGGTTTTTTGGGAAAATAAAACTCTCACTAAAAATGTAGAGGTCTCAGAAAGTCGTGTATCAAATATGATGTGAATGACATTATAGGGTTAAAGTAAAGGTTTCAACTCCAGCAAGATCAAATGAATTAAATCAGGCTCCTGTTATTTTAATATTTGTTATTTAATACAATTATTTAAACAATAAATTCACTTAAAAGTGGGAAAAATCAAATCTACATATTAGGCTCCATAAACATGGTAAAGTGTTGTTATAAGAAATAAATTCTGCCTAATTTATTTTAAAAAACTAGGGATGTGCCGATACCACTTTTTTCAAAACCGATCCAATACCGATGCTTAAATCTGAGTACTCGCCGATACCGAGTACCGATACTTCTACCACACAAAAAAATGCAACAATTTGGAATTCAGGTTTTATTTTTTCTTCTCTGCTTTTTACAACAAATAACTGAGTTAGATAAAAAAATATATATATATTAAAAAATGATCACAAAACTAAAATATAAAGTGAAAAATAACCATTTTCTGTGATTTCACAGTGAAATTATTGCAGTTTTCCACATTTTAACCAAATAAAATGAACTATTTGGCACCATCTCCAGCTCTCAACCCACACTGTTCCTCTTTAGCTCAATAGCTCCCCCTAGTGTTCAATATAGGAAACTACAACAGAAATCACAAGTCACAGACAGTAGTGATGTGACGTTCATGAATGAACCGAATCTTTTGAACGGCTCTTCACTGTGAACGAGGAGAACCGAGTCTTTGTAGATAACCGTTCATTTTTGTGGGTGACTGTAAGCACTATGCATGCCTGGTGATTGGGAATTGGTGATTGGTGGTTGGGAAAGGGCTTGGGTGATGAATCGGTTGGAGGTGTGAATGGCTGTTTTTCAATAGGATGAGTTGAAACTTTCAAGATAACAAAAGAAGTCAAGCTGCCTTCATTGTCAAAGGTGCAGCTGTGCCAATGGGTGTGGCTGTCAGTTGCAAACAGACCACTTATCAGTGTTAATTGGTCCCATCACTAACAGACAGTGAAGCCACTGGTATCGGTTCCTGGTATCGGGTAACTTTAACCGATACCGGTATCGGTAAAAAAAACCTGACTTTGATTCTCTGTGCACGCATCAGTTCCGTGTTTGGCGTGAGGATGGTACGAGACTTCCGGTCTCTGTGCTAACGATGGGAGGTGGGAATTTGATCTTGTTGATACTGTACAGGATGGCACACAGCAGTGGTGGTTAGACCTGCTGTCAGTATTGATTATTGATTATTTTATTCAGTCATAACATCAGATAAAACAAACAGAAAAAAACAGAGTGGGGAAGAAAAAAAAAGAGCTAACAACAACAACTTAAAAAGATAAGCCAAGATTATCACAGACAATTCCCACTTCCTCTTATAGATAAATAATAATACATTTACATAATGTTATTAACTGAAAGGATATAGGCTGAAGTATAACTTATTAAAGCCTACCCATCACAATCATAACCTGTTTACCACTGTCTTGAAAGCTACAGTTGAGACAATACAGCTGAGACATTTTTCATCATTAACAAAACTGAAAAAGAAATTATAGAAATATAGACATCATGATACATTTTCCTGTGCACGGTAATTTCCAAAGGAAATACATTTAAACCTCTTTTTGAATGTTTTTAGGGAGCTGGAGTTTTTTTAAACCATCAGCAAGACTGTTCCACAACCTCACACCTCTCACTGAGACACATCGACTTTTTTTATTAGTTCTAATTTTCTTTGTTTTGAATATTCCAGTTCCTCTTAGACTATATCCACCTTCTCTGTGTTCAAACATCTTTTGGATACAAGGTGGGAGATTAGCATGATGTGCTTGGTATACCACGGCCAGAGTGTGCAGATCAACAATATCAAATAATTTTAAAATTTTTAAGTGTATAAAAATAGGGTTTGTAGGGTAGTATGTTGTTGAAACGCACATTTTGTCAGTGTACATGTCATGTTTAGGACATGAACACATAAAAGCTTGACATAGAAGGCCACGCACAAAAAAAGAAGAAAGATTTACAAAAAAATTTACAAGCTCCCGAAAGGAAACTAGCAAACACAGTATGTGCTTCCAGCGGCTACCGGAAGTTTACGTCCATCCTGACCTTCTACTGGAAATTACGTAACGTAGCTGCGTGCACAGAGCCCATTATCCTTTTGGATGTCATCCACTATGATGAGTTTTTGCAGAATTCCAGAATGGAATTAAGTCAGGTATTAGTCATCAAATGGAAAATCCAATATAATAAAGTCAGCTGTGGTCCTCTAAACTCCTCCTGGTCAGTCATTTAGTAGTACTTCAACGTGGAAATTGATTTTTGGATAAAAATGTGATACGTACAAAGAAAACTTCAAACCTGAATCACTGGATACATTTTCATGGCCGATTCTGCACATAAACACTAAACGTCTCTGGAACTTGTTGAAGCACACAGCTGAAAGGAGCAGATTTTTTTTAAAGTGCTCTATTGAATTAAATGTTTTCTATATTTTTGCAGGGGTCTTCTCCAAAAGGATGGCTTATTTGATCTAGTTGCTTCCTGCACATATTTGGATAAATCTGCAACATTAACAAGCTATGAGTCTGGTCAAATGACTAAAACAGTGTGAGGCAGCTGACCTGTTCTCACTGATGTCTGAGACGCTGACTCAGCAAGAAGTCTGGAATAAATGTTAAAGTAGTTTCTGCACTGGTCTAGAAAATATGATGAAACTGCTTCTGGATCATCAGATTTCAAATAAAAGCAAATACTTCTTGAATGATCTGAAGGTTTTCTGTCTTCCAAAGGAAGCTGAGATTTTAAAAAAGAGACTAAAGTGTCAGACAGCCACAGGTGCTGAACTAGAGCCTCCTTCCACCAAAAGGCCCTCAGGTTCAGCACCGGGGAAAGGATGAATGAGGTGTTGTGTCTGACACCGAGAGATTTAAGTTAATAAATGGTCTGCTTGATCTAAGGCCGGCTGTGCAATTGTGTTTGGACAGTCTGATGAATTGTGGACCAGCAACCGTCCTCACTTTCTCTCCTGAACAGGAGCGATAATTCTTGTAGGAAAGCCGGTGTCTTTAACTTGTGATTTTTCTCCATGAGGTGAGCCCTCCTGACACTGCTTTGGTCTTCTGCTTTTTTTTTCTCCTCTTTTGTGAAAGCGGAGATGCAGAAACAAAACTAGATCTTGCCCTGCTTTCCTAGAAACCTCCTTTTCTGAAACAAGGAGGGCAGAAAGTGAATAAATGTGTCCATGCTGAAATAAAATCTATTTATTTTGTTTTGACGGAAACGGATTTTAAACATCGTGCAGTTTTTATGTTTGTGCCCAGCATGAGTAATAACTGGTCTTAGATATTAATTAGCACATTTGTTTTCCTTTCTTTATTTATCTCGGGTCGTGTTGTTTATCTCCTAGTCAAACTAATGTTTTGCGGCCTTCCATCTCTCATCTTTTGAATTGAGTTACTGGACTTTCTGCCTTTGCAGCAGCTCCGATTTGGTGATAAAAGTTATTTATTTACTTCCATCCACACCCCTCCTGTCTGCATTTGGGTCCTGAACACACCCATCAAGGCAATAAAATATCAGCTACCGAACAGTAAACTCCTTTTTATGGATGCATGTAGTTTGTCTTTCATGGCAGCCCTGTAGAGTTTACTTTGTGTTGTTTTGATGTCACAAGGTTGTAAACAACTTCATTAAATTGCTTCTGCAGAGTTTTTAAGTTACAAAGTAAAGAAACTCAGAGCTATTACTGATATTTAATATATTTATGATTTTTGAGCTTCAGCTTGGATTGATAGTGAATGCATTGCTGCTAGTTATACTCAAAAGTTTATTGTAATATTTTTGTGTTTTAGCTTGTTGTTTGACAGTTTTACTTTCCCAACAAAGAACGTGTAACCTCTCTCTGCCAGGATATCTTTGCTCAGACTGTGCGCTCATAGGTAAACGCTTCATTCCCAGATTCTCACCAAGTGATTATTAGTAGGGATGGCTTAATCATTTTTTTGTCCCTTGAGTCTGAGTTATTTGATTTTGAGCGTCTACTGGTACTGAGTCCCGATCCGATACTTCTACAATGTCATTACTTTTATAAAATCTATAGACCGCAGACTCATTTGCACTTTTCACTTCAAGCTGCTTGTCCAGTGTTTAACCAATAGCATCTCTGCAACAAATTGACCGCATATGATGCAGTGTGGAGTCAAGAGGACTGCATAACTATAGATAGGGCTGCACAGAACTGGGCCGCTAGTCCGCAAGTGCATCAGATATCATGTCCAGACCCCTCTGCTCAAATGCGCCTCTGCACCAACCACGCATCCCACGAGCTGATGAGCTTCACATCTAACTGGGAGTGGTGAAGTAACACTGACACTGGGGAAGCTGCAGACTCTAGACGCAGAACTGTCAAAGTCCTCAAACGACGGCAACAACCAGCTCCACTGTACAGAAGCAATAATCCTCCGTCCAGGGGTGTCAGACCGCTGCGGCGTTGTTGCCTGGAGCAATGCACGTGTGCTTCACCCCACCCCCCTCCTGCTTATGGTGAGGGTCTGCATACAGAGCATCAGTGCCAAGTTCCCCCATGAAAACCTCAATGAAAAAAAATAAGTGCACCCCTGATTATAGATGTGCTAAGAAATATTGAGAATATATACATATATATCCGAGTCCTGATCGGGAGGTAACATCCAATTCCAATCGAGCCTAAAACCACGGGGTCAGGCCCAATTTCCGATCACATGATCAGATCGTGACGTCCCTAATTATGAGGTTCAGTGTAAATAAAACACGAATCGTTGGTGTCTCAGCTCAAACACACGAGACACGCCGGTTATGTTCTTTTAAACTTTTTCTGTTTTAATGCCAAGCTAGCTTACCTTAAATGTAGCTTAATTTATACCTTCTTTTTGTAAATTTCACCCAGAAAGCAAATGAGCACATTTCTCCCTAAATATTCCTTCTGTCGGGTTAGCTGAATATTTTCCATCATTGGCCGTTTTTTTATACCGATAAATTTGAAGGCTGTCAGTCATTTTGACAGATTGCAATTGACACCCCTGACCACTTGGTGGCGAGTGAGCATACTAATTAGACGTTTTGTCTCTTGATGCATGATGTCGATCAGTTCACCAACACCCTTGTTGCTATAGTAACCTGTTGCGCACTACACAAAGGGGCATAAGCAAACACATGTGCGACACCAGAGAAGTCGTCTATGGCAAAAGTCCAAAACCTCATGACAAAATCCTCTGCAGCGATCTCACTTGAGATGCTGGATTACGTGCGATCTGGTGCACGACTCAAGTCCGTGCAGAGCAGTAGGAGACCACATCAGACCACAGGTGAACTGTAGCCACTGGGGCCACATTCAGTGGTTTTTGTCCCTGGAGAAAAACTGCTTGATGTGTGACGACACGATTCTCCCGATTCAGCGTCAGCAGACTGAATATTATGCAAATAAATGAAAATGGAATGTCTTTGAAGATGTCAGCGTTATCATTTTAAAAATTAAGAAGTGATGGATTAAAAATAGGTAAATGGATTTTTTGGAACCTGTCAGTCAAAATGACAGATGACAAGAAATTCTTGCACAACCTCTGCATGGGCCTCACATATTTTTAGTAGATTATTAGCCGTAGAAATGGAATTAAACATGTGATTACAGAACTTGTTGCATTTTTCTCCGTGAAGTTAATTTCAGCCATAGACATTTGGACTGTTTTAATCCAATTAAACTGTGGTAAATCATTGGTTTAAGACTTTTGCACATAAAAATACATAAAAATTAATTGATTTGGTTATCGTTTGCTTGTTGCCTGAGATTTAACTGCTGAATTTCCTTTGATACTGCAGACTTTTAACCTGCCACCCACTCCGTTGTCAACACCAACAGTGTAAGCTACAACCATAAATCGCCATAATAATTTTGCGGAGCCGCTCACTTATAAAATATCTTTTTTTAAAAGCTGTCGTTTCCCAGATGGAAGTTGCAGTGAGGCCCATCAGCCGGAGTAGCTGCTGAATGACTAGAGTTCTGCCAAATTACTGCCTTTCACATGAAGACAAAACATGAAACAGTGCTGCTTGATTTGCTTGTGTGTCATACCAGATGCATAATGCATCAGAACCATGAATAATTTACATAAACAAGTGGAGGGGATTTGTTTGGTGCTCTGCCAACCTTCTTTTTCTACGTCTATACCTCAAAGCTCGTGTTTTTTCTCCTCCTTTGTTTAGAAACAAATCTGTGGGAGAGACAGATGGCAGAGGAGGTGAAACAGGGTCTCCCACTCTGCTGGAATTAGTGGTTGCCATGGTAATCAGGTGACATCACCTGGCAGAAGGGATTATTTACATGTGTGAAAACATGTATTCATTGTACCGATGTTTTAGAAAACAAATTCAAGACATCATGTGTTTTTGGGAGTTGGTATTTCTAACAATTTAGAATCTTCAAATTTTCACCAACAGCCGTTGAAGTTTAGGAACACATGTTGAACTTTCAGACTCATCGTTTAATTTGAAAGTAAAATATTCTCCAGGGTCGACCCAAGAAATAGCAGAAGATTTCTCTAAGCTGAGACTACCTGCACGGGTAGAGGACGGTCTGCTGAGGACGCTGTCCCCAAAACCTGGATCCAGATGAGCTGCACAAGACAAGAAAGACCTCCTGCTGAGACGAGACAAATAAAAAGTAAAGATGCATCACGTAACTGAACATGGCCAGAACTGTATTTATGCATATTTGGCATAATGGGTCATCAGCCAATTTGAAACTCAAATATCTGATTTTTTTTTTAGCCCATGAATGCACCATTGCCAAGCAGCGTTTTAAAAAAATGACCTTGTTCACAAATATAACCAATAAGAAATCTTTTATTTGCTAGTTTTTTCTTCCAGAATAATAATTTTCAAGTTATTCAAAAAAGTATTGTGGGTAATATTTAAAATTATTATAATTTGTGCACATTAGGAATTCACACAATAGCAAAAGTTTAAATGTATTCCCATAATTCTTTGAAATAAACTGGCCAAAATTGGGAAGAGATGTGCAAAAGTCAGGAATTCTTCAAATATTTGGATGCATAATCTTTTTTATTTAGTTTTGTAAAGATGATCTTCCTGTTACAATACAATACTGGTAAGTTAATGTATTAATTTTTTATTGACAACAGCTGCAGGGTTTGGTTTTGTTGCCTCTGATAGACCCAGTCTCTCATGAACGGTGTCTAAAGGAGCGTTTTCTAACAGAGGGGAGAAGAAACTCAAGGTAATGAATGGAAATGAACACCATGATGCAAACAGCTTTTACCTCCTCTCTGTTTGCATCTTTGTTCATCATGAATTGGAATATTTTTCATCTCTCTTATTTCTCAGCATTAATATTTTTCCCCACTCATCCTTTTATCATTTTCTTGTCTTTTCCCTGTTTGATCCCATTTATTTTTGTGTCAAAATATCTCATGAAACCTCTAAACAACTTTTAAGCATCATAAATGAAGAAGTTCATGATTATAAACCATGACGATGACTGGATTGGTGGTAAAACTATGTGTCATCTCGTATGTTTTGTGCAGATTTGTTCTCGTCTCTCCTGTCTTTGAACCTCCTGGAAGCTGACTGATTGCTCTCTGAGTGGATCCTCTGAAACGCCCCGAACACCTGCCCTCTCAGAACAAATCTGCCCACTTGCTGCTTAGCAACTCCAAATTAGCTTCAGCACTTTCAGTATTACAAAAAGGATTTAGAAAATACTTTTTTATTATCAGGGTGATGCCCAAAATGAAGCCACGATGCACTAGAACATCCTCTGATTCAGTGACTGTCAGTGTGACTTCCTTCCTGAGGAGTGGGACTCCTCTCTCTCCGCTGTATGATGGACAGCAGTACACAAAACACCAGTAGAAAATAGAGCTGGCAAAACTTTCACTTTTTTCTACATTCTGTCAAACGAGAGAAGGAGGCGGTACAGCAGATCAGTAACTGAGAACAGGGAGACTTAAGTAAAACCGCCCACTGTGCGCTGTCAGAGAGGGGCTGTGCAGCTGAGTCTTCTTCATTTTTATAGATTATTGCAGCGTGAATGGAAAGGAAAGTCAGTTACTGCAGAACAATTTATAATACAGTAAAAACTTCAGATTTAAAGTTTATGTTTCAGATAGGGATTTTCCGATACCACTTTTTTCAAAACCGATCCGATACTTAAATCTGAGTACTCGCCGATACCGAATACCGATACCGATACTTCTACCACACAAAAAATGCAACAAATTGGAATACATGTTTTATTTTTTCTTCTCTGCTTTTTACAACAAATAACTGAGTTACATAAAAAAAAAAATATATATATATATATTAAAAAATGATCACAAAACTAAAATATAAAGTGAAAAATAACCATTTTCTGTGATTTCACAGTGAAATTATTGCAGTTTTCCACATTTTAATCAAATAAAATGAACTATTTGGCACCATCTCCAGCTCTCAACCCACACTGTTCCTCTTTAGCTCAATAGCTCCCCCTAGTGTTCAATATAGGAAACTACAACATAAATCACAAGTCACAGACAGTAGTGATGTGACGTTCATGAATGAACCGAATCTTTTGAACGGCTCTTCACTGTGAACGAGGAGAACCGAGTCTTTGTAGGAACTGCTCATTGTTTTCGGGGGTGACTGTAAGCACTATGCACGCCTGCTTTGTATTCACTTTTTAATTTCATGGCGAAACAAACAAAAGCCTGTTAATGCAGGCCGGGGGTCTGAGGGTGAAAGGGAGGGGTGTGGAGAGGAGTTATTGTTGGGAAAGGGCTTGGGTGATGAATCGGTTGGAGGTGTGAATGGCTGTTTTTCAATAGGATGAGTTGAAACTTTCAAGATAACAAAAGAAGTCAAGCTGCCTTCATTGTCAAAGGTGCAGCTGTGCCAATGGGTGTGGCTGTCAGTTGCAAACAGACCACTTATCAGTGTTAATTGGTCCCATCACTAACAGACAATGAAGCCACTCGGTTCCTGGTATCGGGTAGCTTTAACCAATACCCGGTATACCCGGATACCGATAACCGGTATCGGGCCGATATCGATACTGGTATCGGCCCATCCCTAGTTTCAGATTAATTAATCATCCAGTTCGCCTCTTAACAGTATGCCATCAGCTGTTTATTATTAGGTTACTGTTAATAGTTCTTCAACATTAAGTAAGTAGATGACCATAACTAACATTATTAATTATGCCTAACTAGCGGTCATCACTATTTCCTCCTTAGGTAATGGTTAAGTAGCTGTTAAAGGTACAATAGGGAATTTGGTAAACAATGTAGCTTAAAACTTTATTTTCATGCCTCTTAACAACGTTCTATATATATATATATCTATATAGTATATAAATATATTGTGGCGATAAAAAAAACTGAAGAAATTAATAAAGTGGTTGTCTAAAAACCTCAGCGAATCATACGATTCGGACCAAACGATACTATTGGACAATCCGGCTGTGTGTCTCGCACTGCATTTCTGCACTGCTTGGATCCTCCATTAAAACGTTCTGGAGCATTTTAAAGCAGAACATCCCGGAAGTGGAAGGACTGAAACAGCCGGTTGTTAGCGCTTCAATATATGGAAAAAATACAAGAGTCCCAAAAAGAAAAACACCTTTTTAACTAGCAGAAAACTAAAAACGTTTGGACGTAGAAAGAGGAAAAACCAGGGGGAACGTTAGCATATCGTTTCAACGTCTGGCGTTTTGCTCTCTATTGTTACTGTAGCAATGTGCGGCCACGTGTCCAGGTGAGGCACGGCATAAAGATTATACCCGACGGGAGGAGTGAGAGCTCTGAGACGTATTTTTGTAAAATAGCTAGTTAGCTTGTTTGAAAATTACCTATTGCACCTTTAAAGGCGCACTAAGTAACTTTTTCACATTTTTAAATCTTTTTCTTGAGCCAGTATGTGCAGTGCACATTTACAGTGCAGCTTTAATTTCATAATTGTTTAATAGCAGGAACTAAAAACATAAATATAAGAGATTTGAACCACTACAGTACCGCCAGAAAAAATATTATAATAAAGGTAAATTACTACAAGTGTTCAGGACAGCTCTCAAAAGTAAAAAAACCTGTGTTAGTATCAGACATGTATTTTTTAGAAAAATATTTATATGATGTAATATGTATTGATTTAAAAACTATGTGAGCATAAATATGACAAGTATTCGTAATATAATACAATGCCACAATGTTTATTATTTATATCACTAGTAATAATGTCAGTATGCCTCTTTTTTTGTTATATTTCTTTATTTAGTAATACTGCTATTATTAAAAATGCTGGAATACTTTGGTTGGATTACATACATATAAAAACAGCGTTGAGCGTTAAAATTATGCTAAATGTCTTTATTTTATTCATATTTACTTTTAATAGCAATACTTTTTGTTATAATAACTATATTATAAAATAACATGAAAAAAGACAATGATCCTAATCAAACAAATATGACTCTAACAGAACTGTAAATGTATTTTATTTTTTAGGAAGACAACATTTTAGAGGGTTTAAGGCTAAGCTGGGTTTAGTGCATCCACTTTTGTTTCTGCGCAGTAACATCTGCTTGCAGCCTCTCAGGTATGTTCTGTATAATACAATCGTTACGATAAGTAAGTGCTTGTTTTCCTCCCTCTCCACTACATGCTGCGCCCTGCTTCCTGCACTAACACTGGACACAGGTGCTGTAGTCCTCATTAGTGAGCTGCCAAATCTTTCAGTCTGGACATTAATTTAACTAAAACCCTTTGAAACTGTTTATTTTTCAAGCAATAACATCGAACGTGTCGTGTTTAGTGATAAATGCGTGCCTTTAAATAGCCCTGTGTCATCATGCTGTCAGATAGACGCTCTATCCTTCTAAGCCAGAAGTTCTAAGTGATATTTGGAATCAACAATGGACTGGTCACCTTCGTTTAACAAGCGAGCAGCTGTAATGGCTGCCTGCCGCGATCTGTCCAAACTGGCTCTCAGATATGCACCTGCAGAGTTCCTCCACACCCACCGCTCTCACATCAATACACGCCAGATGGATAGAAACAGAGAGAGGGAGGGTCGGGGGACAAAAAATGTAAAAGTATGCTCTGGAGCTCCAGCTACCCAAAAGAGGTTTTCTTTGACAAGCCTGACAGCAGATCACAGCCCCCTGGATACCTGCTGGCTGGAGCAAAATGTGCTGCATGATCACAAGCTTTGCATATCTAATCAGATATACAGTGAGGCCATTATCCACCAGCTGCAGAAGGGCTTTAGAAGATCCCGAGTGGAGATACCGAGGCTCTCTGAAGCTCTAACCTCCAGGCATGGCTGATGAAGATGATTGTCCAGGAAATGCATGAGCCTCACTCCAACGTTCTGCATGAGGTAAACTGGAAGAGGGACATTTATCATTGTCTGGATGCTGCCTGTCCCCGGAAAATTGACTCGAAAAGGATAAATGACTAAGACTGAGAGGTAGACATTCCACTTTCTGACAGGTTCAGTGATCCTCACAGTCGACAAAGCATCTGAGGAGGAGGGGGATGAAACCTTGTGGCTTTGAGACGACATGGATGACATTCAGGTTCTCTGTCCTTCTACTAAATAACACTACGATCACACACATACAGTATAAAAATACCACAGGAGTCGCGATTAAAGCATTCTGATTGAAACTCCATGTTTATATTGCCTCTGTGGGTGGTGGAAATGAATGTTCATATTAAGTAAGTAAAGAAACAGCATGCAGCGCTAATATCTGCAGGGCGTACAGATTATGATATTAAAGCGCGCTCTGACAGAGGTGGGATGAAGTGGAGCTGACTGGAGAATTACAGACTGACAAACTCACCCAAGCCCTGAAATATTGATCTGACAGTAACTCACCATGATTTCATATTGATGACTCTGTCAAGGTAAAACATTTTCTTGTTAATTAGCTTGAATAAAAGTGGAATTAATGAGCATATTTCGTATTAAAAGGAGGACGCGTGCAGTTCAGGACGGTACGCAGTGACTGTTTTTAATTAGGGAAATGTAACTGAAACAGGTGCAGGGAGAACATAAATCACTGCTTTATACACTGTAAATAAAAGGTTGGGCCAGGGTTGATAGCATCTGTCCGTTTCCTAGCAACAGAACATCTTTTCTTCTTTTCTTTTTTTTAAAAAAAAAAACAATCAACAGGAAATTTGACTAAAATCAGACACATTTATATTAAAATGATTGTGAATTTACGCTAGACGTTTAATACTCAGAGTGTAACACATTTTACTCACATTAATTGAAAAAATAATCATTTAATTGACTTTTTATAGTCATTTTCAAAATCTATATATTTACTTGGATATGTTTTTCTTCAAGTTTTGTACTTCAATACATCTTAAATCACGTCTGTCACGGAGTTAAAATACATGTAAATGTAGAAATGTGATGAGAAAAGTCACACTAGCTGCAGCAGTGCCTGGGTCCGTTCCCTCCCGATCACTCAGTACATGACCCGACTAGAAAAGTGATGACGAGCAGTGAGGGAGGAGCTTCTCTTTTCAAAAGAACCATAGAAACTGTGTGAAAGCTCCACCTATCAGCGCTTCTCTTTGCTTGCTGGTGTGTTAATGGAGCGGACCCACTGGTAGAATAAAATGTGCAAAAGTCCCAAGGTGGAGACAGTGACATCAAAACCGTGCCATCCTGATTTCTGATGAGATTAGACATAAAGTGAGGAAACCTCTGGAACTTTTGACTATACTGGTTCACCCACAAAGTTAAGGGCCAGTTCACTTGGCAGGATTTTCAAATTGTAATTCATAATTAAAGTGAATTAAACTCAACAAACGGGACATGTTTGAGTTCATTTTAGCCTGCCACAGAATATGCAGAGGGTTAGGCTATTATTATCTCTTAATTCCGAAAAACAGAGCCGTTTTTATTTATTTTTGTAAAAATGATCTCGTTAATTCAGAAAAACAGAGCCGTTTTTATTTATTTTAGTAAAAATTATCTCGTTAATTCAGAAAAACAGAGCCTTTTTTATTTATTTTAGTAAAAATGATCTCGTTAATTCAGAAAAACAGAGCCTTTTTTATTTATTTTAGTAAAAATTATCTCGTTAATTCAGAAAAACTGAGCCTTTTTTATTTATTTTAGTAAAAATTATCTCGTTAATTCAGAAAAACAGAGCCGTTTTTATTTATTTTAGTAAAAATTATCTCGTAATTCAGAAAAACAGAGCCTTTTTTATTTATTTTAGTAAAAATTATCTCGTTAATTCAGAAAAACAGAGCCGTTTTTATTTATTTTTGTAAAAACGATCTCGTTAATTCAGAAAAACAGAACCGTTTTTATTTATTTTAGTAAAAATTATCTCGTTAATTCAGAAAAACAGAGCCGTTTTTATTTATTTTTGTAAAAATTATCTCGTTAATTCAGAAAAACAGAGCCGTTTTTATTTATTTTAGTAAAAATTATCTCGTTAATTCCGAAAAACAGAGCCGTTTTTATTTATTTTTGTAAAAATGATCTCGTTAATTCAGAAAAACAGAGCCGTTTTTATTTATTTTAGTAAAAATTATCTCGTTAATTCCGATAAACAGAACCGTTTTTATTTATTTTAGTAAAAATTATCTCGTTAATTCAGAAAAACAGAGCCGTTTTTATTTATTTTAGTCAAATTATCTCGTTAATTCAGAAAAACAGCCGTTTTTATTTATTTTTGTAAAAATTATCTCGATAATTCAGAAAAACAGAGCCGTTTTTATTTATTTTAGTAAAAATTATCTCGTTAATTCAGAAAAACAGAGCCTTTTTTATTTATTTTAGTAAAAATTATCTCGTTAATTCAGAAAAACAGAGCCTTTTTTATTTATTTTAGTAAAAATGATCTCGTTAATTCCGAAAAACAGAGCCGTTTTTATTTATTTTTGTAAAAATGATCTCGTTAATTCAGAAAAACAGAGCCGTTTTTATTTATTTTTGTAAAAATTATCTTGTTAATTCCGATAAACAGAACCGTTTTTATTTATTTTAGTAAAAATTATCTCGTTAATTCAGAAAAACAGAGCCGTTTTTATTTATTTTTGGAAAAATTATCTCGTTAATTCCGAAAAACAGAGCCGTTTTTATTTATTTTAGTAAAAATGATCTCGTTAATTCAGAAAAACAGAGCCGTTTTTATTTATTTTTGTAAAAATGATCTCGTTAATTCAGAAAAACAGAGCCGTTTTTATTTATTTTTGTAAAAATTATCTCGATAATTCAGAAAAACAGAGCCGTTTTTATTTATTTTTGTTAAAATTATCTCGTTAATTCAGAAAAACAGAGCCGTTTTTATTTATTTTAGTAAAAATTATCTCGTTAATTCAGAAAAACAGAGCCTTTTTTATTTATTTTAGTAAAAATTATCTCGTTAATTCCGAAAAACAGAGCCGTTTTTATTTATTTTTGTAAAAATGATCTCGTTAATTCAGAAAAACAGAGCCGTTTTTATTTATTTTAGTAAAAATTATCTCGTTAATTCCGATAAACAGAACCGTTTTTATTTATTTTAGTAAAAATTATCTCGTTAATTCAGAAAAACAGAGCCGTTTTTATTTATTTTAGTAAAAATGATCTCGTTAATTCAGAAAAACAGAGCCGTTTTTATTTATTTTTGTAAAAATGATCTCGTTAATTCAGAAAAACAGAGACGTTTTTATTTATTTTTGTAAAAATGATCTCGTTAATTCAGAAAAACAGAGCCGTTTTTATTTATTTTTGTAAAAATTATCTCGTTAATTCAGAAATACAGAGCCGTTTTTATTTATTTTAGTAAAAATTATCTCGTTAATTCAGAAATACAGAGCCGTTTTTATTTATTTTAGTAAAAATTATCTCGTTAATTCAGAAGAACAGAGCCGTTTTTATTTATTTTTGTAAAAATTATCTCGTTAAAACAGAGCCTTTTTTATTTATTTTAGTCAAATTATCTCGTTAATTCAGAAAAACAGCCGTTTTTATTTATTTTTGTAAAAATTATCTCGATAATTCAGAAAAACAGAGCCGTTTTTATTTATTTTTGTTAAAATTATCTCGTTAATTCAGAAAAACAGAGCCGTTTTTATTTATTTTAGTAAAAATTATCTCGTTAATTCAGAAAAACAGAGCCTTTTTTATTTATTTTAGTAAAAAT
>SSNR01000147.1:1297452-1361567 GCA_006937965.1 Callopanchax toddi | reverse complement strand
GAAAAACAGAGCCGTTTTTATTTATTTTTGTAAAAATGATCTCGTTAATTCAGAAAAACAGAGCCGTTTTTATTTATTTTTGTAAAAATTATCTCGTTAATTCCGATAAACAGAACCGTTTTTATTTATTTTAGTAAAAATTATCTCGTTAATTCAGAAAAACAGAGCCGTTTTTATTTATTTTTGGAAAAATTATCTCGTTAATTCCGAAAAACAGAGCCGTTTTTATTTATTTTAGTAAAAATTATCTCGTTAATTCAGAAAAACAGAGCCGTTTTTATTTATTTTTGTAAAAATAATCTCGTTAATTCAGAAATACAGAGCCGTTTTTTTTTTAGTAAAAATTATCTCGTTAATTCAGGAATACAGAGCCGTTTTTATTTATTTTAGTAAAATTATCTCGTTAATTCAGAAAAACAGAGCCGTTTTTATTTATTTTTGTAAAAATTATCTCGTTAAAACAGAGCTGTTTTTATTTATTTTAGTAAAATTATCTCGTTAATTCAGAAAAACAGAGCTGTTTTTATTTATTTTTGTAAAAATTATCTCGTTAATTCAGAAAAACAGAGCCTTTTTATTTTTTTCGGGTGAATGCAATACGCTTCCGTATATTAGCACAGACTGGCTCAAGGAAAAGATTTAAAAATATGAAAAAGTTGCATATTATCACTTTAAGTTTAGCCAAAAAAAAAAAACGAGAAAATGCAGGACATAGAGGGCAGTTTCACATCTTTCTTGGGTTATTTTTGAAAATTTCTTTAAAAAATAGAGTTTAGCATTTCTGGCAGCATGGCAGTCAGCATGGTGCTGGTAGGGTGTTGGCTCTTCACCTGCACCTGCAGCACCTTAGCAGTAGCCAGCTTTACTTGGCTGCTTTTGATCTGTTCCTTGCTGTGCACAACTGAAACTTTTAAACCATTGTTACTCTCTGGAAAAAAACAAAAAAGACACACCAAGACAGTACAAAAACGTACCTGCAAAAGTACTTTTATTACACCATGCTTTTTACTTTTACTTGTCCAAATTCAACTTGTTACCTTTTAAAACTAATAGATAACGATCTCCCTGTAACTCAATCAGAACTGGTATGTTTAGCACACATGCACACTGCTTATGTGCAGCCCTGGACTTAAGCATAATGTAAACAGCTGCATGCTAAAGTGGGCTGGTCTGATGCATGAAACCTCTGTGCTGAAAGGCCCTGATGTTCCCAAAAACACATTTGTATTCTGTGTATTCAATTTTTTTTAAACAAATCTTTTTTGCACAAAGCCCATTTAACAACTACAAACCCATTTTTACAGCGAACACAAGCCCCAAAGAGCCTTTAGATGATGTGGCCTACTTGGGGGATAAATTATCTGCAGGAATAAAGAAAGGTTAGAGCAGAAACCAGGTTCAAGGAATTAAAGATATTACCAAATGAACTGGAAGGGGGGAAAAGGCACAAAACCCAACGTAAAATGAAAGGTGGAAAAATAATGTTCATGATGGACAGCTAAAAGCAAAAGAGCTTCAAAGGAAGAAAGAAAGTCATGAAAACAGCCGTCTTTTCGTCTCTTTTCAAAAGGAGACTTGTTCATAATCATTAGGGTTTTTTTGCTTGTTTTTTAAAGGGAAATAAAATTTCCTTCCTGATTTATGATTCTGTTGCAGAACTGAACCTATAAGGTGGTTTACATGGTTTTTATTCCCTCCCAATACGGCCTCAGCAAACAGCAGCTACATGGTTGAAACACATACTGTGGGATGAATCACATTTTCAAACATAATTGTGACTTCAGTTGTTTTCCCTCTCGCTCTTACTTTATCACTGACAGTCCAGACAGCAGGAGAAGTCTTTATGACTGGAAGAAGTTCTAAATATATAATGCAGTTTTTAAGCAAAATGTTTTAATGTTTAGTGCAAAATAGCAGATATGCTTTTCTTATTTTAAAGGTGTGGTTTACCGATTTATGTAATACATTTGCAGTGTTCTCTAGTGTAAATCAGTGCATTATGAGTCATTTTTATAAAGAAAAAAGCTCTGATGCTTCTATTCCCTGATGCAGAGCTGTGCTTGAAACATCAGGTTTCCTTATTATTATTAATGATATGCACACCCCTCTCTTCTGATTGGATATCAGTAATGTGTTTACATCAGAAAACCTAACTATTACCTTAGATCGACTGAAGTTGTTTTTTATTTAACGCATGTAAACGCGTTATTCTGGCTGAAGTCAAACTGGCTCTAATGGAGCTGAAGCTCCCAGATAATGCGGTTGTAGCTCGATTTATTTACATGTAAACAGCTGAGTGGAGCGGAGACCAGCTGGACGCTCCTCTTCCGGGATCGCTGCAGCGGCTTTACAAACAAGAAGAGGGCAGCAAAACAAACGCCAGTGCCGGGACACGAGGACGCCCGAGCAGACTTGTGTCCGATGGCGTTTAAAGCAAATGTTTATGAAAACAACCAGTAGCCTGGCAAGCCAGACTATACATTCTCATATATAGTCTGACCATGAGCCATTGAAATGACTCATTCATAGGGGTGGGATCAAACTGTCTTCACATGCTATTGGATAGTGCTAGGACCAATCAGAGCTGTTTAGCAACAACTGGAGCCAGCTGATAAATGAAACTTTTACCATGTCCCGTCGACACAGGGGCCAACACATCCTTTTTAAAAATAAAAGATTTAAGTTCCTCTATCTGTTCACGTCTTAAAGAAAAGCCCAAATCTAAATCGTCCAAAGTGGACGCGGCTCCCGAGAATCCGCCATGTTGTTTACTTTCAGAGTTGGAGCTCTGACGTCATCGGCTAATCTCGTTCACCAAACCATTAGAGCGTTGTGATTGGCCGATACGAGACTGACCGGACCAATCAGTGGGCTGCTGAAGTTCCAGTGAGTGTGGCTATAGGCCAAAGTCTGCAGAGCAGAACTGGTGGTCTAGCATACGAGGCTAAACAACTGGCAGAACGCAGACATGAAAGTGTGCATGTCGCCGCATACGCTCTGCTGGAGCCATGGAGGCGCCGCTGCTTGCTGAGTGGAGCAAACTTCATTTGAGAGCTCGGTTTTCTAAGGTACATGTAAACTAGGATAAAGGCTCCCAGTTCAATAACATGAAATCAACTTAGATGTAAATACACCAAGACGCTCTCCACCGTGCTGCCAAAAAAATCATTTCTGTGAGGCGGCGTGAGTCAAGAGATGGGCATGTATGCAAATTCGCAGCATGACGTAGATCTGCAAGGTTTTTCAAATTTTGTTTCAACCTTAATTCTATCAGAAGCTAAAGCCGGAGATCCGTGGAGAAGACTGTTTTCATGTTCAGCCTGCACGAAAAGCTCAGAGTGAGCAAAAATAATATTAAAAAACACACAAAAACAATGGTTTGTTGGTAAAACACACCTTTAAATGTTGAAGGATCACTCTTACATCACAGAGAAAACAGTTTGACAATAACTTATATGAACATTTAGTTTATTAGTACTAGTCAGCATTTTCAGATTATATTGAACAGGGTAGATTACTTATTGAAATAAAAATGTTTATGTTCTCTGTTCTTTCTACACTAAAGCTGACTTTTGTTAACTAAATTAATAAAGTTTGTATCATGTTCTTATAAACCATAGAACTGACAGAAGTAGTACTTTTGACTCAGATTAAGGGCAGGATTGGTTGTTTAAAAAGTAGAGGACCAATATCAGGAAATGCAGTCATTTATTTGTGTAAATTATATATATTAAACCAAATCAATATGGCATTATTTCCAGTGCATACGTGCCCTATAGCTGCAGCAGTTTTTCCACATTTTTTTACGACTAACAGCTAAAATATTGACTCGAGTTTTTATTTAAAATGTTTATTTTTTGATGAAGTAATCAGAAAATGAAAATGTTTGACGTCATTTGCCAAATTGGTGCAAAATTAAAAAGGTAGTTTTCCCCACTTTTATCAGAACTCTGAAATATCACAGCAACAAGCCCCTTTGTAGCCTCAAAGGACAAAGAGGACTTCTGCTTCAGCTCCTTTTAAAATCTTCCATCATAAAAAGTGGATTAGTTGTAATGAAAGTTCTCTTTTTCAGGTGTTGGAATCCTCTGAGAATTCTAATACCTGCTGCTGCTTTGTGTGAACTCCATCTTCTCCCCCCTAAAAGGACCGGTTCACACCTTCTCGCTCCTCCCGAGGTGTCACTTTAAATGTGTGCAGTGAGACGGAGCGGAGCAGAGATGAATGATATCGCTCAGGATGCCTCATCAAAGCTGAGAGGAAACGAAGTGACAACATAATAAAGACGGGTAGGAAGTGGAACACTTCTTCAAAGCTGCTTTGTAGATCGCAGTGTTTACCGCATCTCTCATCTACTGCAAAACCGCCTTTGAATAAAACTAAACTATATTGTCTCACAACTGATGTTTGGTACGTGACTCACATTTTTATTCAAAGACAATAAGTTTTTGTAACTTTTTAATACTTTATATAGATATATATATTATTGCAAATATGACCTTTTTCAGTAATTTTGATGGTTTTGAATAAAAAGACTAGACTTTGACTGGCAACAGAGATTTCTTAAACTGGATTGATAAATCAGATGCTTCTTAGCACAATCAGTCATTCACATGACAGCACGTCAATGCATTCAGGAAACAACCTGTAGAAGTTCAAACTGAGCATCAGAACGGAGGCGAAAGTGTGGCGTAGCTCTATAAACTGGGCTGAGGATTTCAGAACCCACAGCCATCTCTAGGGTTTACAGAGAAGAATGGGCAGACTAAATCTAAAAGAATCCAATCAAGGTCTGCAGAGCGCCTCTGAACCACTACATGTTGAACCTTGAAGCAGGTGGACTACAGCAGCAGAAGACCACACCGGGTGTCTCGCCTGTCAGCTGAGAACTGGAAACTGAGGCTACAATCACCAGAACTGGACCAGAAGAGACTGGAAAACATTATCTGGTCTGATCTTGAATTCAGCTGCAACATTCAGATGATCAGGTCAGAATTTGGAATCAAAATCATAAAATGTAACCGAGCGAGGTCTCGCCAAAAGACCCCCACGGCTCACAAAAAAGGGGAGGCAACAACCCAGGCCCCCAGAGTACAGAGACACAGGAGCAAAAATGGAAATAAATGACAATTTATTTCAATCTCTACCTGCCAGTTACAATAAAAACTAAAAGTAGATCAACTCAGATTTAAAAAGTGATATAAAAAAACCCGTCCTCTCTGGCGTGACGGCGTCCCATGTTGCGTATAAACGTCCATGTTAGCTGGGCCAGGCAGGGGCTCCTCCCAGCTGGACCTCGGGCTACCTGGGCCATAGACTCCTCCTGGCCTCAGTCCTCTCTGTGTGTGTCTCTGTTCCTCCTTTCCCATCCTGAGTGTTGCGCTTAAATAGGCCTCCTCCCAGCTACGCCCACCTTCCAACAGGTGATAGTCATTATTAATGATTTTAGCCACCCAGTGATCCCAAAAAATGGTTAAAAACACATGCACTGATACAAGTACAAAAACATGCAATAAATTAGTATAAAAAACAGAAAAATCATGCAAATAAAACTTTAAAAACAACCACATTTTCACTGTGTGACAAAAACATGAATCCATCCTGCCTTGGATCAATGGGTCGGGCTGATGGTGGCGTAATGGTGTGGGGGACATTTTTAATTTTAGGCCCTTTAGTACCAACTGAGCAAAGCAGGCGAGTGAATGTTTTAAAGTTCTCTTTTAAGAAATGCATGAGGACAGTGCATTAATGTTGCTGTGATCTAATGTAGTCTCAAAGTTCACGGTGAAACTGTTGTATGCAGCTGTGATTCTGGTGAAATCAATCAAAACTGCCATAAAACAGGTCAGGAGAAGCTGAGGGATGAAGAGCGGAAAGCTAAATGTGTATACCTCAGTAAAAACTACAAGCCCTGAGATCCTCCACGATGTAAACCAGGATCTATATCACTAATGAAGCTCGACAGGGGTTTATAGAAGAGGATGAACATCCAGAGACAGAATGAGATCAATTTCCTGCAATCCTTCTCCATCTGCTCTGCCTCTTTACCCATGGGAGCAGGTGATTTTGGGGACAGGCGTGCCTTTGGGATCCACACTGGGTGCTCCCACATGAAGACTTCAAGGAGTGGAAAAAGCCTTTAAAGATAATGAAAAGAACACAGCATCCTTTTGGATTTTACTGCTGATCCACAGACGGTGGCACGTGAGGTAAAACTAGCAAGAGATCACAGTTTTATTGAGATGTAGCACAGAAAAAAAAAACACAATTCTACATAGAAAGTCAATGTTTCAGGCTAGTTTGAACCTTAAAATTGATTTTAGGTAGATTTTCTTCTTCTGTTTTTACAGTTGTAGTCAAGTTTACTCATCAGGCATGACAGTGTCTTTGAATTAGTGATTTGACCTTTTCGTTTCCAGTGGAAAATGGTTGTACAATACTACTTAACGATTCATAAAAACAATACGGTGCACAACAGTGTTGTTTTTGGCGGCCATCTTGGTTTTAGTCTTAAGGACAAAAATGCTGATTAGTTTTAGTCCCATTTTAGTCATATGTGACAGAAATAGTCCAGTTTTAGTCGACAAAACCTCAAAAGGTCTTAGTTTTCTTTTTTTGTAAAGGTTAAAAAAAAGGTTTTAGTCAGTTTTAGTTTTTAAAAAGTATTAATCCTTTAATAAAGTAATTTAGGTCAATAAGTTGGACATTAGAATCACTTGCTGTCTGTCCAATCATCAGTTCAAAAGTACTATAGGCCATTTTGGCATTACACAAAAAGTAATGATAAACATCCAAAACAGTGTACAATAAATCAACACTATAAGTAATAGTCTATTGTTCGGTCATAACGATAACAAAGACATGTCGCTGTTTAATGAAGAAAATCACTAATCAGGGTTAAAGCTGATTAGCTTAGCATTAGCTCATCAGCGGTTTCAATGGGACAAACTTAGCGCTGCACTTTTAATAAAACAACAAAAGCAAACGACTCACCGTGGAGTTGATTAAAGCTGCACTATGTAATCTTCAAACATGCTAGTATAGCTAGCTATTTAACACAAACATGCCTCAGTGCTCACACTCCTCCCGTCGGCTATAATCCTTATGCCGGACATGGGACCGCACATTGCCACAGTGACAACAGAGTGCAAAACACCAGTCGTTGAATCGCTATGCTAATGTTCACCCAGGTTTTTCCTCTTTCTACGTCCAAACGTTTTTCGTGTTTTCTGCTAGCTGAAAAGGTGTTTTTCTTTATAGATATTTTTTCCTATAATTGAAGCGCTAACTCACTCACTTCTGGGATGTTCTGAAATAGAAGCAAACGGCCTCAGTGGCTCAAATTTCAGCCCAGTGTGGAAGTGAAAAAGTCCAAGTCAAAAGACATAAGTAAGTCCTTATTTGCTGATGAACGCTCTGTGTATTTAGAATAAAAACGCCACACCACCCCCTACCATTTTGGTCTCTGTGCTGCATGCAGTCAAACAGAGAGGGGCTTTAGATAGAGGACACCTTTCAGAGCAGTCAAAGAACTATAAAAAAATGTGTTCTCCGTGCATCAGCGCTGGTCCTGGTGCTTTTAAAGCCTTGGATGAGATGCTTCAAGGTTATAGAGAGTCGGGCTGAAATGCACCTCTGATCTGAGGGGATTGTTTCTCCCAGCCCTTTGCAGGTGCAGCGAGGGCTTTAAAGGTAAACAGAAGTTTCATAAAAATAAATATGAGTAGAGCCCAGGTCCAATATATGTCTGTGCAAAGACGGGTATTTCTATTCCCTGTTTTAGTTGTGGGAAACGACAGGCAATACAAGAGGTTTGTATTGACTATCTGCCAAGAGGAAGATACTTTCACTTCTATGTGCTTGTTTATTGCTTGCTTAGCAGGATGTCTAGGGTCAGCAGATTTACACAGTAGTTTTATGAAAGCTGATGATTTCTCTTAGGTGTGTTTGAAAAATAAGGCAATCCCCCTGACATATTGCAGTCATTTTTTTACACTAAAATCCTAAACAACAATTTCAATAAATCACTTTTTCAGTTTAAATTAAGTCCCGTAATTATCAGATATGAAATAAGTTGGTAGAAAAGCAACACATGTTGAGATTGGGTCTGAAATCCCATTTGATTTATTTTGAGTTTCTTTTATTCAACATACAATTTGGTCACTTCGGCAGAACAGCCCAACCAATCAACCCAATATTGCTTCGGTTTTGCATCATGCACACGTGCACCTCTTTTCACGTGATCCCTTTGCTTTGCTTTGATGAATGTATATAGTAATAAATGCTTTGATTCCCTTTGAAGGAACATAAAACTGATCTGCATGCAAAAAAAGCACCTGTGCAGTATACTTAAGTCTTATTAGATACTACTTTGTACTCCACTCCACTATCAGCATCATCAGTATTCCTATAACTTCTTCTCTGCAGCTTAAAATCAATAAAATTAGAAATTGCAGCTCCACAACAGCATACAAAAATAAATGTTTTGTTGTAAAAGGTGCTGCAAAATATACCTGAAAATATGCACTTCAATCAAAACTAATGTGTGTCTGTATTGGTAGAAATTATTCACAATAATCTGCAAGAAATTTACCCTTTAAAACACAATGGGATTTTGACTAAACATGCTAGGAAGCCCTGTCCCTTTTAGGAGCTTGGCAGGATTTGGTGAAAAAAATCTGAAAGAATCAAAGACCTTCACACACTTGACCACCTTTTAATTTACGTTCCTGTCTAAAAGGGGTTTTAAGAATGTAGAAGATGCGTGGTAACCATGGTGATCTTAATGAGCCACTGGCAACAGATTTAACATTTCTTTGGATCTTGTTCTCTTTATGCATAAATCGGTTTTTTAAAATAAGAATTTTGTTTTCATTAAGAATATCACAAAAGTGATGTTAGAATTTGTGCAGCAGCTGCATTGGTACAAGTCAAAATGTCTTCAGAAATGTTCTAGTTCAAATCTAGAGTTTTAACATCCTGATATAGAAAAAACACAAAAACTCAAAAATGGAAGCTTGGAGCTGGTTCATTGTAAAAGTGTGCAGCCTGTGTGTTATTTCTCAACACTGGAGTTAAAACGGTTTCAGATTTGGCAAAAAAAGAAAAACAAACTCATTGCTTTTGAGCTTTTGCTTCCTTTAAAAAGGAAGATAATGTATGAATGCAAACAAAACATAACTTTTCCTCAGACCATCAATTCTCATTTCCTATTCCCCAAAATATGGTGTCTCTGAGATCAGCGAAATATATTTATGGTGTCACATTACTTGTGTCACCACTACTTGTGGTGTGTCCCTTACACACCACAAGTAGTACTATTAGATGCATACAGTAGACTGCAACCATGTGATAAAGGCCTCAGTGCAGTTTTTGATGCAACAAATTTGCAGCAACTTTGGTGCAAGGAGAGCTTCATGTGTGAGGTTAATCAAATGAAAGAAACCTCTGATATAATGAAGATAAAAGGATTGTTTGTTTAAGGCCTTAATTTTGAACAAAATACTGAGTAGTAAATACAATTTTAAGCTTTAAAGGTCCCATGACTCCATATTAAACAGGTGTTATCTTTGATGCCTCTAGATCAGCGTTGCACCATTATAACTCAAAATACGCTGTAATTAATACCTAAGGACCAACTCAGAGATCAGAAGAAAGCGCCGCCTTCCGGTTCTGCTGGGTTTCTCCTTATTTGGCAGCTTGACACTTCAGCTGCAGCAGGGGGCAGTGCCGCCGCGTGAAAGAGAAACGAAACTGAAACTAAACACTACACGGTCTATGGGCAATGGCGGCAGCAGCACTGGCGTTCTCCTCGCTCCAGGTGTCGTGAACGTGCATGTGGGCGGAGAATTTACCAAATAAGCAAGTCCGGATCACTATGACCTCATAGCGGGCTGGAGTGAAAAAAACGGTTTGAAACCTGGGTCTGAAATCTGGATGAGCTTCTCTCTAGCTGTACTAGGAGACAGATGGACGTCGTTTTTTGCTCTTTCTGGCAGGTTTAAGGTGAGAACTCAACATTGCAACATGATAGATAAGTCAGAAAACATGGAAAACGATGTCATGGGCACTTTAAAAATATATATATTAGAATTATTTTGGCCCGCTGACAGTCGTGGGCCCTTAAAATCGTCCTAACTTCCCCCTTTTACGGCGCCCCTCCTGGCAGATATCTGCGTTTGTAGAACGTCGTCTCTCTTTTAACCAAAATATCTCCAAATAAGAGACGAGCTTTATTATATACCCAGAGGGTTTTTGTCCAACTTTTCCCTCATGTCTTTTTCTCTCAGCTATTGCAAAGCTAAGCTAACTGTTTTCCATCCAACAGCATCTACTTAGGGGACAGTTATTAATGTAAAACCGCTCCATCAGATTGGCTAAACGTTGGAAGGGATACATCTTGGAGTAGAGTCGCTTCTTCCTTTGTTTTGAAAGGAGTCAGCTGAGGTGGTTCAGACATCTGATTAGGATGCTTCCCTCTGGAGGTTGCAGGCATGTCCCTTTAGGTCAGAGACCCATGGGAAGACCCAGGAGTTGCTGGAGGGATTAAATTACCTCTCTGGCCTGGTAATGCATTGGGATCCCCAGAAGGAACCGTGGAGTGGTACCTCCATGACCTGACTTTGGAGAAGTTGGATTATTTCGTTTTTGATGCAATCTTTGCTGTCAGACAGTGCAGCTAACAGGACAGGAAGTTCATGTTGTATATTTTGACTGTACATTGCAAATATGCAGTAATAAATTAGTTGATGGCAAAGCTATGTGGTTGTTTAATTATTACAGAACTATTTATAATCTTGTCCTTCCCTGTTTGCAGCTCAAAAAAAGCTTGTTTTTGCACAAGCTAATGCTAATACTGTTTGAATGGATGACATTTGTCCCACAAAACAATCGTCACCTTTAGCTTCCACTCAGAACTGCGTTTCTTTATCAATACTCCACAAAAATATGTAGCGAGATATCACAAAATACCCATAGCCCCCTTGTGGCAGCTGATAATGTTATAGGGCTTTAGTATTTCATGTCAAACTGAGTCTGTGGTCCAAACTTTTGTCGCCACAGAGCAAAAAGAGTGCAGCATACAGAGTTCAGGCCCTTCACATGAGAGGCCCTAATGACCTTAGAAGTGCTTGGCCTGATTCTCTGCTGCTATAAAAAGATTTCAGTGAAGCTACACTTGTTTGGGTGGAAAACTAGTGAGATGGGAGTCACAGCTGTGAGCCCCTGACTTGTGCGTGCTCAGAGTCACGAGGGGGGGGGTCAGGCAGCAGCCGCAGAGTCCATTAGCACATTACACAGCCCTCTCAGCCCGGAGACGAGAAAAGGCCATTGAACATCCCATTCCACCCCGCCACACAGATTAGACCGACACCGCTGCAGCCGCAATAAGATACGTTACTAAAGGAGAAGGAGTCTGCACCCAGAGGGCGAGCGAGCAAAGAGGAGAGGAAGGCGAAAAGAATAGAGGAAGCAAATGAAGTGTGCAGCGCCGCTGATGATCATTTTCTTTGATGGTGTGATCAGCGCAGCGTCCAATAGACTGCACAATCATTAGAGACCGAGAACAAAAGACACTTTTCTTTTGTGTTCCTGGTTTCAAAATGCACCAAAAGTTCAAACAACAAAACCTCCTGAAACACGCGGACACTTTATCAGCACCTGGCACGGCAATTTCACACATGTCAATCTGTTTATTTATCTATACTTCCTCAGGTTACGACTCGCGGAATAAAAAATGGAAGGTGTTGGAGCGGATTTACCCATGAGGGTGATACGTGTTGAATACGGTCGGACTTTGCTTCCTTTTGATAATTTTTTTGTGGCTGTTTGGGCTTTTCTGGGCCACTGGAAGGGCACCACTTATGTGTCAATGCATTTTCTGTGTATGATGAATTGCTCAGCTCACCTTGTTGTAAGGGTTTAGAATGAAGCTCCATTCTCAGGCAACCAAGCTCTTCTGAGTGACTCCAACACGCTTTACTTACTTGTGGGATGAATTAGTTTGGTAGATTTAGTTGTTATTTGGATTTTAATTCTTGCCAAAACTATATTTAGTATTAAAAAATGTGTTAAAATCTTTAATACATACTCAGACGAACCAAACAACATATGCACAGAACTAACTATATAGATTTAGAAGGATTTATTAATGTCTTTCTGGGTCAATCTCACTTATAAACTCCATTCTCACAGACTAGAGGTCACTAAAACGGTAAAAAACTCTAAATGATCAACAACTTTTTGCTTTATTAGACCTAAAAACCAGTACTGATAATAACAGATTGTAAGTTATCATGCTTACAAAGGGTGTGTTTTTGTGTTTAGGTCACTCAAAGAACATGCCTTCATTTACGCATTACATAAATATATTTATAGAATTCTGTGGTTATTCACCAGCATAAATATCACCAGCAACCGCAAAAGATAGTACAGCATGCAGGGACAAAGTCTGACAGGAATTATTAATATTTGCGCCCCCAAAAATTGTGCAATGTGAAATTATCAGACATATGATGGTTTATATGAACAATTCACATAAACTGCTGTAAAGTTTAGATTATGTTACAACCTTTTAATCGGTCTAGGAGTGTATAAGGAGGCCAACAACAGTGAACTTCAATTTTATTTTGTTCTATAAAAAACAGGAAGAGGAACTGTTTAGAAATAAATAAATAAAACTTCCTCTAAAACAAACAACCCGACCACAGGGGATAACCAACTAAAAATCACTCTTCAATTTAAACTACCCATACAGGACTACTATGAACTAAAACCAAAACACTAGTAGTTTCTAAAGGTAAAGTTAAGCAAAACAAAATCAAGTCTGAAGAGGCGTGCCGCTCTCCGTGGTGCTGATGGCTGGACCGACAGGAGGTCGGCAGAGCACCGGCGCTGTCCAAGGTGCTGATCTGGAACAGATTATTTGAGCCATTTTAAGATGGCAGTAATCCTCTTTTACCCAGCTCCTTTGCTGCCATCTTAAAAAGGCTCTGATTTTCAAAATGTCAAAGAATTTAAACGCCGTTTTATAAAATCTTGTCAATTTGACACTAACTGTTTATTTGTTGAGAAATATTAACAGAAACCTGCCAGAATGATCTCCTGGATGTACCACTAGTGCTATATTTTGCTGCTGGTGATATTTATGCATGAAAATAACCAAAAAATGTCATTAAAAACTGTAAAAAAAAAGATCTGAATTGCTTATAAAACTGTTTGGCACACTTTGAAATGACTAAAGGAAATTCAATTTTCTTAGAACTATTTTTGCTTGAATTAATTTAAATGGTTTGTTGAATTAAGTAATGTTTCTTTGGTCAGGTTTTATTGTTTATGCTTCAAACAATATTTAAATTTTGTTTCACTCAAGTATATTTAACTTAACATTGGGTTAATTTGACGAGATAAAACACTTGAATCCACCTTAAAATAATGTGCTGACAAAGCAAAATTTGTAAATTACATCAAGATTGGTTTATTATAGAATAAAAATGTATATTTAACCATGTCTTTTTGGAGGTAGCTTCAGTTTTATCATGATTTAAACTGTAACTGATCCATTTCATGAACTATTTTTATGATCTGTTAGTTTGTGTTGGTCTGCCAGCAGCAGCCCATCAGAGTATAGAGTTATGAAAGTTTGAACGAGTGTGCTGCCAGAGAATAAATCACCAAAAATCCTCAAAATGACATCGTTTATCTTTGTTGCTTCTCGCTTAGTTCAGCTATCAAACATTTTTGACAGAGAAGAGGGTTGAGTGGAGGACCTGGAGACAACAGGAAAAGCATCCTCGCAACATTTTTCTCTGTTATTAATTTTTTTTAAAAGAAGACACAAAATAAATGTGACAAATAGGAGAGGATGTGAGCGCAGTTATTCATTAAAAATGATGAGTAGGTTCAGCTCCCCTTCCTGGTTTCTGCTGACATAAAGTGCTTTTGGCTACACACACACACACATTGGGAGGATTTGGTGGATGTCTTCTTCAATTCATCCACTGATGGACAAATAGACGGGGAGCTGTAATGTAATTAAAATACCTAAACCTGTCCACAATATTAAAACCAACACTGTAAGTCGTTCTCTATCCTCCATCAGTAATCATGACTGGTCATTTTTGTTTGCCTTTAATAGCCTAATGAGTCCAGTGAGACCTTTCTGTTTAATCATAGAAGAACATATATTTGCCCACCTTGTCACATGATGAATTTTACTCTGCTGCCATCTTTATGCCAACATCCATTAAAGTAATTAGCATGCTGTATTAAGAGCAAGAGGCTGGTTATCAAAATATTTCAGCATGTTGCCATAGTGACTAACTTATGCCTAATTTGTGCACAAATGAACATTAGGATTTAATAAATGTAAAATCAAACAAAAATATGATGTGGTAGTTTAATCAGCTGACCTTGTGATAGACAAAATAGCTATTAATCCATTTATTCATTGATCAGTATAGGCTGATGTTAGTTCCCACAATGCATTGCAAGAATATCTGCTATATTGTTAAAGGTGCACAACAACTGTTTGGCAAGAAAGTTACTACAAAGTAATTAGGAGGATTATTTGATAAATGGGACGTAGTATATTTTAAAGGTGTGGTTTACTGGTTTATGTAATACATTTTCAGTGTTCTCTAGTGTAAATCAGTGCCTCATGCGTTGTTTTTATAAAGAAAAAAGCTCTGATGCTTCTATTCTCTGATGCAAAGTTGTGCTTGAAACATCAGGTTTTCTCATTATTATTAATGATATGCACACCCCTCGCTTCTGATTGGATAACAGTGCGTTTACATCAGAGAACCTAACTATTGTCTTAGATCGACTGACGTTGTTTATTTTTTTAATGCACGTAAACGCGTTATTCTGGCTGAAGTCTAATGGAGCTGAAGCTCCCAGATAATGCGGTTGTAGCTTGATTTATTTACATGTAAACAGCTGAGTGGAGCGGAGACCAGCTGGACGCTCCTCTTCCGGGATCGCGGCTTTACAAACAAGAAGAGGGCAGCAAAACAAACGCCAGTGCCGGGTACACGAGGACGCCCGAGCAAATTGTGTCTGATGGAAGCGTTTAAAGCAAGCGCTCTGAAGAAAACAACAAACAGAACAGGACGCCATTGGACGAGCTGCCACTGGGGCGAGGGTGTCATGGTGTGTGAGGACACATGCAGACAAGACCAGGACAGTAGCATAATAATGAAAAGGACATTTAATAAAGAAAACTGGGAACCCCAATAGGGAAAACCATCAAGACATCACTGAGACAAACGATAAAGCAAAGAACCTGAGAAGGTTTTAAAAAGAGTGTGAACTGGTGTGAGTAATCAACAGAATGAGAAACAACCGGGAAGAGACACCAGAGGAGTGCTGAAGTGGGAGTGGCCAAGGTGAAAACTAAACTAGCAATACCCAAACGAAACATCATGACAGAAAGTGTAATTTAGTAACAATCAAACATTTTCTTGATAAACTGAAGAGATTTTTTAAAATTGTTCTAAAGTCGTACCTGTATAGTGAAACTTCAAGGCCACAAAGTGCTAGTTTCCCTCTAATATCTTTAAGCGTCAGTTGGAAGGTCACATTTTTGGAGGAGCAAACACACCGGTCACGCTCAACAGTTGTGGACCACAGCAATGTCAGCAGACTACATATCTAATCCTCCAGCTGACGCTTTGGAAAGATATGAAAACACATTAGCATTTTACCTGAGGGAAGGAAAACTGAACTACACTGTGTTATATGTATAATGACATTGTTCTTTTGAGTGTCATCGTCTTTCCTTTGCAATCATTTTGGAAAAAATTTTTTTTTTATCAAGACTCTTTAAAAACTATTTGAGCTTTAAGTATTATTTGGGTTTACAAGCCAAAACACATTCAGGACATGCACACGTTTTAAAGGAAGTGTCAATTTACACTTCAGAAAATTAAGAAGACTACAGAAAATACTTTAAATATTAAGATTTTGATTGAATTTCAGTGAAGTGAAGTGAAGTGATTGATAACTTCTCATTTCATACAAATGGTATGTATATCACTACTTTGTATAATTATGTCAAATTTATCCAAAAATACTTATAAAAGGTGCTTTTAGGCACTTTTTCTATACATGTTAGCTAGTTAGCTATAGCTAAAATGACAAAACAGCTAAATAAATATTAAAACTAGTATTTTCTAGCTCACTAAATAAATACCCCCATTTAATTTGTTTAGCTAGCTAGCTAGCTAAAGCTACCTAATATATCTAGATAGCTAGCAAGTTAAATAGATAGGCAGCTAGCTCTCAGTAAATAGAGAAAATAACTATATAGGCAGCTAATAGCTAACTGTTTTAGCTAACACAGCCAGGAGATACAAACGCAGCAAAAACCATATGAAACAGTCTCTTTACTCTGCCTTACTGTACACTTGTGCAGCGGTCTGTCTTCATACGGGTGCATTTCAAATCAAAAGCACAACAGAGGCTGACATTTTTGCTTTCTCCAGATTTATCTCTCTGCGCACAGATGCTAGAAAACCAGAGGCTCAGTCATATCAGCAGAAGTCTGTCATGTCCCACAACATGCACTGTGACTTGGCTGAAATGCCACGCAAAGGCAAAGATATTATAGGAACACTTGTTTCAAGTACAAATTTGAGAGTAAGAGAAAGTAAAAATGGAATTGAAGGCTCTCTAAGGTGTTTTAAATGACCGGCCATAGGGCTGTGGGGGAGTTTACAAAAGGGTGAATAAATGTCAGCAGGTTTTGCACACCAAGCCCGCGACGCTGTTCTGTGAAAGACTGATTTCCT
The DNA here is from genome assembly GCA_006937965.1 of Callopanchax toddi. Taxonomy (NCBI): domain Eukaryota; kingdom Metazoa; phylum Chordata; class Actinopteri; order Cyprinodontiformes; family Nothobranchiidae; genus Callopanchax; species Callopanchax toddi. Next base: position 1,344,777 of record SSNR01000147.1, on the reverse strand, counting down.
GAATTGTACTCAAAGTAAACAGAACATCTGTTTAGTGGGAAATTAGCAGCGCTAATTAAAATGAATGGTGTTTCTTGTAAGATGACAGAGTACACACACTCAACAACAAATTTTAGTCTCTTGACAACTGCAGTGAAATCGGCAACACAACAGAGCTTTTATTGCTGCAATTATATTTGAGTTATTGCCTAAATGAGCGTTTTTGAAGCACGCCCCTGACTGTTTTGCATTCAGCTGAACACCGGTTTCATGCCAACAAGTCCTTTGTGTTTGTTTACACGCCGAAATTAATATTATTTTAAGCCATTGATTCCATTATCCTTTTGTTTTCAGCATGTTTGCAACGTACGGTGAGGTTATTGTGAGGGGAAAAGACAGGAATCAATAAAAAAAGACATGCGACATTGTTGTCAGGTGAAGGAGTATTCAAACAGCGTGCATCAGTAGTAATCCCTGGGAGGAAAGTCTGCAGTGGATGTTTTAGAAAAAAGGCTGGCTCTGCAAAGGCACCAACCTCCAGATGGGAGAGAGAGAGACAGGGAAACAAAAGAAATCCAAAATCGGATGCCAAAAACGCCGTCTTTCAAGGGATCTTTTTTTCAAAGAAGACCCAGACAGATGCTGTCAATCTCCATCTGTCACTCCGAACAGACAGCATTTATGTGCTCACATAAACACATCATCTGAGGCAAAAGTCACACCTTCCTATATCCCCCGGGGGGATTTCGCAGCGTACATGAGCGCTGGTGAAATGCAGAGAGAAAAGACAACAAGATGATTTAAACAGTCAATTTGCTCCACAATGTACCGCTGTTTTAAAAATAGCCATGCTTCTAAAGCCGCCTAAATAGCTTGGCTTGTTCTGGGCTTGTTCATTTAGCCTCCTGCAGCATAATGAGGCAAAAATTGCCTCTGTCGGCTCCGGGATGAGGATTTTTGGAGGCCAGAGAGGGGAAACGGTGACACTATTTTTCATTGTCAGCACTGTGCTGATTTTTTAGGGAGAATATGATCCAGTATAGAACTCTAAACATCTGAAAGTATGGCAGACACGTAGCTACAGACTGCCCAACTTTCTCACCAAGAAGTGAACATGTGGTGCAACAGCTAATATGGAGATTTTATTAAAAGTTTGGCTCCGACTGGAGAAAACTGAAGCCAACTGCTGACAAATACAGAAAACAAATAACATGTGTTGTGCATGTAGCAGCACAAAAACTAGTTTTTTTTTATTTCCACAGTTTCCAAAAAGGAGAATAAAGTATTAGGAATTCAGTGGAATTCATCTGTCCCTCCATCTGTCCGCTCTGATTGTGAAACAGATATTATAAACTATACTGATCAGATCAGATGATGGTGACTGTTATGCTGGCTTGTCAGTGACGTTAGATTGACATTCCTTGTAGATCTTTATCTTCCCGACGGATAGATGAATGCATCTTTAAACTTTCAGTCACAAAACTGACTGATGGTGTTTTTCTCATTTTTAAAAGAAAAGAAAAATACTAGAAATATACAGTCAGATGTGTGTCAACTATTTTTTGCTTTCATATATATAATGATATTAAATTAATAGCTAAATAAAGTGAAAAAACGTGTTGATAATTTCTTTGTTGCGCAGGAGTGTGCAGTCTATTTCATTATCAGTAATTATTTCATTCTGACAATGAGGCAGCAAACATTATTGAATATTTACCAAACTTTGCAATAGAGTACCAAAAAGTGACATGAAATGTATCCTTCACATGGCGCTACACGAGGCGTCTGCTACTCCAAGTTAATGTAGCTTGATGTCAGATAAACGAGTAAGTTCCTAACAATCTAGCTCATCATCTTAAGAACTTGTGGGAAGACTACGGTGTAGTATTGGGGCCAAAATTAGGACTACTGCGCATCCAGCGGTGGCTACATCCTTGTAGCAAGAGGCTATATCAATTTAGAAGTCAGCTTTTGATCTGATTGATGATAAACTGACGTAACACCAACGCTGGCGAATGAGACAACTCACCTGAGTTAGCATCAGAGAGGCTAATAATTAGCATGCCTATAGGCTAGTGCACTGGAATAAATGCCTACTCCCTCTGCTGTCCATTAGCATACCAGTGACTAGCCTCACCATGAATCTGCTGTTTATGTGCAACAGTGGTTGCAGTTAGGGATGTGCCGATACCACTTCTTTCAAAACCGATCCGATACTTAAATCTGAGTACTTGCCGATACCGGTATCGGGCCGATACCAGTATCGGTATCGGCCCATCCCTAGTTGCAGTGAAAGAAGTAGTAAAAACAAACCCATTTCACCATCTCTGAACAAATCACTGACCGTATTATAAGGAATATGAAAACCCAGGGTAACGGTGAAGATAAATATAATTCATGTAAATATTATTCAGCGATAGGAAATATCCTTGTATAGAATGAACTATAAGGGTTAACACTTTTTTAGGTTATTAAAATATAGTCAGGGGTGCACAAGTTCCTTTTGCCAAACTGCGCCTTGGTGGTATCAATCGCAGTATGAATAGATCAGGGTGCTCATTTATAAAACTTTGCGTAGAATCCTTACTAAAACTTGCTTAAGCTCAGCAAAAAATTTTCAGGTACACAAATTCCATTTCCGATTTATAAAATCCTGCGGACGCACAGATCCAAGCACTTCTGCTCTATAAATCGCTCTCAGACCTAGAACTGTGCTCAGCTGTTTTTGGCTCAGAACCCTCCTCCTACACACCCACATTCTGCCATATACGATCAATGCAAAGTACCTCATGAATAATTGCATATGCATAAGCCGGTGGGTTTCTGGCTTTTAACAGTAAATCGTGACAACGGAGAGGTTTAGAAAATGTGATTTTACAGAGGCTGAAACTCGAGGTGCTTGTGGTGGATGGACGGAAAATGTTTTATTTGGTGGTGAAATGTTGACGGATCATGAGACACGGAAGTGTCCTCACTGCAGCGCGTCTGCTGTCAGTCTGACAGAGAGATGGTGTAGATCTAAGATCTAAGAGAAACGTTTAATGACAACATTTAATGTAATCCAAAGGGGAAGACACGTCTGATCTAATACTGGACCCAGTTGATCCATAGGATGCTCTAATGAATCTATCAGCTGATCGATCGTCCAGTCATTATCTAGAAATCTCTAAAAACTCTCTCCCATTCATCCGGAGTCTGACTACTGGCTGAGCTGCAGCGCATTACGCACAAGTGTCCCTGCAGGATTCCTGTCTCAGAAATCACAATGAATGCACCAATAAGTGCAGTTGTTCTATAATCTGAAGACGACTGGATGAACATAATGGGATATTTTTCTAAAATGCTAAATATTTTCATTCAGAATTTAATCTTTATTCTTTTTAGAGACGGGATTGTTGGTTCTGTGCGCGCGAGGGTCTACAAGTCTTTAATTGTGTCATAAATTCAAAATTTTTCATCTCACTAGCTGCTCTGACAGGTTTCACGTCTCCAATAGGTCCTTACGTATGGAAGAAATATAGTATCATCAGAATTCAACAAGTTTTAGACATTGAATTTATAAGACTGAATTTTTATCATGTTCAATTATATGTATGAAATTTTCTTAATCCAAATTTTCCTGCAAAAATTCACCATCAGATATCCATCCATCCATTTTCTGTAGCCGCTTAGTCCTCCACAGAGGGTCGCGGGGGGAGCTGGTGCCTATCTCCAGCGGTCAAGGGGCGAGAGGCGGGGGACACCCTGGACAGGTCGCCAGTCCATCGCAGACCATCAGATATTCACCTGCAAAAATTCAACTGCCAAAAATTCAACATCAAATTTTCAACTGCAAAAGTGATGGACTTAAATGACCCAAGTAGGACTAGGCGTTCTGTAATGATCTCTATTTAGGAGAAAAACTTAATCACTTCACATTTAAACAGCTCTCTTTAGGAGACGCGCCGTTGGCTAATGGTGTCACGTGATCAAACGAGCGTAATTTGATTGGCTGAGAGCCGCTCAACTCAATCTAGTGCTGATTGCTCTGGCTTGGGTCATTTAAGTTCATCACATTTGCAGGTGAATTTTTGAAGGTGAATTTTTGGCAGGTGAATTTTTGCAGTCACATTTTTGCAGGTGAATTTTTGGCAGGTGAATTTTTGCAGGTGAATTTTTGGCAGGTGAATTTTTGAAGGTGAATTTTTGGCAGGTGAATTTTTGCAGTCAAATTTTTGCAGGTGAATTTTTGCAGGTGAATTTTTGAAGGTGAATTTTTGGCAGGTGAATTTTTGCAGTCAAATTTTTGCAGGTGAATTTTTGGCAGGTGAATTTTTGCAGTCAAATTTTTGCAGGTGAATTTTTGGCAGGTGAATTTTTTAAGATGAATTTTTGCAGGTGAATTTTTGCAGGTGAATTTTTGGCAGGTGAATTTTTGCAGGTGAATTTTTGACAGGTGAATATTTTTGCAGGAAAATTTGGAGTAAGAAAAATGCATTCATATAATTGATCATGATAAAAAATTCAGTGTTATAAATTCAATGTCTAAAATTTGTTGTATTCTGATGATACTATATTTCTACCATACCTACGCAAGGTCCAAAGTTTGCTTAGAGTTGCGCACATTTTTTTTGTCACGTTTTCTTTTATAAATCCCAAAGTTTGCGTAAAAACTGACTTACGCAACTTTCAGGCCCATTTTGTGCGTAAGCACGTTTTATAAATGAGTACCTTGATCTTTCACGACTTTCCCATTACAGCTGTGATTTAACATCATCCTAATAAATTGCAATGATAACTAGATCTTTTTAGTCATCAGTTGTTTATTTTTTAAAGTGAGGTTAAATGAACTGGACTGAAAATGTGTATTTTGTTGTGATTGTGCTAAAAGCTAAATGAAAAAACTTTGCATTCGCTTCAGCATTTCTCCTTTTAGGGTTAAACATGTGTTACTTTTTCTTCCTGATGCTTCTTTCTGATCAGGTTCATCTTGAGAGTCATATTCTTCTCCACCTCCAATTATTATGTTTTTGGAAATATTGAGACAATAAATGAGCCGGAATCTCATTTACAACAAAACATGAAAAATAACAGATATAACACTTCCAAGATAAACCCTACATCCCTCGGGCATTTACAACACAGCCTCAAACTCTGTGTCTTATTTGTCTGCGTATCCTGTTCTCTCAAACAGAAAATTAGTCACAGTGTGAGTCACTCCCCATACGTATTGTCAGAAATAACACCAGTGCACTCCAGCTCCACCACACCAAAGGCAGAGCGGTGCTGCAATACTGATAACCTTAGATTGTTATTGAATCCAAACAGAACAACACGGGTGAGCAGCTCTCTCCCCAACGACAGCACTAATGGTTTGGGCTGCTGAATTAATCAATTTTCATCTGTTAAAAAAATTGACATATTCAGAATATTCACAGAGAGCTACGCTTTGACGTTCTCTGCCTACCGAACCGAAAATGATTTACAGATATTTTTCACCATAAGGCTGCCGTTTCACGCTGTCCTGATTTAATTACAGTGAACTTTAAAATGCAATGCGGGAAAAAAACACGAGTATTGTTTCTTACTCCCGAATCCGCTCTGGAAAAAAGACTGAATCCTGAAGGTCTTGGAAGGAATTCCATGATAAGAATCTAGTTACGACTTTTTAATAAAGACATATTTTATATTTATACTCCTAAAATATCATCTTTTAGATAGTGAGATTAGTCCAGGGGGTTTGGAAAGGAAGCTCTGACTTAGGAGGAGCAGATTTTTACTTTCAGAGTTGCTAAAGAGTTTGGTTCTCCAGTCCACATGTGTTTGGTCTTCCTAGGATTATGACTTTGTTCCCTGAGACATGCTGTGGAGGGGGTGCTTTGGAAGTAAGGAGAGCCAAGGAAACTTTTAAAAGTGATTCAGTCCCAATAAAAGCAAAAGCTGTGTCTATATCTTTGGCTGTAAGTTAAGCTCATTCTCAGTGTGGGATGACTCCAGGGCTGCCCCCCTCAGGTCTGCTCCTTCATAGACAGGATCTCAGTGTGTGTCATAGAGCCAGGGTCTCTCTGCCTGTATGTTGGGGTTTATACACTGTAAAACCTGATGAGTTAATTGAACTCAAAAATGTTGGTGAAGCTGATTACGTCAAAAGTTTTAAGTAAATAAACTCAAAAATAAAAGTTCAATAAACACACTTTATTAAGTAGCTTTGGATAAATATTTTTAAGTAACTTAAACTCAAAATTATAAGTTGAATAAACACACTTTATGTATTAGCTTTGGACAAGGATTTCAAGTAATAATGAGAAATGTTTGATACACATTTTTCTTTTTGTATTCTCTACTTGATATTTTGAGTTTCATGTACTAATCTAATTCAATCACAACGCATAGCCAGCCAGCACTGACACCTAAAGCTGCTCCCCGACTGCAGGATAAACAAGAAGTCCTTTTAAACTTTAGGGGAGCCAATCGCCTGGAGGGGGCCGTAACATCAGCCAGCCAGGTGGAGAGCGTTACCAGTTGCAATTCAAAAGTCAGTAACGTGCCACAACACGTCCTCCTCAATCTAGTGTCAAAGGCAAGGCAGCAGAAAAAACTTACTGGACCCCAAATTAAATGATTTTGGTTTGGAAATGTCATGAGTTTCGTCCAAAGTAACCACCACGCATCCACACTCGAAGCGAGGAATCCAACATGTCGGTTTGAGGCCCCTGCGTGCGTGGTGACGTCAGGGATTACTCAAAAAATTTGAGTGCAATGTCTGAAACTAATCAATTTACTCAAGTACTGAAAACATGAAAGAAGCAACTGTTCAAACTACTTAGAAAAATAAAGTAGTTTGAACTTTTACACGTTTTTAAGTAGTTGATACTCATTTGCTTTAGATAGCTATTACTATTTGTTCTTACAGTGCAAGAGACAAAAGGACAGCTTCCCCGCTCCTGTGGGTTGTGGAATGGGTCCTGATTGTTGTTTGAGTTTATGCACTTTAGCAGGTCAGAGTACCCACCCGTTTTGGAGGCCCTGGACGAGTGCTAGATGGCGCTCTGACAAAGGACTTTATAGTTTTGCTGGAGGAATTCAATGCTCATGTGAATGACCAGTGGTCATCTATTTTGACCACTGAGATCAGTTGACATATTCTATATACTGTAATAGCAGTAAGACTTGATCAACTATCAGTGGATCATCATATATGCACTATGGGATCCGTCACTTTAATGAAGACATACACACCCACCTCTGATTAAACAGATCAACTAGCGGCGCTCGGAGCCATATCTGACCTCCAAGCTCATTCCAGCTGGTCTGCAAAGTATGAAATCATTAATAAATTACAATCTAATGCAAGAGTGCTTGTTCAAAGCTCGTCTCAATTCAGATGCTGAAACACAGCAAATCAAGATGCAGCTGGAGACTAAAGACATCTGTGGCTGGTTAGCTCTGCAGGATGTGCTGAAATGCTGGAAACCTGAGTTCAAAGGTCACAGAGAGTGTATTTATTTTTCTTGCAGATATTGGCTGAATGCATTTTTAAAGGTTTCGGTGCATTTGTTTTGCAGTTGCAGCAGGAGCGCATATAGCAGATGTGTTAAATGTTTAAACATCTGCTCTGTGGTCGTTTGGTGCTGTCTGATCTCAAAACTCTGCAGGTTTGTTAGTTTTATAAGACATAACATATATATTTTACATTATACGTCAACCTTAAAATCACAGGAATGTCACAGCAAAAATAATAATACTCTGAAAGTAAAACTTTGGTATAATTTTTGAAAGTTTTTGCTGTATTTAGCACCTAAAGGCCTTAAAACCATTTACATCAAGTGTTTTGTTCTAACTGCACCGTGATGTAAAATCCACTAAGTCCTCATCCAGTCCTTTAATAGATATTCCAGTATTTCTAAGATCCTAATTCAAAGCCCTTCCATGGCAAAATTATTTTACTGAAAACTTCACCAGCTGCCTCTCAGCTCTTCCCACCCCATTCTAATACTTCTCAGTCACAGAAACTATATAACACACTTTGCTGTTACGCATGGTGCAACACTAAATGATATTTAAATTGAATTCACAAAGAACAGACCTTGAAAACCAGATTCTCTGAGCGTGTTAGAGTAACTCAATGGAATTTCCACCTCTGGATGAGATATTCAGTCATTATCTCAGCACCCTGGTGGGTGACGCCAAAAAAAAAAAACAAAAAAAATCAGTTATTTATGCACAAATTGTTGTGACTTCTGCAGACATGTTCATCTGTCAAATCTAAATCACACTCTAATAACGTTTTTGACCCTGACAGGATGATTAAAGTTTGCCCAAAACACTTTTTAAAATAAAATTCTTCAAATAAATGTTAATTTTACAGCAGTTTTTTTAAGGACTCAACACTTTGCCGAAAAAGGGTTTCAATACTTTCTTTTTTAAAGATGACATTTAGTTAGTGATAAAGCTATTTTCTGGTTTTCTGGAGAAGTCAGTTCAGAATATGGCAAACGATAAACCATAAGGGAAATGAACTATTAGACACTCATATCTTTTAGCTTGAGTTTGTAAAAGCTATAGAGAAAATCCTCCACCAGCTAAAGCTCACATCAATTTAGTTAAAAAAAAAAAAAAAAAAAAGCAGAGAGCCATAAAAATCAGAGCATAAAAACCAGTGAAGCACGATTCTGATTCTGTCTTGTTTTGCTGTAATTCTGATCTCTCCAGGTGTGTGTGTGTGTGTGTGTGTGTGTGTGTGTGTGTGTGTGTGTGTGTGTGTGTGTGTGTGTGTGTGTGTGTGTGTGTGTGTGTGTGTGTGTGTGACTCAGAACTTTGTCCTGGCTGGTGATTAGACTCCCTTGTCTCCTTCAGCGTGCAGCTGTGAATCTTCCTCCTGCAGTCCCTCATTGTATATTTTGACTCATCCGGTGTTTCCTCAAATGTCTGCCCACAATGAAGGTGACTTCAATAACCGACTGTTTGCACAGGCAGCACAGGTTTACCAGAGGAAGGTTTTCTAAAAACCCTATAGAGATGGACAGTAGCAGTGTTTTAATTTCATTAGGTCTTCCTCAGTTAATACAGGGATGTGTTATGTAATACAGTCTGCCCACAGCGGATTGTGATGCTGTGTTTTTGTATTGTAAGAAAACTTCCTGAACAGCCTCCATTTGGAGAAATAAAGACAGTATTGACGAGCTAACAGCTAGCCCAAAAGCAGCCAAGGATAAAATGTATTGCTGCTTCTTTTTTTTTTAAAGCAGCTCCTTTTTTCAAAATGTTGCAGAGGTTCATGCAAATAAACTTTACTAATTTCAAAATGCAAAATGCAAAATGTGGTTGTTTGCGAGAATAAATCTCACCAGCAGCAGGAAAATTGAGCTCTTTTAATGTATTCATGAGTCAACAACAGTATTTTCCTATAATCCTGCCAAAAATAATGGTATAATGTGCAATCCAATATGGCATTCTTAAAACAGATCAAATATTTCACTGCAAACACTAATTTATAAATGCTTACACCTCTGTCAAATTCATATTTCATGTTATTTTAGCAGAAATATTAAGAAATCCCTGCTGGACTTGACCCTTGGATGCACCTGGAAGTGCTAATTACAGAATTCCATGCAACTATCGGTGTAATGCAAAATTAACGGTGGTGTAAAGAGTGCAGCATTAGCTTTGTCACTTGTGGAGTGCAAGCTCTAGAGTTTGTGTCCAACAGGACCAAAGAGCTGCAGACAAGACCAAAGTAATGCTGCAGGCTATAGGAAGTACACATGGAAGCACCCTGTGTTATGAAGTAGTAAGAAAAAGACTCGGGATGTTGTTTTAATAAAGTTTACTATAAAAAGAAGTTGTGGAGAAAAAACGTGGCCAGGAAATGAGGCATTAGCTGCAGGAATATCATGGAGTCAGAGTTCGTCAGTATACATAAAAACACGCCAGTCTTTACTGAACCAGGGCACTATATCATAAGGAAGTACATCTTGACCTGGGTTTAGAGTATAATCCTTCATTTAATCTGCTCTGCTTAGTGAAAATGTGCCTCTAAATATTGTTCTATTGATTAACAGGTGTGCATGTAATGGATTGTTCCGTTCAGAAAGTGCATATATAACTTGTTACCTTCACACATCCATCCATCCATGATCTTCCTCCTACTCAAGGTCAGGTCACACAGTTTAACACGACCAGGACAGGAGGGAAGCCCAGACATCCCTCTATGGATTATAAGGCATTCTGCAGGCCAGAGAGGATACATAATTCATCCAGAAATGTTCAAGTCTTCTCAGGGGTCTCCTCCCAGAGAAAGGCTACCATAGCATCCTATACCAAACCACCTACTTTGATAAGGAGCTCTACTCTGAGGTGGCCCTTGATGACGAAGCTCCATAAGGCTGATCTCAGAGGAACCACAGTTGTATCCAGGGTCTTGTTCGTAGACAAACCAGTAAACTGGGAGCTTTGGTTCGAAGAACCAGTACAAGAATCTGCTCAAAAGCCAACGTTTATTCTAGGAGTGTAAATTTGAATAGCTAATGTTTAAAGGGAGAAGAGGGAAGATTGAAAAACGAACCTCATGAGCGCCGCGCCTGGTGCTGCGAATAACTACAGCCTTGAACGGGAGCGCACACAAATGTCTCACTATCTCATAAGGGTTCAACCAAAGGCAGCCGGAGACATGATTCCATAAATAAAAAGAATTTTTATTAATACAAAAGGAAATATAGTAAAACAATGCCCCGTGACACACACACAAAGAGAGACCGCAGGAGCCGATCTAACAGAGCTAATCTCGCTAGCCACAATGTTCCAGTCCTTCCCAGCTGCCTGTATAGCTGAAAGCTTTAATCAGTCGGTGTTCTCCGACTCCTGGAGGTGAATTTGAGAAATCTAGGGTGATATAATCATGTCCCGCCACCTCTATCACCCTAGATTTCTCAAGTTCGCATCACGGAGTGGAGCTCCGTAGCACCCGGAGGAGCGTGCGCTGCACACCCGCCTTAGATGCACTGTAAGCGAACTGAGGTCCAGGAAACAGTCGGGGATTTGAGGCCTACAGTGCCGAGACCATAAACATGGACAGATTGCTGTGCGGTCGCCTATAACAGCACCTTTAGCTCTGTGGAACCCTTATAATCCATCAGAGAGGTTTTCAGCTCCATAAACAAGATAACACCAGTTTTATGAGAAAAACCACAGATTCAGACGGAGGAAGTCCGCCATTGACCAGCAACACAACACAACGGTGCAATACTGCCACCTACTGGATATACATTTATTATTACTTTTTTAGCTTCCAGAACACGCAGCAGCATCAGTTGACGTCACATCCGTAGGACAGCGCGGGAAATTCGGGCCCTGAATTGCAGAACATTTTACAGCTCACAGCCTGTTCTAGATTATGGAATGATACATGGGTGGCCTCATTCTTTTTGATTTAAAATGGTTCATCACTTAAAACTGAGCATGCATGATGATTTTTATTTAAAATATTCCCCCTTGTCCCTTTAAATAAACTACTGAACTAGAAGGATGTCTGGTGTACTAATTCCCAATCTGAGTTTATTTATGTTCCTAACTTCTAATCGGGAAGCTAAAGTTTAGATATTGCAGCGTGTGATAAATATTGACAGGTCTGTACAGCCCCACCCTGACAGCGTGTTTGAATTTGATGAGCTGCTCACATAGAGAAAATGACATCACCCCGGAGAGAGAAAAAAATATATATCTAAAAGTGTGGATTGATTATTCATATTTTCTACAGGGAGCTGCATGAAATATCAAGTGTGCCCTTTGACTGGCATTTGGACATGCTGCTCCTACTGATTACCCGGAGTAGCCCGGACCGTATTCTCTGCTAATAGGGTACAACTGACATGCTGTTCATTAGACCCGGTAATCAAAGGTACGCGGGCCCTCATTAAACAGTTGCCAATCACGTATCTAAGATCTCCTCGGCTCAGTCGCAGACACAGCAGGCTTGGCTGAGCACGAAAAGGACAGGAAAAAAATCACGCTTCACAGACGAGCACTTTTTAGGATTGTGTGCAAACTGCAAAATAGGAATGTATACGCTTTGAGTCTGATTACACTTTATCGGTGATTTTTATATGAAAAAACAGATTATTTTGTCATCAGTGAATATAAGAAAACCAACTAGAAGAAATCACATTTTTTAATAAAACTATAAATACACATGTTTTTATAATCTACGAATTGAATCTGGCAGATTTGTGGTTTAAATCATCTTGAGCAGGCGTGCAGTCAAATTAAAGTATATAGTCCTATAAGGGGTGCATACAGTACCGTGGAAGATGTGTAGGAGTGTGTGTTAGCGGCTTTTATCGTACACGTTACATGCACACTGTCAGAAACACACAAGACAAAGCTTCAGGCCATACTAGAAGCCTCCTCGCTTCACAAGCAGGACAGCTTTGACCTATTTTCCCTCCACTCGCCATCATTAAAGGTTTCTCTGTCATTCAAATCCTGGATAGCGTGTTTAACCTCCAGGTGTTGGTTTCAAGTGAGCCACTTCACTCGTGGAGGTTATATCAGCAGAAAACTTAAACTTAGAGAAGTCGACTCGTCTGAATGGTTTGTAGTATTACTGACTAAACACCTCTCCGTTTGATTATCCTGAAAGAGATGGTGGAAAGACTAGATGGACTGAGAAAACTGCATGCTCAAAAAAAATGAAAGGAGCACTTTTTAATCTGAGTCTGGTATGAATGAAAATATAGGTGCTACGAAGGTGCAACAACGAGACGACACTGGCATGGTTTTGCAGAAGGAGGACACAAACTATTTCCCCTCCTCGTATTTTTAACAGCTTTTCAGTCGTTTTGCATTTGACACCTGGTCCCTATCCAACTCCACCAGGATGGAGCATCATTATTCGCTGTTGCGAAGGTTTGCTGTGTCTCCAAACACAGTCTCAAGAGAGGATTCCAGAAGACAGGTTACTTTAGAAGAGCTGGACAGGGTCATCAGAGGTCCTTAACCCATCAGCAGAACTGCTATCTGCTCCTATGTCCAAGGAAGATAGGGTGAGCCTAAGAAAGTGACCTCTTGTGGCCACTGGACCAAACCATTAGAGAGACAGACTTCATGAGGGTGGCCTGAGAGCCCAAAGTCCTTTAGTGGCCCCTGTACTCACTAGCACCATGGAGCTCTACTGGTGTTTGCCAGAAAACATCGGAACTGGAAGGTCCAGCACTGGCACCCTGTGCTTTTCACAGATGAGAGCAGGTTCACTTTGAGCTCAAGTGACAGACATAAGGGTCTGGAGAAGCTGTGGTGAACTGCAGCAACATTTCAGTTCATGTTCTGTTGGCGGGTCAGGGTTGGTCTGGGGAGGCAGATCCATGGAGGGACACACAGTCCTATACAGGGTAAATGATGGTACCTGACTGCCATTAGGTATCAGGATCAAATCCGTTGACTCACTGTTTGACCCTTAGGTGCAGCCTGGGCTCCTCCAGATTGTTTCCACCATCAGAAATATTTAGAATTTCCTGCTGGACTTGATCCCTAGTATTAAGCTACAGTAATATTTATGCTCATCAACAACCATATAATTCCATGTAAAAAAAAAAAAAACTAATACAAAATGAACAACAGATATATAGAACATAACTTTCCCATGAATTGCTAAATAATTTTGGATACTGAAGTCAGTTTAAGATGGCAGCTCACACTTTGGTCTTGGCTGTGCTCAGACGAGTGTTTAGCTCATTGGTCCTGACGGATCATTGTCATGGAAGCTAAACAACAGGTACAATAGTAATGATTAAAACTTTAACGCATAAACACACTCCAAAATAGTCTAATGCCTTTATGTTTTTAAAATTTAAACTCTTGTGTCACTTGTTTTTATAACAAATGAACAACGTCATGCGCTACAACATGATATTTACTAGGGACGTACCGATACCACTTTTTTCAAAACCGATCCGATGCCGATACTTAAATCTGAGTACTCGCCGATACCGATACTTCTACCACACAAAAAAATGCAACAAATTGGAATACAGGTTTTATTTTTTCTTCTCTGCTTTTTACAACAAATAACTGAGTTAGATAAAAATAATAAAATATATTAATAAAAATGATCACAAAACTAAAATATAAGGTGAAAAATAACCATTTTCTGTGATTTCACAGTGAAATTATTGCAGTTTTCCACATTTTAACCAAATAAAATGAACTATTTGGCACCATCTCCAGCTCTCAACCCACACTGTTCCTCTTTAGCTCAATAGCTCCCCCTAGTGTTCAATATAGGACACTACAACAGAAATCACAAGTCACAGACAGTGAAGCCACTGGTATCGGTTCCTGGTATCAGGTAACTTTAACCGATACCGGTACCCCTAATATTTACAAAAAGGGTTTTGTGGTAACTCTAATTAACTAATTCCAAAATTGGTAAGAAAAAAAGACGGTACTTTTTTCCTGAAAGCTCCTCTGAAAAAACAAGTTTGTCTTATGGTGTCTAGACTTTTACAAGTCAATGGTGAGTGCAACGACTCAGAACGGATGTGACCAACAGTCGACTGGATGCTGCAGCCGAATTTAACACTAAGTACACTAAGGAGGGGGAGAAGTTGTGACAGCAAACAACTCTCGAGCATCTAAGAAATACAACGTGTCAGTGTAATGTATTTGGAGATACAGAGCCCAAAAAAGAAAGACTCTAAATTTCAGTCTCCCAGAAGCCGTGTGCGTTCCGCGATATGGAAGCAAATCTTGGCAGGCATACTTTTCTCTGCATAACACCCACTGCTTCAAATAAACTAAGGTGAGTCTGTGAGTGCACAATGAGCTGCTCATAATGTTAAATTAAGTCACACAACAGAATATTTTTATGGTGTGCCATAAAGTATTTAGTTTTATATGTGGTAGTGTGTCTCTTGTGTTTTGGGTCATCTTATATTCGGACCATTACAACAGTTCTGCTTCTTATCAACATTGAAATGAGCACTTTTATGTTTTTATCTTTAAGAGCCCAGCAGTGAAAACTCAAACGTTCAAGTGAAGTTCTCTCTGAAGTAACAGAAAATGATTTATCACAACATGAAATTGGAAAACACTCAAATTGAGAGGCTTGATGGATTCCAAGTGAAGGTCATTAGCAGCAGACCGGAGACTCTAAACAGATGGACTCTTACAAGTATAAAAATAATCAGAGTTTTAAAAGCGTGGTGGGCAAGAAATCACATTAGAGGAGTGTTATTAAACAAAACTGGTCGTGAATGCACATGAAGGAAAGAGCTGGAGTAGAGAGATATGTTTCTAAACAGCATCTGCTTTGACAGCCTCACTGCTTCCTCCTGTAATATGCAATGACTGCGCTCTTCTTATTCAAACAAGAAGAAAATTGATGAAAGACCTTCAAAGTCCTTTCCCAGTGCTGCTCGCCCAACGCCGAGGATGGCTCATCTTCTACTAGCTTGATTACTTTCAGATTTCTCTTTTTTCCTTCCTGTTTTGTTTTGCAGAAAGAACACAAAGCTTTATTTGAAGCCGTGTGCTCTGATCCGCTCTCTTTCTGGTTTTAAAATCCTATGAAGGTGCAAACAAAGAGCAGGATCACCACTAAAACAAATTGGATTCCATTCAAATTAGAGCTAAATAAACAAAAGCATGGCTAAAAACAGATTTGTCAAAGGATGAATCCAATGATTAAAAGCACATTCTGAATGTGTTTAATTGTTTTTACCTGTGTAGTGAGTTCAGAGGGAATGTGTCTCTTCCCTACAAGCCGAAATGAATCGCTGCCATTCAATGGAAACAAACGACAATGTTTCAATATCTCTGGCATTCATTTGACATCTTTTTATTTTCATGGAGTAACCTTGATAATGCCCATTATTGTTTACAAACTTCTGTTTTTTATCATTCAAAGAGAAAGTGCAGCTTTTCTTTAGCACGCATCGTTCATCTAATTTGGGCAAAGTGCGGCCCGGGGGCCACACGGGGCCCTCAGCTGCATTTTAAGAGTGATATAATTTAGTTTTCCTGCAGATTTTTGATGCAGAGAGATGCTTTATGACATTTTTTTAGATTTTTACTAACATGAAACCCAACAAACACAAAATCCAAGTAATTTCTAATCTTTTCAACTGCAAATTTTTACATCCAATCAAAGTATTTAATTTTTATTGAAACAATTCAAGCGATATTGAGATAATTTCCTGGTAAAAAAGAACCACAAATCTTCACTGACTTTTACCAAAATGCAGACTTGTGAGCTCTGTTCATAAAACGTGACTAAATCTAGTAACATGACTGAAGAAAGACCCAGATCCTGGTCTTGTTGCTGAAAAAGAAGGGAAATTTAGTTTCTAGAAACCTTGACCCATCAGATTCAGTGAATTTGATGCTTTTTATTATTGAATCAAACATCTGAGACCCCTGTGTCGTATTGACAAAGACTGTTCATAAAAATGTTGCATTTATAATGAATTCTTGAGCCGAACAAAATATTTTTTGCTTGTTTTTTTGAAGAAATATTCTAACTTTTGTGGCCCTCGAGGACTTGACACTTGGTGATTTTGGCCCTCATGTTGAAAAGTTTGGACACCCCTGATCTAACTGAATTTATAAAGTCTCATACTTGTTTTCATATTTTTTATTTGAGTTCAGGCAAAATAATTCGAATAGTCGAAAATGATATAAATTATTCTCTAGGCCAACTTGGATCAGAACAAATTTGGAGTTTAGCGGCAAAAGGAACTGTATGCACTCTGCGCTCGTGCACACCTGTGCACTGCTTACGCCTGTTTATGAACATCCAGCTTTTCATTGTTGGTAAAAAGAAGTCTGAACAGGATCCCTAGCTGCCGTTGATACAGAAAAGTTCCACTTTCAGCTCCGTCTCCTCACCCTGTCCCTAAGGGTAGGTCCTTCAGAGGAAGCCCATTCTGACCCCTTCTCTTTTATTCTGGTCACAACCCATCGCTCATGGAGAAGGGTAGAGAAGGAATTGGACTGGTAAATCAACAGCCATTCAGCTCACACCAAGCTGTGTTTTCATCCCTCTGAAATCATTGAGACATGTTGATTTAATTCCTTGACATCAAAAGACCATCTGTGACTATAAAACCTAAGTTTGGGGTTCATTTTATTTTATGAACAATTTAAGGAGCATTTTGTAAAATTTGCGTCAGTCAATTAGCTCACACCCTTGATTTTAGAGGAGTTCTTGAAGTTATGGTGGATAGGACCCTCTTCACTGGCTGTGTACCAACATGTTCTCACTCTCCTTTATTCCTCTGCTTGCCATAGTTCTGCAAGCTAAATGTATTCCCTGGTCCCTTTAGTCCTGGATCACATAGTGGTTTAGAACATTTCACAAGTTTATCACGTCACTTGAGGAATGAGCGAGCTCAGCTTGGGACCAAGTCTTGATTGTTTTCTGCTGCAATTCACTGAAGCAGAATGTGAAACGTTTCATTTGTCAGAGGTTTCCTTCTTCAACAAGTTTTTAAAATACATTTTGTTCCTTTAATTTGAAACTTATGTCTTGCCAATTTTGTATTCTAAAGATGGAAAATCACAAAATAAGCCTGAAATCAGCTACTGTAAGAAATGTTTTTGATTTTAAAATTCAAAAACAGCTGATGAGTATCAGCAAGTGAATGCAGATTTTACAAAATGACCACATTCCGTATATGTTAAAACAAACGTTTGTTTCACTTGATGATGTTAGAAAAATAACCAAACACATGCACATACACAAATATACATATCAATTCAGCTTATGTCATATATATATATATATATATGTCTTTTAATGTGCTACAAAAAGCATTTTCCCTTTACAGATTTGAGTTTCACCAGCCACACCCAGGCGTGTTTACCTGCCAGACCTGAAAAATGAAGAAATCACTTGAATCTAACCCGTCTGACTACATGAAGCAGGCTAAACGATCTCAAAAAGCAAAACATCTTGCCTTGTTCTAAAGGAATAAAGAACAGAGGAACCCAACGCAACATCTAACTCATCATCTGGAGTGAAACTAACACTATGTTTCAGAAAAAAAACATTACAAAAATATGTACATGGTTAAACGTGGTGGTAGAGTGATGGTCTACGGCTGCTTCAGGGCCACCTGATGGATAAATGAATTCTGTTGACGTCCTTTTTTACAGTATTGAATGTTCATACACACTAGTTAGCTCCAAAATCTGTTACTATCAACAATCTTTCTTGGTTGTGTAAAAGATTTCATCTCAAAACATTGGTGCTCATTTGTATTCCTTTCTCTTCCTCCCAGTGAGTGTCTGCTGCAAGTGACAGGGGGGTAGAGGTTGGAATTGAGCGTGACGCCGTCAATGAGCCCTCTGCCTTCTACTCTCATTTGTGAAAAGGTCTGTAAAGGTGACAAATGACACCATGGGGGGGGGAGCAAGTCGAAAAGAAAAAGTGGGAATGGGGGAGAGAAAGGATTTATAGAAAGATGATGTACCTTTAAAGAATTCTCTCTATGCTGTTGCCATTATGCCAGACTGCCAGCCTCCTGCCTCTAAACAGACCTGTGAGCCGTGGAGCTCGGGGATATTAATTTGCAGCCCTAATGTTCTGTGGCAAAAGGAATTGGAGTTATCTCCAAACAAACAAATTGGATCTTACAGCTCCTCTGCATTGCGAGACGCGCCTGCAGGTATGAGCAGAATGAGCTCTGAAAAGCAGAGAACATGACCAAATTTCACAATGTGACAGCTATTCTCCGGTCAGTCTTTTAGAGTAAAATAGAAGGAGTGAGGGAAGAAAAGCTGTGTATTATATTTGATTGACGGGTGTCTGATGAAGTCCTGAGCACGGCTGATCACTGGATCTGAACCTTTTTGTCAGAACTGATTGCATCAATACTGAAGACGACAATGGATGGCAGAGCTAAAAAAAAAGAGAGAGTCACAGAGAGCAGGGTGAGAACAGCGGGTGGTTGGAGGAAAATGTTGACATGGAGGTATGATCAATGTTTCTGAACACTCAGGCTATTACACGGCCTGTCAGAGCCGCCTCCCGTCGCGCTTGCCCTCTTTTCTCATCCACGCCGTCCATCCCTCAGCGATGATCGAGACTATTTTTGACCCCTGACACTTTTTAGCTATTTCTTGACCTCTTTTTTTGATTTCTCTACTGTATAGTCCTCAGGTCTAAATGTCAAATGCATAAAATAGGGGCGCAGAACATGAAGGAGAGGAAATGTCAATACAGGGAATCCCTCAGTGCCGAGACGGAAACTTTGACTTTAAAAGATCGGAATGAAAATTCAGAGCTCAAATTGTGGATTCAGGTCACAGATAATGCTGTAGATTTCCTCTGAGATGCATTCACTTACAGAAAACTCAAAGGCTAAATCATCTTTATTACTGTTACTAAAACTAGCACCATATAACAGGGCTGTGGATGACTCCCTGAACTCTTTACAGTTTGCTTACAGGAGCAAAAAAAGTGGGTTTAGATTTTTCTCCTGCTTTTAAAGTGATAATATGCAGTTTTGCTTGTTTTGGGCGCCCTCTGGTGTCCGTTTTAAATCACTGCATTAAAAAGTTACCAGATTGTTTCAGCTTCTAAACGCCTAAATCTACCTGTTGAAATGTCTCCTCAGCCTTCATAGCTTTCTACAGGAGCGGTTATTTACTCCTTCAAAGAAATCAGCTGTGTTCAAGCAGGGAGAGATTGAAAAAAATCAGGAATCATGAGCTAAAAACACTCCAGCGCTAGCATAACAGCTAGCCACTTTGGGTTAGCCTAACTCTCGTGAGACACGTGACTTCCTGGGTACCGTGACGGCGACTGAGATTTTGCAATCGTGGTATTTCGGATCTAATCACCAGATGGGGCTAAGTGGCTTTTCATTAACTCTGTAAAGGGTCATATTAGCACAGACTGGCTCAAGTAAAAGATTTAAGAATATGAAAAAGTTGCATATTATCACTTTAAAACCCCATCCTCCACATTATTCCGGGGTATACGGTATTACCGGTATTATTAACCCTCAGCCCGGGCATTTTCCATCATGGCTCCCGCCATGAGCACTTATAGCTGATGTTCTGTTCGGACGGCTACCGCTGTTGACTCAAGCGCTGTAAGCACGCGATCTATACGAGCTTGCGCCGCAACAAGGAAATGCTGAGTAAAACAGGGGAGGGCGGGATTCGGTCCTCTTCGTTCTTTTGTTTCTGAGATGGAAATGGAACAACCGGAAGTAGCCATTGTTTGGTTTTTGCCTTGTAAAAATAAAATTGGGAATACGGCCAAACGGAAAAATCATGCGGTTGACTGAAGCCCTAAATGCACCCGGACACATCCGCGAGCTCACGCAACAACAAGGAAGTGCCGATTAAAACGAGCTGCTTGGATAGCGTCCCAAAGTGACCATCGGCTCACCGGCAGGCCAGCGCTGACCGTGCTTTTTTTTCATGACAGGATTGAAACAGATACTGTTGCTATTTTTCCATACCAACTGTATGCAGGCGTGCCCAAGTCCAGTCCTTGAGAGCTACTCTCAAGGAACCTTTAGATGCATCTCTGCTCAAACACACCTGAATTCCCTCATCAGCAAATCATTCAGCTCTGCAGAGGCCTGGTAACTAGCCATTCATTTGATTTCATCTAAGAGTTCCAGGATGGTAGCTCTCGAGGACTGGACTTGGGCGCCCCTGGTATACGGTATTACCGTAATGCCGCCCAACCCTAAGGGTGACTGGATCTTTGTCTAATGAGTTATTTTTGTCTTGTGGTGCCTCTCAGGGTTTTGTCCCATCTCCCTTTCTATATATTTTGTATACTGACACTGTACTCACACAGGAAGGCATATTCTGAAATTTGCAGACGACACTGTAATATTCAGCTTGCTAGCGAGGGCAATGCACCAGGTCGGGTGGTGATTTCGTTGAATGGTGTGACATTTCCTTTTTAAAACGAAATGTCACAAAAACCTGAGGTCATGTGCATGTTGTAGGAAGGAGTCATATATCTGCCACTAATATCATTTATCAGAGGGGGGACAAGAGAACACGTCTGGGAAATTCTCAGCAAAGACTCCCCTTCCTCTTAATCAGTTTGGAGTGGTCAGCAAGTTAATGAGCTTTTTTTTTTTTTTACAACTCCATGGTTGACTCGGTTCTCACCATTGCTTTTATCACCTGGTAGAGCAGCTTTTTACTAGGAGACAAAACAAACACATTGTTGCCAGTAAAATCACTAGAAATAAGTGTCAAACTTTACAAAAGAGTCACTAAAGGCTCAAGAAATCCTCAGCTGTCCTGAGGATCCTCTGCACTGTTAATTTGAGCTTCTAACCATCTGGCTGCAGGATCATAAATATTATGAAATATTACATTTTAATAATAAAAAAATCTGGTTTATACATTTTGAACTATTTCTTGGTTAATATTATAATAAATATGTATTCATGTTAATTTGATCTCTTTAACTATATAAAAAAATATTAATTTAAAGAAATACAATAAAATTGGCCCTCTCCACTAGTAGATTCTCCACCAGAGGGCAGAAGACATGTATAGGATTTAATATTGCAGATTTTTAATGAAAGTACTAATCCTAATACTCCACTGGGCTGCTTTAAGGCTAGACACACTGCAGTCAGAATCCTGTAGCACCAATATAAACCATTTTTTACTTGTGTAAACAAATCAGGCTTTAAACCAGAAGGAAAATAACTGTTTCAGTTCAGTAATTTTACCAGGCAGTTCAGAGCTCCTCCTTGAACCGTCACCTTATCGTGGTGGAGGAGTTTGAGTGCCCTAACGATCCTAGGAGCTATGTTGTCTGGGGCACTTGTGCCCCTGGTAGGGTCACCCATGGCAAATTGGTCCTAGGTGAGGGGTGAGACAAAGAACGGTTCAGAAGACCCTTCATGGAGAAGCAATCTAAGAGTCTGAGTACCCGGCCCGGAGGGTTACTGGGGTCTCACCCTGGAGCCAGGCCTGGGGTTGGGGCCCGTGGACGAGCGCCTGGTGACCGGGCTTTCGCCCATGGGGCCCGGCCGGGCCCAGCCCGAACCGGAGACATGGGCTCATCCAACTGTGGGCCCACCACCTGCAGGAGGAGAGTGAAGGGTCCGGTGCATTGTGGATCGGGTGGCAGACCGAGGCGGGAGCTTTGGCGATCCGATCCCCGGATGGGAAAACTGGCTATCGGGACATGGAACGTCACCTCTCTGGCGGGGAAGGAGCTGGAGCTTGTGGAAGAGGCTGAGCGATACCGGCTAGATATAGTCGGGCTCACCTCGACACATAGCGTTGGCTCTGGAACCCGAGTCCTGGAGAGGGGTTGGACACTTTTCTTTGCTGGAGTTGATCCGGGTGAGAGGCGGAGGGCTGGGGTGGGCTTTCTGTTAGCCCCAAGACTCTCTGCCTGTACGTTGGGGTTTACCCCGGGGGACGAAAGGGCAGCTTCCCTACGCCTTCGGGTTGGGAAACGGGTCCTGTCTGTTGTTTGTGCTTATGCACCAAATAGCAGTTCAGAGTACCCACCCTTTTTGGAGTCCCTGGGACGAGTGCTGGATAGCGCTCCTACTGGGGACTCCATAGTCCTGCTGGGGGACTTCAACGCTCACGTGGACAATGACAGCGTGACCTGGAGGGGCGTGATTGGGAGGAACGGCCCACCCAATCTGAATCCGAGTGGTGTTCTGTTATTGGACTTCTGTGCAAGTCGCAGTTTGGCCATAACGAACACCATGTTCGAACATAAGGATGCCCATCGGTACACCTGGTACCAGGGCAGCCTAGGTTACAGGTCGATGATTGACTTTATAGTTGTATCATCTGACCTGAGACCGTATGTTTTGGACACTCGGGTGAAGAGAGGAGCGGAGCTGTCAACTGATCACCACCTGGTGGTGAGCTGGATCA
The DNA here is from genome assembly GCA_006937965.1 of Callopanchax toddi. Classification (NCBI taxonomy): domain Eukaryota; kingdom Metazoa; phylum Chordata; class Actinopteri; order Cyprinodontiformes; family Nothobranchiidae; genus Callopanchax; species Callopanchax toddi. Next base: position 1,321,932 of record SSNR01000147.1, on the reverse strand, counting down.
GATGGCAGGGGAAGATGCCGCGCAGACCTGGTAGACCCAAACGTATAGTGAGGGTCTGCTGGGAACGCCTGGCAGAAGAGCCTGTCAAGATGGTCTTCAACTCCCACCTCCGGCAGAGCTTCGACCGCGTCCCGAGAGCAGTGGGCGACATTGAGTCCGAATGGGCCTTGTTCCGCTCTGCGATTGTTGAGGCGGCTGTTGCTAGCTGTGGTCGCAAGGTAGCCGGTGCCAGTCGTGGCGGTAACCCCCGTACCCGCTGGTGGACACCAGAGGTTAGGGGAGCCGTCAGGCTGAAGAAGGAGGCCTACAGGGCGTGGCTGGTCTGTGGGTCTCCAGAGGCAGCAGACAGGTACCGGCGGGCCAAGCGAAGTGCAGCAGTGGCAGTTGCCGAGGCAAAATCTCGGGCGTGGGAGGAGTTTGGCGAGGCCATGGAAAAAGACTATCGGTCGGCTCCAAAGAGGTTCTGGCAAACCATCCGGCGCCTCAGGGGAGGAAGGCAGCAACTCGCTCACACTGTTTACAGTGGGGACGGGGAGCTGCTGACGTCAACTGGGGCTATAGTCGGACGGTGGAAGGAATACTTTGAGGAGCTCCTCAATCCCACCGACGCGCATTCCGAGGAGGAACCAGAGCTGGGAGACCTGGNATCTCTAACCACAGGGTTTAGAACCAATCTCTGACCACAGGGTTTAGTACCGATCTCTGACCACAGGGTTTAGTACCGATCTCTGACCACAGGGTTTAGTACCGATCTCTGACCACAGGGTTTAGTACCGATCTCTGACCACAGGGTTTAGTACTGATCTCTGACCACAGGGTTTAGTACCGATCTCTAACCACAGGGTTTAGTACCGATCTCTGACCACAGGGTTTAGTACCGATCTCTGACCACAGGGTTTAGTACTGATCTCTGACCACAGGGTTTGGATCTCTGACCACAGGGTTTAGTACCGATCTCTAACCACAGGGTTTAGTACTGATCTCTGACCACAGGGTTTAGTACTGATCTCTGACCACAGGGTTTAGTACCGATCTCTAACCACAGGGTTTAGTACTGATCTCTGACCACAGGGTTTAGTACCGATCTCTGACCACAGGGTTTAGTACCGATCTCTAACCACAGGGTTTAGTACCGATCTCTGACCACAGGGTTTAGTACCGATCTCTGACCACAGGGTTTAGTACCGATCTCTGACCACAGGGTTTAGTACCGATCTCTGACCACAGGGTTTAGTACCGATCTCTGACCACAGGGTTTAGTACCGATCTCTNGGACGGACTGTCCAATCTCTGGGGCAGAAGTCGCTGAGGTAGTCAAACAACTACGCAGCGGCGGAGCCCCAGGGGTGGATGAGATCCGACCTGGGTATCTCAAGGCGATGGATGTTGTAGGTCTGTCGTGGCTGACACGTCTCTGCAACATTGCGTGGTCATCGGGGGCAGTTCCTGTGGAGTGGCAAACCGGGGTGGTGGTTCCCATTTTTAAGAAGGGGGACCAGAGGGTGTGTTCCAACTATAGGGGGATCACACTCCTCAGCCTCCCTGGAAAGGTCTACTCCAGGGTACTGGAGAAGAGGTTCCGGTCGATGGTTGAATCTCGGATTGAAGAGGAGCAATGTGGTTTTCGTCCTGGTCGTGGAACTGTGGACCAGCTCTTTACCCTCGCTAGGGTGATGGAGGGGTCATGGGAGTTTGCCCAACCAATCCACATGTGTTTTGTGGATTTGGAGAAGGCTTATGACCGTGTCCCCAGGGGCACCCTGTGGGGGGCGCTCCAGGAGTATGGGGTTGATGGTCTTTTGTTAAAGGCCATTCAGTCCCTGTACCAGAGGAGTGTGAGTCTGGTCCGCATAGCCGGCAGTAAGTCGGACCTGTTCCCAGTGAGGGTTGGACTCCGCCAGGGCTGCCCTTTGTCACCGGTCCTGTTCATAACCTTTATGGACAGGATTTCTAGGCGCAGCCGTGGTGTGGAGGGGGTGGAGTTTGGTGACAGGAGAATCGCGTCTCTGCTTTTTGCGGATGATGTGGTCCTCCTTGCTTCATCAGGCTCTGACCTTCAGCTCTTGCTGGGGAGGTTCGCAGCCGAGTGTGAAGCGGCTGGGATGAGGATCAGCACTTCCAAATCTGAGGCCATGGTTCTCGACCGGAAAAAGGTGGATTGCCAACTCCGGGTCGGGAGAGAGGTCCTGCCTCAAGTGGAGGAGTTCAAGTATCTCGGGGTCTTGTTCACGAGTAAGGGAAGGAGGGAGCGGGAGATCGACAGGCGGATTGGGGCAGCGTCTGCAGTGATGCGGACGCTGAACCGGTCTGTTGTGGTAAAGAGAGAGCTGAGCCAGAAAGCAAGGCTCTCGATTTACCGGTCGGTCTACGTCCCAATCCTCACCTATGGTCATGAGCTTTGGGTAGTGACCAAAAGAACGAGATCGCGGATACAAGCAGCTGAAATGAGTTTTCTCCGCAGGGTGGCCGGGCTCAGCCTTAGGGATAGGGTAAGAAGCTCGGACATCCGGGAGAGACTCGGAGTAGAGTCGCTGCTCCTCCATATCGAAAGGAGCCAGTTGAGGTGGTTCGGGCATCTGGTAAGGATGCCTCCTGGACGCCTCCCTCGGGAGGTGTTCTGGGCATGTCCTGCCGGCAGGAGGCCCCCAGGTCGATCCAGGACAAGCTGGAGGAAATACATCTTCAGTTTGGCCTGGGAACGCCTGGGCGTCCCAGCTGAGGAGCTGGTGGACTTGGCCGGGGAGAAGGTGGCCTGGGCTGCCCGACTTGGAATGCTGCCCCCGCGACCCGGACCCGGATAAGCGGAAGAAGGCGAGGCGAGGCGAGTTCAGCATGGTGAGGCTCAAACGTGTTTTAGGTGTTTGAATAACTGTTATCACACGTGCACTATACAGCCCTGACATTTTCGAGATGTTTTCCAAAGAAGCTACATATAAGAATGTTATGATCAACAGTTTTTGCTTTGACATTTTTGCAGAGATCAGTCTGCAGATACCTGCTGAAATGATGGCGCCCATGTCCACCATTTTGTTTGTGTGCACGCTGATAACATTTACATATCTTATACATATGCATGATATAAAATGTGGTCCAGTGGTTCTAATAACTCATTGAACTCCCAGCTACTGCGATCCCATCACAGCAGGATCTGATGTATTATTACTGAATTTGTATGTTTTTACCATTGCAACTGCTTTTGATCAGGTTTGATTGACGGTGGTTAAAAACTCACCAACAGATCCCGCGTAGAAGGTATTTAAAATTTGATAAAAGCTTCTCACCACTCACCCATTTTCTATTGAATATTTGAACCTTTGGCTGTGTGTCACATGTCTACACTAGAGCCTTTTAAAATGCTGATGCAGACACAGTTCCATCAATGAGAACTGGTCAGCTTTTACCTGTATTTTTTTCAACATCATAAAAAAAAAAGAAAAAAAAATTTACAGTGTAATTTTGTGGCCAAATGGGTTTGTCAAGTTTGCCAAGTGCAGTACAGCAGTGTTATCATGGTAATATCAAGTATGAAGTAAAAATGATTTTCAACATTGTTTTCAAACAATATATTAACAAAATGTCCAAAAATAATTTATTACACAAATATCAGTTATATGTAGAAAGATAAATTTGCTCTGCTAAAGAATGAAAAACATACAATGGTTAACAAAAAAAAGGTTAAACTGACTGAAGTTAGCCCTCTGATCCTCAAAAAACAAATAAGTAGAACGGGTCAAAATCAGAGAAACAAGGGATGCATAAAATATATATTATTATTTGTTGTCACAGTCTTTTAAAACATAATGTTTATAACTTAATCATAACCTAATACAGTGGTAAAGTGATCAAATATGCCTTATGTACGACGATAGTCTGCAGAGGGGTTAAAAACTATCCAGAGGGTTATGATATTTTGGCAACCATTTGAAACCAAATGCTGTTAGTTTAACAGAAACGGTCTCTTAGGCAAATGTTTATAGAGGATTTGTGTTTATAAGGTCTTAAATCAGTGATTCTCAACATTTTTAATGGGTCGTAAATTTAAAAAAGATTGGAATTTCATCTATTTACATTCTATAACAGTAGGAATAAGTGACTGAAGAGTTTTAGGACATAGTTATAATCAGGGACTGGGTTCTTACCTAGAGCTACATATTTAGCGTCTTTTTTAATCTACTTCTCAGTTTTGATTTAAATGAAAATGCAGCTGATTGAATTTAAAGAGGATTTCTCTCATTCTATCTCAAGTTCAAAGTGCACAGACATTTTTTTTTAAATCAGTTTGGGTCATGGCTTGTTACTGGGGGGTCCCACAGCCAGACCAGTTGAGAACCACAGTCTTTAGAATAAAACTCAAACTGCCACTGAAGTGATTGTGTGTTTATACTAATCAGGAAACATGCACTGATCTGTTGTCTCAGTCAGCAGCCTGTCTGCCCTGAAGCTCTCTCTCTGAGGGAGCTCAGTCACGACTATATTCACCCGTCACTTCATTAAACTTCCGTTATTTTAAGTCTTTATTTTTAGACCTGACGCCTGTAGTTTGTTGCTTCGCCAGCAGCCGGGGTCTGATAATTGATTTAAATCAGGCAGAGTTGAATTCTCCAGATGGAGAGAAGCTGATTAGCAGGTAAACACAGTCAGACTGGGCGGAAGCTGCCCGCGTGCTCACTCTGCTCCCCGCGCGCGCTTCTCTCCACAAACCCTCACGCGCCGGGCGGCAGTCACCCTCTCTCCTCCTCAGAGGAGGCTGGAAGTTTAAGGAGGCGGCAGGAGCAGTCAGGAGGGAGAGTTCCCCGTGTTCCTGGAAGAGAGAGAGAGAGAGAGAGATTACGAGGCGTGTTTTTAAATTACATTTGTTCTTTTTTTCTTTCCTTGTGTGCGCGAGACTAGGAATGAATGTCTTTAAATGAGGAAGTCAGAGAAATCTTTTTTGTTTGGCTCCTGTGAACGACAGCCTCCCCGCCGTCATGATGCACCGGCTGACACGAGCGAGTCTTTGCTTCCTCGTGACTAAATCTGGACCGACAAGAACTCGAAGGTACGGAAAGTAACTGTTTTTATTCCGTTCTGTTCTTTACAGCTCGCTCGGGAGCGCCTAAGCACCGTTTTACGGACGGAAAGCCCAAATAGGTGTATTATTATTTCGTTTTTTTTTTAAAGTAGGCGCAGCTTTAACGAACAATTTCGCCTTTTTTTGGTGTGAAAATAATGAGTGTCGCATTGCATTGTGTCCTCTGTGATGGAGGAGATGGATGCTGTTGATAAAAGAACTCACACAGTTTGCACCTGCGACTACTAGAACCCCTCCCCCTTCCTCTTCCTTATTTTTATTTATTTGTAGGAGTTTTTTCTGGGGAAAATCAAGCCACTATTTGAGCTCTGTGCTGTACAGTTCTGTTTTCTGTATTTAGACATTAGTCAGAGCACTTGCTTGGACGCAAAGTGCAGGAATTTCCTGTCTATGAAAGCAAGTGTTAAAAAGAAAAGGTGTTTTTGCTCTTTTTTACTCTCTACATGCATTAATACAACATTTAATTGGTTCATCAAAGATTTAATAGCTTGGACAGAATCCATAGAGGCATGCAGGAAAAGGTTATGCACTCTATTACTCTACGGTGTGTACGATTGACTTTAACCTACTGTAGCTTTGACCCCAAAGCATTTCTTCATATTTAAATTGAACATTTTACGTGATACAGCCTAGAGATGTACAACAATAGTACCAAAAAATGTGATCAGAATCAGCCATTTTTTCTGCATGATCGACCAAACAGGTGATCTGAAACTCAGAAATGATTTTTCAATTCAAGAAAAGCAATAAAAAACATGTTTTCCTTTCCATGAACTTACTATTGCTTTGAGCTAATTCATGCTAGCAACAGTTTAAAATACACATTTTACTTACAGAATCATTATTTTCAAGTTAGTCAGAAATACATTTGGATTCTGTTATAGTTCTTTGAGATAAATTGGAATCAGTCATAGTTGAAATCGGCAGGTCAGAGCTGTACAAGAATTGGAAATCGGTTTCTGCATTATATCCAGAATCTAGCCATTACATAGGCAACCCAGGTCCTCGAGTGCCAGTAGGCAACCCTGGTCCTCGAGTGCCACAGTCCTGTATGCTTTAGGTGTTGCTCTGCATAAACACCTGATCTGAATCAGTGGGTGATTAGCAGGCTTCTCAAGAACCTGCTGAACAGCGTAGATTTTAGATTTGTACGTTTATTAATTTGTTTTGTTTAGTCTGTGAATGCTCTTTTACCAAGGGCTGCATGGTGGCACAGTTGGTTAGCACTGTTGCCTCGCAGCAAGGAGGTCGTGGGTTTGCGTCCCGGCTCTGCGGCCTCTCTGCGTGGAGTTTGCATGTTCTCCCCATGCATGCGTGGGTTTTCTCCAGGTACTCCGGTTTCCTCCCACAGACCAAAAACATGACTGTCAGGCTAATTGGGCTTGTAAATTGACCTTAGGTGTGAGTGGTTGATTGTTTGTCTCGTTCGTCTCTGTGTGGCCCTGCGACGGACTGGCGACCCGTCCAGGGTGTCCCCCGCCTCTCGCCCCCTGACTGCTGGAGATAGGCATCAGCTCCCCCGCGACCCTCTGTGGAGGACTAAGCGACTACAGAAGATGGATGGATGGATGGATGCATTTACAAAAATCTGACATTTTTCCTGATCTGTGAATTTACCATGTCCATGTGCTAATTCACGCTAGCATTAACAGCTACTCCATGTGAACATTTATACTTTTAGAATAACAATTTTCAAGTTAAAGGGAAGTTGAAAAGAAAATTGATGGTTCTGACAATAATAGTTCTTTGAGAATAATTGGAATTTACCAAAATTCGTCAGTGTCAGCCGTTCTGAACTGTACATGAATCGGGAATTGATTTAGGCCCTCAAAACCAGAATTGGTGCACTTCTTGATACTAGAAAGACATTCAACTGTGATATTACTCTTTAAAATTGCAATGACAGAGAATGTCTTTTTGAGTTCTGTCATCCAGAAGCTTAAAATGCTTTCCTTGTATTCCAGCATTGCCTAAACCTGGTGTGGACGTGCAGGACACTGATAATCCATCTGGTCAGCAGTCTGCATGTCACATAAAATATAATGCATTGCTTATGATGCTTTGCAGTTTGAGCACATCTTTGCAATATTGCGATTTGTCATGCAGACTTGTAAATGTCCTGCATTTTTGATCAAAAAAGGAAATCTACGATGTACAACAGCATCATCTGAATTCTGGTTCCCTCCTGGAGAATGTGATCAATAGAGGCAGTGAAGTCACCTCAGACACAGCCAGCCTCACGAAAAACAAACCACTCCTGCAAAATGTGAGTGTGGCTGCTACTTGACAACACCCATCAATTGAATTATTCAAACACATGGGACAGAAAAGGTGGGTTTACACATCAAGGAGCACTTTAAGTCATCTCAGCAGATTTGTGGAAAAACAGTAAGTGGAGAGATACAGCGAAGAGGTGCAACAGACAGGGCTCCTGAAGGGTATCGAGGGTGTTGTCAGACAAGAGGGCAGTGGCTGCTCACACAGGAACAGGCTTCAGATTAATTTCAAGTGGATTATGATATTTTACACAGCTGCCTTTGATGATGATAGTTCATAAAGGGATCAGTCAACACGGTGTTAAGCCCATTACTTTGAATCATTTTCCATCACCTAATCGGAGGAGTGGACGTTCCCGCGCTGACAAATAGCACATTTGCTCGCTCTCGCACATTATCCAAATTTGTGGCTATTGATGATAATCTGGCATTGCCTTATTATCCATATTATACAGCGAGCGCCGCTTCTGGAATTAAATTACACCGAGATGGAGTTGTTGTCGAGCGCAGCGAGCAGACCTCCACATGTGGTATCCGGGAAGAAGCTGTGGATGAACTGCGCGGGTAAACATGTCAGACAGATAAGACGCATTGGTATTCCGCTGCATCTCGCCACACCGGCCTCGAGGCCTTGTTGATAATGCTCGCTTTCTGCTTCGAGGTCAGAGGTTTGAGGTTGATTGGCAGGAGGTTGGGAGGGGAAAATAGACTGTGCTGACTGGAGTCTAATTGGGTTGAAGTGCACGGAAGTGTACGGGTGGCTGGCATGTCTTTTAATCTTCACACCCACATTTGCAGGTCATTCTCTAATCTCCAAACACCTCGTCAGTCACCTCTTACTGCAGCGCACAGGCATCTTTGTCATGCTGAACTGTTTTCCTTTGCAACACCAATTGCTCTGCCTCATTCGCTTTCCGCCAACCCTCCCAGCTCTTTATACCTCTCAGCCTCTGCTGTCTGCCAGCCTGCCCAAACGCACTCAACCAGAGAATCACATATAATTGTGATCTCCCTTTATTTCCCCTCCCCTCCTCTTCTCTGTATCTCTTTGTAACTCCTTCTTTGCCAAAAAGCATCCTCCCACTCATACATACATGTGTACATACAAACGCCTCCATACAAGCGTGCACGCTCATGCACGGGAATACAAAAACAAGGTTATTTATTTCTCACTTTCATCCTCGCTGATTCTGAGGTTTCCTACATTGCTCAGCTTGCACTGAAATAGCTTATTCACACTTTAATTCCCATTTGTTGGGAAAAAAAATCACCCCTCCTTACTAAGGCTGCAGCAACAAATTTCAAAGCATGACAACATCACAACGATTTCTAAGAGCATCCCTAAGTAATGACATGAGAGGTAATCCACTGTCGGCTTAGCTTTGGCGCATAGGAAGAGTGTTACTGCGGATAAAGCAGGAAAAACTTTTTCATATTTATTCATGTTACTTTCATGGGAACCAATGTACTTTGTTAAAGCAACATCAGAATGACTGGTTATTAGTTACTTTGTTTTTCAGACCATAGTTCTCTTTTGCATCGATTTTAAAAAACATGTATAAACTTTTCTTTTTTTTACATTTAGGGAATGTTTAAACTGAGACTGAAATAACACATATATTCCACTATGCTGGTACCAATATGGACTCCTTTTGCCCACAGAACTGCCTTAATTCTTCAGCAACGTATTGGAGACATTCCTCAGAGGTTCTGGTCCATGTTGACATGACAGCATCACAGCTGCTGCAGAGTTGTCAGCTGCACATTCATGATGTGAATCTCTCATTCCTCCACATCCCAAAGGTTCTGGACTGGATTGAGATCTGGTGACTGTGGAGGTTGTTGGAGTCCAGTGAACTCATTGTCATGTTCAAGAAACCAGTTAGATATGATCTGAGCTTTGTGAATGATCAAAACATGTGGTTAATTGTTGGGCTGTTCAATTAGGGCAAAAATTATGATCACGATTATTTAGACAATATTCATGCACTATTTAATATCAGGAATGCTTGTATTTTGAAAGACTGGAAATTAGATCGAGACGCAGCGGTGCTCATGTTGTGTTCAGAATGTGCTGACGTGTTGCTAGAGTCGAGTTTGGATAATAAAGAAGTTGTAATGAACAACCGGTGTTGCTTTATCTAGCATAACACTACAGGGTCCACACCCGAACCTCTGCAGCCGCGTCTTAAAAGACAAAAGCGATGAGCGCACAACGAACTCCGGATGAATGGAACCTCAGCGGTTCGGCCCAGCAGTGCTAGTTCCGTCCGGACCGAACCTGCCCCCTCGCTCGCGCTGTACTGACCAAAACGGATTGTTTGAACAGCTGTTGGAAACGTGAGCTCTGCATAGCTGCATGCTGTAAGAGGAGCGCTTGATTTGCCACTCGGAACAGCGCCAGAGTAAACCGCGAGGGAGGAGCTAATAATCGTCTCAGTCAGTTTTAATGATCGTGTAAAACCAAGATCGTAATCACGATTAAAATTCGATTAATTGAGCAGCCCTAGTTAATTGAGCTACTTTCGCCTGTCTATCATCTGAAATCATTCTCCTCTGACATCAACAAGACATTTTCGTCCACACAATGCCTGCTCACTGGATATTTTCTCTTTTTTGACCATTCTTTGTAAACCATAGAGATGGTTGTGTTTTAAAATCCCAATAGATCAACAACTCCTGAAATACTTAGATCAAACTGTTTGACACCAACAACCATGTCACATTCAAAGTCACTTAAATCCCCTCTGTCCCATTCTGATCTAAACTTGCTGCCTAAATGCACTGAGTTGCTGCCTGTGATTGGCTGATTAGCTATTTGTTTTAACAAGCATTTAAACACCGTATAAGTGAGTATAAATGGTCTCTTTTGGGCTGTTTCAAAATAGGTCATCTTGTTTTGTCCCCAACGTGCTATCCAAGACTTAATACGCAGTTGGTGGTGTATTTCAGACTAAACACCGATTCATGGATTCTAACATGAAATAAGTTTCAAACCATCAACAAACCTTCTAGATCTGATCGTGTGTCAATTGGAGGAGAACAGATCCATGTAGAAATCGAAGAACCTTAGAGAAGGGCAACCATCAGTGAACAGACCTTTATGAAGAAGGGGCCAGACAGGAGCCATTCCTTGGTAAAGGGCAAATTACTTTGACAAATGGCTTCAAAATGGCTGTCAGACTAATAAAAACAAAGTCCTCCTTAGAAAATCATGCCTCTGTGCCTGATGTCCTCCAACTGTTAAGACGGCACCAAGCAATACCTCAAATGATAGCGTTATTATAACCAGAGTGTAATGGTATGCCTGTGATGTTTGACTAGAACAGAGATATGAACATTAGAGGAAAACACTACAGGAATAGTTTCAGGAAAATGCTGTAAAACAAAACATAGTGCTAGTATTTCTCTTATCAACACCTTCCAATCCTCTGGTTTGCAGCCCAGAATGAAAAAGGCAGTGCTGTGGGTAAATTCAGAACTAATGTTCTATATAGCAAATACCAGCACATGCAACTTCTAATAGGCGTGCCATTAGCAGGGCAATATTGATTTTCATGGATTTGCTCATAAAACGAATCTCCGTCAGAGTGAAACTTATCATGGTGGTAATTAATTGCCAGTATTAGAGGAACATTTTCAGCAACTCCATTAATGAAACTACAATAATTATGTGCCTAAATGGCTTCCACTTGAAAAACAATCAAACTGTGTTGCAATCAGTGTTGCCATCTTAGCGACTTTGTAGCTATATTTAGAGTATTCAGACCAGAAACTTTGTTTTATTGACTATCAAGAAATCTAGTTACTTTTTCTGGTGAGACTTTGACATTGACCTGTCCATGGTGTCCCTCACCTCGCGCCATTTGGAGTTTGGCACCAGCTTCCCTCGCACCTTACTGGATGAGGTTCAGAAAATTGATGGATGGACATTGACATTATTATTTTTAATGAGCAGCAAATTATGCCTTGCCCCATCTCATCCCAAAGCATTCCCAGGCAGCCCCGCCCTCGCACAATGGACCCCTCCAAGCTGCAGTCAGAGCAGGAGAAGTTTACCCTTTCCACATCTAGACCGCAAATGAATCATGTGGAGCCACTGCTTCCTGATCCCACCTTGGTCTACAGTCAGGTTGGGATGTAAAATGTATTTTGTCTACTTCCTGCGCCTATTATTTCTATCAACGTTGCTGGACCAAAGTGAAGAACCACTTACATCCTGATCTGAAAATAGTTACTGATAGAACTTAAAAATTGTGCTGCAAAATTGAAGCCTTTCACCTAAGATTGCAATACTGTGTTTTTTTATTTATGCTGATACTCTTTGAGGTTCCTATAACTTAAGAATGTATCCAATAGAACCAGTTAAACTATCCATCCATCCATCCATTTTCTGTAGCCGCTTAATCCTCCACAGAGGGTCGCGGGGCAGCTGGTGCCTAGCTCCAGCGGTCAAGGGGCGAGAGGCGGGGGACACCCTGGACAGGTCGCCAGTCCATCGCAGGGCCACACAGAGACGAACGAGACAAACAACCACACACCCACTCACACCTAAGGACAATTTACCAGCCCAATTAGCCTGACAGTCATGTCTTTGGACTGTGGGAGGAAACCGGAGTACCCGGAGAAAACCCACGCATGCACGGGGAGAACATGCAAACTCCACGCAGAGAGGCCGCAGAGCCGGGATGCGAACCCACGACCTCCTTGCTGCGAGGCAACAGTGCCAACCAACTGCGCCACCATGCAGCCCCAGTTAAACTAAAAGAATATAAATGCTAGAAAAAGGAATCAGCCCCAACAGGGAGGTTATAACTTACATTCACCATTGCTTTTGTCAGTGATAAAATATTTTATGATACTTTCGCAAAGCAGAAGCTTCCAAGAGGCTCAGACGAGTCAAAGAGCAACCTACCTCTGAAGACCAGCAATAAAAGTACACAGCTGCTAATCCTCTGACACAATGTACTCATACTTTGGTTCTACAAAATTACACCTGCATGGAGCCACACGTGGACCAAAAGGAGCGTTTGTGTGGAACAACCACGTCAGCACGTTCAGATACAAGAAGTCCACCAGAGGTCAGACAGAGAAGTCTGGAAATGCATGGGGAGCTTGTCTTTTATTCATGGTGCAGAAATAATAAATCAGCACAGCAAGCAAAAAAAAAATTCTACATTGTGAAAAAATAAGGAAAGAAAAACATAAAGGAAGTCGTTAAAGGATCAAAAGGCAGGAAGCCTAGAGAGAACGTAAAAAGTAAACTGAAGATTGAAAGGGTAGGAAAGTGTGACTAAATTAGTACAGGAAATGACAACACAAAAATAATCAGTTTATTGTTGATTTGGACCACTGCTCAACTGGGACTCTGGAGGTTTGATGGTCACACTATGATTGTTCTGTAAATATGTAGTTGGGTAGAAGATAAAGTAGTCCCTCCAGGAAGGGTTTTTTGTGATTGTTGTGGCCTAAAATGACTGATTTCTGGCAAATTTTTCAAGCATTTTTTTGTTTATTTAAGCCATAAAAAAAGACTATAAGATGCCGTAATCTCCATAACAACAACGCTGACAGTCTGTCACACCTAGTCTCTTTCAGCGCTTGTATCAAACCCCCCAGCCCCCGTCTGTGCTCCTCTCTTTCTGCATGTTATGCGGTCGAGAGATCCTTGTCAAGCAATGATTTTCACGTACAATCCACCACGACATTGTGTTTTGTTCAGAACATCTTTCCAACACTCTTATGTAATACTTTGGGAAATATTTTAGCCGTAATATCTGATAAAAACTGACCGTTTAGCAGCTCGGCTCAAAAACCGGAAGTAAACACAGCTCGAGGCAACAGGGATTGGTCAAAACTTATCTGAGTGGCAGTGATTGGTCAAAGAAGAAGGTGAAATACGGCAAACGCTAAGATGATTAGTCAAATTTGCGGTGATTGGTGAAAATCGCAAGGCCGCGAAAAAGTTGAATTTGCGTTAATAGTTGCGATCGCAACTTCCTGAAGGGACTGAATTCTTTAAAAAGTCTAACGCAGATGCTGAAACATAGTTTCAAAAGATGACTCCTTTTTTTGGATTCAGTTGAGAGCCAATTAAGAGGTCCAGACCCTAAAGCCTGATTTATACTTCTCCGACTGCACGTTTGCGCTCACACGCAGACGTATTGACGGAGACGTTTTTGATTTTTACTTCTCCGTCAGTGTTGTGAAGCAGTTCTCCACCAGGACAGCAGAGGGCGCATAACTTTTCTGCAGTAATGCCTCCGGTCGACCAACGTTTGTTTATTTCAGCTCAGTAATGGCCGACAGAGAGCAGATTCTGATTGAGTTTGAACAGATTGATCTCGAGGAACAAACAATGTTGTTAAAAAGAATTAAACAGGAGTGAAGAGACTACAACAGGAGTCTGTTGAATGTCCGTCCATTCAGTGAGGACGAGGCAGACGACGAGTGAATATGTAGCTCTTGTTTAACCCTTTAGGGACACTGATGGATTATATAAATGTTCGTACTTCGTCTGCCAGACGTTTCTCGAGCTGATCCATATCTGCTTCCCTGAGATTCTACTATTACTACTCTGTTGATAGCGGCATCATGCCGGAAATGATCATGGGGTGTTGAGCCGACCAATCACAGGCATGCGTTGTCCGTCGCTTTCGACGCATAGTTAGAATTTTGGGCATGTCTCCGTCAGCCTCTGCGAGCATGTTGTAGAGAGCTTGCGTCGACGCATAATGGCGTTGCGTGTCTCCGTAACGACGCAGACGGAGAAGTATAAATCAGGCTTAAGAAGTTTCAGCAAACAACCTTCAAACATAATTTGGTGACATACTTCTCTCATTTGGCTTGTTGATCCTGAATTCTTCAAGAAAACTGCATCAGTGACCCTGGCTGCATGTGGTAGTGCTGTTCTGAGAACTATCACTATGAAGCTTTGAGTCCTTCTGTTGGCTCATCAGGCTAAATATGAAGATTTCAGAAGTCCTGTCAACAAAACTCCAGGATTCTGCTAAGTAGTTGCTCTTCATTACCCTGACAGCCATTAAATATGCTAATTCCTGTTCTTTGTTTTCATGACACTATGCTGGTTTTGGATTTTAAACACCACAACAGTTTTATTGGTCTGCTTTGTCTTTATCGCTTCACCCTGCAGCCTCTTACATGAGCAGCTCATTGTTTTGGCCTAAACAGTTGGTGCTATGGCAGCGTTATTATTTTCTTAACTGAAGCAGATGCTTTGGTGGTTCACAAAAAGATAAACATGTTTATGACTTTGAGGCAGATGGGATTCATTTTTGTAGGAGAAAAAAACCCCAGAGTGACGCCTGAAATTTGAAACCTTCAACACTGGAAACCCCGAACATCTCAGAGAATAAATGAATGCATTTAATCAGCATCATATTCATAAAGCAATAAACAAAATCAGGAAAACACAGCTACAGGGAAAAGAATATAACCACATCCTCTAATAAACACTCAAGTTTAAGGTTTCCCAGTGGCCTTCACAATCCCCACAAGCATTATTCAGAACCCTCAGAGTAAAACATGAGCGAGTGCAGCGGTATTTTAAGATTTAGAGACTTTTTTTTGCAGGAAGAATGGAAGAAAGTCTTTCAGCAACAAATGATCTGAATGGCTTTCAAAAATCTTTTATAAACTTGTTTGTTAGGTAGCATTGCTTCTAAAGTTTGATTCAGAAACATTTGTCAATTTGTTTTGGGAGAAGTGGAAAAATAAATTTGTTTTTCCAAAATATAGAAAAAAGAAAACGTGGTAAAGTCATATGTGTTGCTAGTGTTGTATGCAGGGTTCCCGCGGGGTCTAAAAAAAGTCTAAAATTCATTACGTTAAATTTTAGGCCTAATAAGTCTAAACAACACCCAGATATTCATCCAGCGTCTTAAATTTAATGAAGTCAAGTCTTAAATTTGAACTTGTTTATTCTAAACAGCTACTAAACAGCATATATAGAACTAAACAGCATATATAGAAAGGGAGCTAATCAAGGAGATGAGATACACCTGGAGGGGATTAGTGCAGGACACAGGAGGAGGAACACTGGCACAAATTGGACACAAGGGGGCAGAACATGACAGTTGCCATAAAATACGCTGAGTAAAACTCTGAAATCTGAGTTTTTTTTCTAATGAAAATATTTATTAATATAATTTGAGTAACATCACCAATTTAAATTGATATTAGTCAATCTGAGCCCTTGACACACTTCTAGAAATGTTGTGGTTTAGTATGTTTATGTAGGTAAATTAATAAAGTGTATCCATATGGGTATTATTTAATGACGTATGTCACCTATAATTTATTTTATTATTCATTCATTTAATTTTTTCAGTTTTTTTATTACCAATATAAATGTAATATTAGATAACAATACAAATTAAAGGGATTATTTAACTTCCCATTTATGTGTCTTGCTGGTCTTAACTCCTACAGAGTTGATTTTAACACTTTTTCTGGATTTATATAGCTCCATACTCTTCAGAGTTAAATTAACACTTTTGAAATAGTTAAATAATTAACACTGTGACAGAGTTTCTTTTTTTTACTCCAAAAACAGAGTTAAAGTAACACTGCAGGATTAAACGAGTAACTCTGCTCTGAGTTACTTTGGTCACACAAAAAACTACTTACTCAGTGTTAAATTAAACTCCCTTAAGTGTTAACTATCTAATCTAAAAAAGTTACCTAATTATAATAATTTATTACAATATGCAAATTAGTTTAAAAATGTTTATTTTGTATGTTTTAACATGGTAAATGAGAGTAAAATATACAAACTTTTATTAGTAACACAGCTTTAAATATGAAATGGGTTGATAAATCTGAGGTCAGACATTTTTAAAACACATTTCTTCACTAATCACTCTGTGTTCATAAAATCCATCAACAAAAATCTGTATAAAGCTTCTGTCAACATAAAAATATGATATTCTGCTGTTTGACCAAACACTGGCATTTCTTCTTAAATCACACAGCAGACGAGTCATTTTATGGACTTTACACGACACATTTTACAAAAGCGGTCAAATTATGCAGTTCAACAAACCAGGCTTTCAGCAGCAAGTCTACAGTTTCCAACTACAGAGAGTTATATTTTTTACTGCATCAATTTAGGTGTTTGATAAATGCTGGAGAAAATTGTACTCACCATGTTTAGTCATTGTGTAGAACACAATGTGAAGAGGGAAATGGAGCCATTTTTAACAGTTTTCAAAGTTCAAGCAGGTGGGTGGAGCTTATTTACCTCTCTGTAGAGTTAAAACACACTGGTTCAATCAACTCTTTGAATTAACTCCAACACTGAACACCATTTGACTCTGAATGTGTTAATTAACACTTGGAGAGTTGAAATCAACTCTGAAACATTTAACCCTGAAATTTCAACTCTCCAGTTTTTGCTGTGTACATAACGATCTCAAAAGGTCTAAAAAAAAAAGGTCTTAAATTTCACATTCTGAAACCTGCAAGAACCCTGAAATGTGTTTTATTTATTCTGAATCTGTAGGACGGCAATAAGGGCTACAAAATATCAGGAATCTGATATGAGATTATTGTTGTACAAGCTATTAACCTCTCGGCCAACAATCTATTACACATATCCCACTACAGCAATGCCATTTTGCATTATGTCTAATCTTGTTGTCTTCTATTGGAAATCCATGACCTCAAAGCATTTCAAAATAAAGCAGAGAGTCATTCATACACGACTGGAGCCATGACGTAGAGAAATGATCTGCTTTTTCCTCCGCAGATTAATCAGAAAAAAAGGTTGGGGGTGACAGAAAAGCAGAAAACTTAGGAGTTATTTTTGTGGTGTGGAAATAGGTAGGAAGAAATAAATGTTTCTATGTGTATGGGTGCTTTTTATACAGAACAGGTGCATATTTTTTAGTGATGGAGGACAGCTACCGCAGGGCTCCTGTATAAATTTAAGTAGAAAATATTCTTCCTGAGCTCTGAAGCACTTGCCAACTGGGAAAAAGTATTACAGGTATTTATGGCGCTCATACGTAACTGTCACAATTTATTTTAGGGTCGTACACCTATGGTCCACATTTATGGTGGACTGCCAGATCATTTAATCCCAGCAGTTTGTTGCAAACGACCCCAATTCCTACCAGATATCTTTTATTTTTTAGAAGCGAGGCAATGTGAAGAACCACATGATACAATTGTGTTTGTACAGAATATCTAAAGTTTACATACGGAGACAACTGAATATCAGTTTTTTAATTAGCCATCCCACCAATGTGTGTGGAATCTATTAAATCTTTGTTAAATTGCAAATTTCTCCAATTAAATGAGGACAAAACAAAAATTCTGATTTGTGTACCAGAACAAATTGTACCTGAGGCCATCCCAGTTGGGTTCGTTTGTTCAACCCTTTATTAGAATTTTGGGGGTGACTTGATGGTAATCTCTCACTTAATCTTTGTGTCAAGACTGTTGTTTGATCCTGCTTTGATGAGTTGAAGACCACTGGCAAAATCAGATCTATAATTTCTATTACTGAGATGGAAATTGATATATGCTCAGGGTTTCCCCCAGCGCTTTTTAAGCCTGGCGGCCCTCCGGACTTTCATCGGACCCCCGCCAGGCTAAACCTCAGAGAAGTTGTACCTGAGACGAAAGCTTACAGCTGCTAGCGCAGCTGCTAACGCTTTAAACTACAACAAAGAGCTGGTTCAGCTCTCTACTCGTCTCTTTCTCTATAGTTGCAGTCCGTATGACTGAAAAAGCAAAAACTGATTTTATTTTATTGAGAAACAGTTCCTCTGTTGGGTCGGGATCCGAACTGATCTGAACCGGATGACAGCGTCGCGAGTGGCGGTAGCTTCAGCGTGCATTGGACACAACTTGAGGCTAAATGCAGAACGTATCTTTCCAGTGTGTCTCTCATTAGAGGGGCGCGGGGGAGAACTGTCCCGTGGCCGCGATCTAACGGCAATGACCCCGCGTTTAATCGGTACATTATTCCATAGTTTATCTGCTATGTCCTCGTTTTTTAAGGCACATAAAATGCACCATAAGTAAAACCTACGGGAGCCGAGTAGTCAGGTGGCGCGCAGCCGCAGTTAGAAAACCTGGTAAGGTGAAGAGATGAGCAGCATTAGTGAATCTGGATGATTTCTGCTCTGTTAGTCAGTATTAGAGACACTATGTTGAAGTTATTTACACAATGCACAGAGTTAATGCTGGAAATGTTTATTAGAGCAGGTTTAACAAGTGTTTTTGTAAAATTCCAGGCAGAAAGTTCTATTAATTAAAGGAGGACCTGAGAAAAGGGCTTTGTTAATGGTTCACATCTCCCGTTTTATTTTTAAGAGGCACCTTTTTTATTGGCTTTATTAATTAATTGTATATATATATATACACATTTATTTTTTGAATACATGGTGGGCGGCCGGTGGGCTTCTCTACCACCGGGCTTAGCAAGTTTTCTGGGGGAAACCCTGTATACTCCTTAATTTCATCCTGCATCGACTACTGTAACTCACTCTTTACCTGCCAATAAAAACTCACCGGATCTCCTTCTTCATAAATAAAATTCACATAATTACTGAAGTTTAAAATCACAAGAAAAAGTGGATTATTGTCATAATTTTCTTGTTAATCAACATACACTTTTTGGTAGTTATTACTGCGTGGTTCCATTTGAATATTTTAAGTTTTACCAGCTTCCCTCTTCCAGCCATCAGCTTCCCAACTCATCTCAAAATTTCCAATAAAAGGATAATTTATTGTCATACTTAATTCAGCATAAATATCAGCACAGATATGGAAGACTCCAGCCCTGTGAGCTCTCCAGATGACAAACTGATGCGTATCAGGCCGATGACACCTGAGATGATGATAAAATTCAAATTATATGCACACAAACCCCGCCACACAGTGAGGGATAGCGATCCAAGTTAGAAATGCCTGGATGTATTTCTGTCACTACTCTGGTGCATGTTTGCTAATATTCCTTAATGTGTCTAGAGCAAGGGAGCAAATGAAACTTAATGGCTTCATCTCGACAGGTAGAGGGATGTAAAAATAGTTGCTGCTGAGGGCGCGACAGCTTAACTTTGATCTGCGAGCAAAGTGTTTGGTAAAATGTTAGCTGCCAGTAGGAAGCTAAAACCTCTCCTCTGTTTCTGTTTCTTTCCTCTGCAGATCTCAGACTGCTTAATGCCATTAACTCGTTAAGTGACATAAACACCCGACACCGAGGAGCCTCGTTCGCCCGTCGCTCTTCCATCTCTCTGCTGCTATTTGTTCCTCGTTTCTTCCTCTCACCTTTTGACAGTTGTCGCCATGGAGAACCTCAGTGAACTCCAGAACCCGCTGCTGGACAAAAACAGTAAGCACATGGTTAACGGCTACGGCGGGGAATTCCCAAATAACCAGTACCAAGAAAACATTATTAATTACTTTGCTGGAGGGGGAGGAGGAGGTGAGGGTGGAGGAGGAGGAGGAAAAGTGAATAATGTAGTGAGCGGAGGAGGTTGCAATACCAATGGGAAGGTGAAATCTCAGCAGTATCTGGACGCCACCTCTCTGCATCTGGCTGTGGAGGCTTTCTACAGGCCCAACTTCATCCTGTACAAGGAGGACAGTGGCAGCATCAAGGCTAAGGAATACAAAAGTGAGTGCTGTGAGACCACCTTCACAGAGAAGAAGGCCAAGGAGGTGTCCAACACAACTGGAGTGGACACGCCTGCCACGGAGGACCCTCAGACCAAACTGCTAGAGGACAGCGAGCATGTCAAGATTCAGACTGTTTCTTATGAGGTGGAGGAAGAGGAGTATGTGGAGTATGAGGTAAGGATAAAAAGAAACCATGAAAGCGTGACATTTTCATGATATAATCCTTTGAAAGCAGATGGGATCCGCTAGCTGTACTTATTAGGTATTCAGTGTTAGATTTGATTTTGTAAATGTGATGTTCAGCACTTTACATTGAGTTTTTATGCACATACCATCATCCAGATTGACGTTTAGACCAGCGGTGTCAAATCCTACTCCTTGAGGGCCACTATCCTGCATGTTTTAGATGTTTTCTGCTTCACACACCTGATTTACATCAATGGGTGGTTAAATAGGCTTCTGCAAAACTTGAGGACATTCCTAAGAGGTGATTCAACCCCTGAATCTGGTGCATTGTAGCATGGAAACTAGGAATGTTCCGATCGATTGGCCATCGATCAAAATTGGCTGATTTCCGTTAAAAACACGTGATCGGTGAATTCCGATAAACTCCTTTCAGTGCCAGAGGTCACTAGGTGCACAGCTAATCTGCTGAGCTACCGCGGGTTTGTTGCACCCCGAGACTCGCCATCCTCTGAATGGACCGCCCTATTTGTGGTTGGTTCGGAACATAGTCCTGGGGGCGAGGCACCAAGGTAGCCGCTCACCCCATCACTGTGGACCCTCCCGCGGCTCCAAAAAGAGACTCTGCTGCTGCAGGAACGACGCCACACAATTCCCCCGTCAGGAAGCTGCAGAATTTTTCAAATTGGTATTAAAAGACAATAATTTAAAAATGAATGAAGGAGTTTGAAAGAGCTCGCTCACACATGCGCCAGAAAGAGAGGATAAAGCAGCGCCCTGGGCAGCAGGTGGAGGGAAGGAGGAGCTGGAGCTCAGAGCAGACAGCTCAGGTAGATCCAGACCATTGTCAGTAATAAGTTTGTGCTTTCTGGGCAAAAAATGGACCAGAGTGTCAAAACAATGTAGACTTTTCTGCGTTTGAATATCAGTAGAAAAAACTAACGATTTTTAATAGGGATGTACCGATACCACTTTTTTCAAAATCGATCCGATACCGATACTTAAATCTGAGTACTCGCCGATACCGAGTACCGATACCGATACTTCTACCACACAAAAAAATGCAACGAATTGGAATACAGGTTTTATTTTTTCTTCTCTGCTTTTTACAACAAATAACTGAGTTAGAGAAAAAATATATATATATTAAAAAATGATCACAAAACTAAAATATAAGGTGAAAAATCACCATTTTCTGTGATTTCACAGTGAAATTATTGCAGTTTTCCACATTTTAACCAAATAAAATGAACTATTTGGCACCATCTCCAGCTCTCAACCCACACTGTTCCTCTTTAGCTCAATAGCTCCCCCTAGTGTTCAATATAGGAATCTACAACATAAATCACAAGTCACAGACAGTGAAGCTACTGGTATCAGTTCCTGGTATCGGGGTAACTTTAACCGATACCGGTATCGTATCGGGCCTAATTTTTAATCAAAAAGTTACTTCAACCACAAGCTAATTAATGGGGAACTTGTGCACAGAGAATATACGTTTAAATATTTAAATATATATAAAAATAATAGATTTCTCTATGGATGGATGGATGGATTGATTGTGCCTGCAACTTTGTGTGTTTTTGTTCTCTTGGAAAAAGTAAGTAAAAACATGTTTTTGTCCAATCGAAGGTGATTTATGGTTCATTGTTTACATATCAAGTAGCCATTAGCCCTCATCATTACTGCAATGTGAAATTTACATCCAATTCATGTGATCGGTATCGATGATCGGCAGCAAAAAACGTGATCAGAGCATCCCTAATGGAAACCACTAAAACATGCAGGATAGTGACCCTCAAGGACCAGGACTGGACACTACTGGAGGGCACAAAAACTTTAATAAATACAATTTAAAATTATTCATCATCAATATATGTTGCTGAAATGTTACAGAACAAAATGTTCCCTAAAATATTTTACCATGTCTGTTCCCCTATATGGCATATCCTGCACTTTATATGACTAATGTGCTGTTACAAGTCCACCATCTAACCATAAATTCATAGCCTGAATGTTAATTTGACATCTTTATACATCTCTGGAATGTTAGATGTTACATCATAGCAATGTACTGAGTGAAACACCAGTGACAGTCCTTGAAGGAATGCACATCACCCACTGTCTTTCATCTTTAAACTAAGATCGTCTTACGCTGATAAATGAAGTAGAGCTGCTTTAATCGAGTTTTATAGATGTAGATTTACATCTAATGATTACTTTCTGGGAGTTTTAATAAAATTTATCCAGTGAAAAATATCTTTTACAAACAGGATTTATTGGCAAAGTTTAAAACAAATATACTGTGAAATCAGTTACTGCTTGCGGTATTTTGTGAATGACTCAGCTACTATCACGCCAAATTTTAGCTCAATATTTGTAAAATATAGTGAGTTTTTACCTGTTTTTGACATGGTTGATTAGCTTTGGCAGCCCTCCTGAATCTGGTTGACTCCAAAAGGTAATCATCTGTAGAGGTATGTCCATCGATTACTTTCTGAAGGTTTTATTAAAATCTGTCCATCATTCCTCAACTTAAGATGATCCTGAAGTATCAAAAGCACTCCAAGGCACTCTCTTTTAATTGATCAAGATATCTATATTATCCTGGCATAGTCATGTAAACCAATAAAAAGGTCCTCCTACGCATTTCAGCCTGCAAGCCTTCTTCAGGAGAGCAAACAGAATAACAACACAAGCAAATTCTTGTAAAAACATATTCATCAAATGAAGTGTTACATCTGTTGTGGATCATCCGATTATAGAGACCACATCCTTAGGAACGTGAACATCAGTGCATGAATAACAAGAGAGGGCACTCTGGCCTGAATACTGCAGAACAAAAGAACCCAGTAAGAAAGCAATAAAAAATGATGCTGAGTTCTAGAAAAAAAAATGCAATTAATGCAACAACTTCATTAGAGATATTAGACAAAAAAAAGTACACCACAGTAAATAAAATCTTTAAAAAAAAAAACATGCATCTATACCAAATTATACAATTTACAAAAGAGCTGTGACATCTACATCCTCGCTCTGGCCTGGAGATTTTATGGCTTGTAATTTATAGATCTAAAAGTCTCTCTTCATTTGAGCATGTATCCTTTCCTCCTGAACGGAGGAGCGGGGTATACAATCAGTCCTAGATGTTTGCAGTGATGATGGATCATTCTTAAGGATGATTTAAGTGTTTGCCCATAAGATAGGAAATATTACCTGTATTAGTTGCATATGTGTGCTCAGCTAATCAGTCCGGTAGACGTGTTTTGGTTCTGTTGATGTAAAATAAACTTAGCAGCTTGGACATTCCATCCTGTAGACAACAACTGTGGTTTTTCTGTTGATAAAATGTTTAAACTCCTAGATTAAAACTGGCATACATTTATTTTAAGGAATCCCAGACCTTTAGTTAGAATCCTACAGTGTTGACATTGATTATGTGATCCTGACATTTTCAGGTTTTTTGTGATTTCTAAATATAAAGTACAAAAAATAACAACGTGAATATCCATTTTTGTTATAGATTAGTGCTGGTGGGGAAGCCTGTATCAGGTTAATAAATCCAACAACCCTTCCTATTCGCTTTCTGTGCGTTTGAATTAAATGAGTTAGAGCTGTCTTATATTCCTGCAGTGTGTATACATTTATATTCTCTCTCTAAAGGATTGGGCTCAACTATTTTATCAGACTGACATTTTACTAAGTGCAAATCCCATTTGATCCACTGACCTTGCCCTCAATTCCCAGCACTGGTGAAATTCATTCCTAGATAATAATAAATCACACACTGCCTAAATGCGAGATGCTGCAATAGCTTAGAATTGGCTGCAGTGCTTCTACTCTAAATCGCCACAACCAATAACAACGAAGGATTTAAAGGACTGGACTGGCAGAATAGGTGGTTAAAAGTCCACCAGTTTCCTGCAGCACCTAACAGCCACATGGTCAGCAACAGATAACTGATGTAGCTGCTTCAATGCAACGTGCTGTTGGGTTCACTTACAGCATCTCACTTCACAACTAAATAAATATCCACAGGAGGAAAACAGCTCTTAAGGAACTTCTTTGGATGTGTTCATCCTCCGAGAATCGGATGAGAAAAAAACTTTGACGTGCTGATGTTTAGGAGTACTTTCAGACTCGCTTTCGTGAATTTTTCCTCTGGCACACTCATTTACTTGTGAACACCAGAAAAGACCAGAGGAAGTGCAGCACACAGTCCCTGAAGAGACTACTAGAATCTCCCTCTAACCATAAGCGAACACATGACCATCGTGGTCCCCCCCCCCCCCCCCCCCC
>SSNR01000147.1:1285007-1297442 GCA_006937965.1 Callopanchax toddi | reverse complement strand
CCCCCCCCCCCCCCGTTCAAAAATGAACAACATCATCATCAGACTGTGAAGACAGTTTTGAGATTTAGGGAGGAAAATACACATTGGGACCTATTATGTTTAGGAAAACCATGACACCATTAAGAGCGTAGTGTTTCTGTTTCTGCTACTAAAATCTGACCCAATATGCAAAAATCCCAGATTAGAAAGCTGACATTCATTGACTGGTTCTGCAAAAGCAGACATACAAAATGTAGAGGCGGGGCCAAAAGCTTTGAGCATGATGACAGTGTTGGTTTTTGCAAACTTTGCTGCTTCAGTGAATTTAGATCTTTTTGTCAGATATTTCTATGGTTACTGAGGTTTACTTACAAGAATTTCAGAAGTTTTAAATGTTGTTATTGATAATT
Source organism: Callopanchax toddi (assembly GCA_006937965.1). Lineage (NCBI taxonomy): Eukaryota > Metazoa > Chordata > Actinopteri > Cyprinodontiformes > Nothobranchiidae > Callopanchax > Callopanchax toddi. The sequence goes on along the minus strand of SSNR01000147.1, from coordinate 1,297,053 downwards.
ACATTAGGCTTGGGCAGTATTATGGTAATACCGTATACAGCCGGTGTTTAAAAATAGCAATGGTATCAGTTTCAATGCTGTCATTAAAAAAATGCACGGTCGGATCTGGACTGCCAGTGAGCCAATGGTAACTTTGGGCTGGTCCGGACCAGGATTAGCCGGTCGAGCAGCCGGCGATCTGAGCGGCTCTCTTTAATCAGCACTTCCTTGCTGCGGCGCAAGCTCGTATACGTTCGCATGCGCTTGCAGCACTTCAGTCAACAGACGAACCCGAATGTCAGCTGTAGGTGATCATGATGGGAACCATGACCGAAAATGCTCAGTCCAAGCGGTAATACCGTACACCCTGGGAAAATATGGAAGAGGTTTGACGGTATCAAAATTCAAATACCTCCCAAGCCTAAATTACATGAAGTTCATGCAAAGAATGTTGGTCCTTCTTTTTCAAGACCTCTGCATTTCACCCTAACATGCTGCCAATCAGCGTCTGGGCCAAATCCAGGCTGATGGCAGGCCATTCTGACATAGTTTGTCAGAATTTGTGTGGTTTTTTTTTTGTGTGTGTGTCCACCTGCATTTTGAAGATTGACATGTTCTCAATAGGATTATGGTCTGGGCAGTTTCCTGGCTATGGACCCAAAGTTTGATTCTTGAGCTACTTTAACCTCCTCCAGCTTGAGGAGATGGTCCTAATGCTAGCTGGACTTTCTTGGACATCCTCATTCCTTCTTCACAGCATCAGGTATCAGTCTGATACCATGTGTGTACTCATACTCATATTCACTAAAATATTACAGTACTTTAGGACCCGATACCAGTGTGGTGGGAGCTTTGTTTCCCCTCTAACAGACAGTATTAGTTTGCACACCAATGCTCTAACCCAGAAAGTGGTTGTAATGCACCATAAAATTAATGCAAGCCACTTAAAAAGATGAAGAAGCTGAAAACAGCGTACGGTACTGAGCTGAACAAACCACTTAACGGCAGTGTGACTTAAAGCAGCCTGGTAGTAGAGAGGGAGCTATCTCAGAGATGTGGAGGTGTTTCCAGAGGAACAAAGGTGAAAAAACTAAGTCAGACTGCAAATTACGTTCAGTACTTATACTCAGCAAGTACTCAAATGTAAGTACACTTACTCTGGTATCTGTGCATTCCTAGTTTGGGGGGATTATGTTAGCTTTGATGGCAAAGAGGGGCTTTTCAAATGCCTGCAATTCATCTCTTACCATTATTTTTTGTATTAATTTGCAAACTTTTGGCCAAACCCGTACTTAATCCTGTAACCACATTCTCACTTCCAGTTTAGCAGACAGATTTTCTTCCTTCCAAGCTTTTTTATTGATAAACATTTTGCTACCTATCTTATTTTATTTCCTATTTTGAACAGTTTTCATCTAAAGCCATTTCATCCAAGAAATACACATTTTCCAGCTCAGTAACTAGAATATTAAATTGATTGAATCTGCATTGTGGACACTCTGTCTTTCCCTTTCTGGCAGTCAGAGTAAATATATTGTTTGTAGTTGCAGCGAATTGCTTTCTTTTTCAGACGGTAATTCATCATGTCAAGGTTTTCTACCAGAGATATCAGCAACTTTTCTTGCATGTTACCAAAAAGTTTGTCAGACATTTTTGCTGTACTCCACCGCCGTCTCTCTCTCTCTCTCCTCTTCAGTCAGACAAACAGGTCGTTGCTGGATGATGTAAAACATCTCACTGCCGCTACCTCAGCTGGAGTTATTTGTGTTGACTGGCTTCATCAGCGCGTTGACTCAGATGTGAACAAATAAGTAATAAGTCAGCATCAAGCCTTGATGCAAGAAAGCCAAATTCGAACCATAATGTTTCATAATATTAGGCTAATTATCCTTCTGTTGCCTGTTGTCTTTCCAAACTGATGGAAAATGCAGAACTTTAAGGCTCATTTGCATTAGTATTTGTAAAGTGAATTGATTTGAGTTTAGTGAGCTTATTGGACGATAGATTTATACCACAGACTAACAGCAAGCTGTGTTTAAAGGGCTGGAAACACTCGTTTAGAGTCTAAAATAAAAAGAAGTTATCATGAATAATTGGTGGCTACAGTACTCGAATGTATTATGACCTGATTCACATAAAAGATTCACAGCAAGTTACAAGACTGCAGCCAAGAATGTGTTTTAAACGCATTGCTCTGGTAGTGAAAGAATCGAAGTGAGAGCACAGCTTGGCTTCTTCCAATCGATAAGAACTTTTTCCAAGTTTAAAATATTTCTCACATCACATTTTTAAAGAGTAGGGGAGTTTAGGATTCATTTATCTTGTCTTTGTTGCAAGGCAGTTTGTCTTTGGTGTTCTGTATTGATTTATTTAAAGGAACCACTCTGGTGTCCTGATTCTGGGCTGATTCAGCTCGACACTGCAGTGAGATAACATATTGCTTCCAAAGAATTTTGTTTTTTTTAAACCAGAGTTACTACTTTGCAAAATCAGCTTCTGCGCTCTCTCTAAACCATGATTATCACATAAATGGCTTAGCAGAATGAACATGATTTATCTTGTTTTAGTGGTTTTGTAGTAGCACAAAAAGGTCTGCAGAATCAAAAAGTCACTGGTTGAACTTTCCAAATGAATTGGTCAAAAACATATTGGGGAAATGTGTAACTAATTTGTAAATTGCTTTGTACAAATGACAGATGCAACATGGTGGGAAACTGGACTTTAAAGATGGCAGCAGTTTTTTGTTAAATTTGTTTGATGAAGGATATTGTGTTGGTTCTAATGGTTGCAATGACTAAACATTCAGTTTTGTAAAATGTCATGACATTAACGTTAAAAATAAAGATTATGAACATGGGCTGATACTACTCCTGTTGCATAGTTAACTTTATTGAATTTATGGCACAATTTGGGCAACAGAGTGGACAGAGACGTGAGATAAAAAGCATAAAAAGCATAGTGGGTTTCCTCCGGATGCTCCGGTTTCCCCCACATATCATAACATGCCTGATAGGGTGATTGTTTGTATGTAAGTCGCTTTGGATAAAACTCATAACTGATGAAACACTTTAACACATTTTTAAGACAAATGAAATGTTCTGAAGGCTTGTCTAACTATTTAAAGCACACTAGAACATTTTTTGTACAGTTTTTATTTACATAATTCGTGTGTTAATGTTACTCTGAGGCTGATGAGCAAACATCTTACCTTCATTCATAACACAGAGGAAAACAAGTGCATACAGCAAACACTCACACACATATCAGACCTTGGATTCAAGTTGTCTGTATAAGTTCCAGAGGTTCATTTACTTTTTTTAAAAGTGCCCATGTCATGGTTTTTCGTGTTTTCTGACTTATCTATCATGTTGCAACGTTGAGTTCTCACCTTAAACCTGCCAGAAAGAGCAAAAAACGGCATCTATCTGTCTCCTAGTCCAGCCAGTGAGAAGCTCTTCAAGATTTCAGACCCAGGTTTCAAACCGTTTTTTTCTCTCCAGCCCGCTATGAGGTCATAGTGATCCGGACTTGCTTATATGGTAAATTCTCCGCCCACATGCACGTTCACGACAACTGGAGCGAGGCAGTGCCGCCGCCATTGCCCATAGACCGTGTAGTGTTTAGTTTCAGTTTCGTTTCTCTTTCACGCGACGGCACTGCCCCCTACTGCAGCCGAAGTGTCAGGCTGCCAAATAAGGAGAAACCCAGCAGAACCGGAAGGCGGCGCTTTCTTCTGATCTCTGAGTTGCTCGTTAGGAAATAATTACAGCGTATTTTGAGTTATAATGGTGCAACGCTGATCTAGAGGCATCAAAGATTACACCTGTTTAATATAAAGTGATTTAAATATCGAGTCATGGGCACTTTAAGGGATGTTCGATATTATCGGTCTACCATAATATCTGCCGAAATTGGCATTAAAATGTAATATCAGTAAATATCGGTATCGGTTTTTGTAATGATGACGCACATGACCTTTACATACCATGCACATATTATACATCAAACTGTTTGGCTACTTCTCCTCTCTCCCAAAATGTCAAAATATAACAAATCTGATGTATAATTTTTGAGATATTTTTATTTATTTGGCACACCTTACATTAAATCCTGTGTTTGTCTTTTTTTTAATGAGGGCTACCACGCTTATATCGACATCGGTTTATATCGGTATCGAAAATTAAGAGTTAGACAATATCGGATATCGGTAAAAAAGCCAATATTGAGCATCCCTAATAATAATATTCATTTATATTCCAGTTCTTTTCAGATTTTTTAGATTTATTGTTTTTGTGAGGGTCTCAGAATTAAAGGTTTTAGTTGGAAAATTAAAACAAAAAACAAAAGTTATAGTATGTTTAACAATTCATTCCATGAACTTTCATTTTCAAAGCTTTTTTAAATTTGTCACATTACAACACAATAAAAAAATGAATTTTCCAACACATTAAAGCTCCAAATAATCTTAAATATTCAGCATGAGGGAACCATCTTCAGTCGGTGAACATTAAATTAGCCTGATCCCCCAAAGAGCCTTAAATGTTTCCAAATTACAAGTCAGTTTAAATGAAACCATGCCCAACGTTTCAGTGAGCTGCCAACAAAAATAAAGTCTAACTCAAAGTAAACTGCGTAGACAGTGTTCTCCAGCAATGCCTCCATGTAAAGCATCAAAATTAAACATCTTGATGCCAGACTACTAAGATAAGCTGCTTCTTCTTGTCAGCTTTAACATCACCAGGTGCACAGTGAGCACAGGAGGTCAGCCAGGTGACCTGCCATCTGTCTCCAACCTGCTCAAGCCAGGGCGTCAGGTCTGCTTGATTAGATTTCAGATGGTAGAACAAGCCAAAACAGCAGATCACACAGGAGACGTTTATTATCACCTTTCAGTGTCAGGTGATAACGTCTTTGCCTGTCTGGCTAACTCTAACTGGACAGATTTTAATGAAACTCTCAGACTTTAATCACTGGATGGACGTCTAGAACTCATTAACGTTTGGAGTCAACCCAATGCAAGATGGCCGCCACAGCTAATCTACACTAGCAAACACTCAAATGATTATAACTGTCAGTTTGACAGATTTGAGTTTTAATATTATTGTCAAGACTGACTGTGATTTTTCAACATAACATGAACTTATCTTAAAATTCTGACATGAAGATGAAGGGTGATATGTATCCAATGAGGAATCCTAAGTTTTTGATGTGTTGTTAGATTTTATACAAGTTTGCTGCAGTAATTTGAAAAATGTTACTAGTGCTCCGGTGCCCAGATTACTGATGATTAACAAGAAAAAAATACAGAAATAACTGCTATGATATGAGTCATACTGTATCTGGATCAATCACCTCACCTTCAACACCTGGTATCTACCTTCACAGTACAAACACCAGTGTTAAAGTGATAATATGCAACTTTTTCATATTTTTAAATCTTGTCCTTGAGCCAGTCTGTGCTAATATGACCCTTTACAGAGTTAATGAAAAGTCACTTAGCCCCATCTGGTGATTAGATCCAGAATACCACGATTGCAAGATCTCCGTCGCCGTCACGGTACCCAGGAAGTCACGTGTCTCACGAGGGTTAGGCTAACCCAATGTGGCTAGCTGTTATGCTAGCGCTGGAGTGTTTTTAGCTCATGATTCCTGATTTTTTTCAATCTGTCCCTGCTTGAACACAGCTGATTTCTTTGAAGGAGTAAATAACCGCTCCTGTAGAAAACTATGAAGGCTGAGGAGACATTTCAACAGGTAGATTTAGCAGTTTAGAAGCAAGAACTATGGGCTACTTTATGTAATGCAGTGATTTAAAACGGACACCAGAGGGCACCCAAAACAAGCAAAACTGCATATTATCACTTTAAATCAACACTAGAGAGGGTCTATATGAGTCCATGGGATCCAATAGAGCCTTTCCAGTGTTGATTTAACACTGGTGTTTTTACTGTGTTTACATTATGACCTCTGACAGATGAAGGGAACCTTGATTAACAAGTCAAATGGCAGATTTTCCAAAACGTTCAAAAACGTTCGTTTTTATGAGTCTGAAAGTGTGAGAAATGTGAGACCAGAGTATATAGAGTAAATTACTTTGTTACAAACTTGCATCAAGGAATTTTTAAAGAAAAAGTAACGTGGGCATTTGTTCTCACTGTACACAATGTGCTTTTACATTTTCAATCTTTGCCCACAAGCATCTTAAAGATTCGCATAGATTTCAAAACTATATGCTTTTTTGGTTTTCATTAAAGATATCTTCCCAGTCAGTAGCTGGTTTTGCACAGAGAAAATTATTCAGCACCACACCGTCTTTCAAGTAGTTTATCATCGCTGCATCCTAATGTTTTAGTTTCCTTTCTGGTTTGCGTTTCTCTGAGAATGGAATAATTTTTCTCCTCTGTTTTCACTTTGAAACAAAGACTTTTTAATCAGTGTGAAATATGTTCTTGTTATTATCTGATTTGATCCAGTTTACCCATTTGTTGTCGTTCAAACATTTCTCCAGCTGGAATATATCAACAGTTTCTTCTTTTTTTATTTCTCTGAACAAATACCTCATTAAAACTGTAACTTTGACTTTCTTTAGAAAAAAAACGTTATGGCAAGTCATTATAACATTTGCCTGAACAGACACTCTTCAGCGGATCTCGTCCTATAACATGGCGGATAAATATTTAACATATAGTGCTGGGAGTGAGTATTTACCCCCTTACAGATTTTTACAGTTTTTGCTTTTTTGTCACACCTGAATGTTTCAGATCAACAAATTAATTTCAATAACAGGCAAAGTTTATACAGAATGCAACTTTTTAATTGTTTTATTTTGAAGGGAAACAATCTATCAGTAGATCCAGTAATTGGGGTCTAACCAGTGACACATGCTGATAGTTGTTTGGGGTCATTGCACGGCCGCAGCAGCAGAGGGCGCAGGCTTTTTGTAAAGGCGGCAGCAACAGGAAGCTCAGCTCATATCGCGACCGGTCCAGACCGGCCCAAAGTTACAGTCCCACTGGGGATTAAGGTGCCCGATGATCAGTCCAAGCCGGTCCACTTCCAGACCCAAGGCAGGAGATTTCAGCGTGAGCGGCTCAGCACGGACTTCTGTCCAGGTGGAGGGCTTGCACCAGTAGATCCAGACACGCCTCCTTCCCCTGGACACACAGCTGCTCAGCATCTCGGTCCGCTGGGCTGGCGCTGCACGTATTATTGGTGGGGATGCAGCGCTATTACTGTACCCCTAGATTGAGTTATTGGTGGGGACACGTCACCTCCGTCCACGCTAAATCTGCGCCCATGACCTTCACTGTTCTCACGTATTTGTGACACACAGAGAGAGAGACTACTGAGCCCAAGAGAGAGTGCGAGAAGAAAGAGTGAGAAAGAGATTTGACAGAACTTTTTGCAGTGCTTTACGTGTTCTGAGTTCTTCTGTTCTTCTTTTAGAACTGAGCTTTATGTGTTGCTTTTTGAGATCTTGTAGCCTCCTTCATGTTGTCAGACAGATTTTACTGAGTTGATTTCTTCATTCAGGTCTGGCAGTAATCATGCCTGGGTGTGGCTGGTGGAACTCAGCTTTCAAAATAATGTAGATAATCACAAATAAGTCATGATTTTACAAAGGGGTCGAAGACTTTTTCACATCGTCAGGTTGGTGTGGATAGCTTTGTTCTCTTTTTAAATGAAATCATCATTTGAAAACTGCATTTTGTATTTAATCAGGTTATTTTGTTTGTAAAAAAAAAAAAAAAGCTAACAGAATAAATCTGTAAGGGGACAAGTTCCTACACTGTCAGAAATAAAGGACAATAATTGTACCTTTTTTTGTCACTGGGGTGGTACCCTCAAAAGTACAGTTTTGTACCTTTAACTGGGGGTTATATCCTAAGGGGAACAAATATGTACCTTTTAGGGTATATATTTATACCCCTTAGGGTACATATGTGTCCCCTAAGGGGTACACATTTGTACCCCCAGTTAAGGTTCAAAATGGTACCCTCAAAAGGTTCAATTTTGTACCTTAACTGGGGGTACAAATTTTTACCTTTGTAGTTTGTACCTTTTACTAGTCACACCTATACCTTAGGGTACAAATTTGTTCCTCTAAAGGGTACAAATATGTATCCTAAAGGGTACATATTTGTACCCCTTAGGATACAACCCTGCAGTTAAGGTACAAAACTGTACTTTTGAGGGTACCACCCCAGTGACAAAAAAGGTACAATTCTTGTCCTTTATTTCTGACAGTGTATATCATAATAAAAACCCACAACTTAGAGTTATATTGACCAGTAATGACACATAAAACTAAATATGTTGTTTTTTTTTTTTACTTTAAAACTTAAACTTAAAGCTGAGCTAGTATTTTTCTTATACTAGTCTAGTTTGATTAGATTTGTGATTATGTGAATATTACTGGTCTTTATTTATAGTCTGAAATAAAACATCAAAACAGAAAAGTGCTGTGCTGAAAATGTTGAAGTGGACTAAAAAATTGTGATTTTTTCAAAATAAATGAAGACAAAATGTCTCTCAGGGGAAAAGGAGCTTCACCACTAATGACTGGAAAAACATCAAGCGGCTGTGCCGCAGACAATAAGAGATAAAACAAAAAGAGTTTGAGATAATGATAATGTTACAGCCTTTAGCGTAATGTTTCCCAGCCGGTGACCCTGGATATCTTTGATCGTGCTGTCACAGATTCAGTCCATTAGGATTTTCATGTTATTTTCACCTGCGTGCAAAAATAACACTTGAGCCAAACCGCAAGTATTTGTCGGCCATCTGTTGCTCCCTCTCAAAGCATGAAATTAGCATTTATCTGTGCGTTTTACATTCACACGGCAATCTGAACATGTGCTAGCCCCTGTGGAACATTTCAATAGAAAACAGCTCGGCGGCGTTTCTGATGTGCCACTTCTGCACCACAATCATTGAAATGTTAATACCACTGTTATGGATGTGAAATCAATAGAAACTGTGCTTCAAAAATAGACATCAATGACCTCCTCCTGTAGGATTTTAATGGGAGCTGATTTGATTGGAAGCGTTATCTATTCAGTCTAAATTTTAGGCGATGTGAGCTCTAATGCTTCTCTAAAACGCAGCCTTTCTCCAGTTCGATGCACTCCAGTTGTTCATGTTCTGACAGCTTGAGATCTAATGAAATCTTTTACAGGTTCAGTCATTTCTCGTTCAGCAGCTCATGTCAGAATCTGTTGGGTCGTTTCAGCTCTGAAATGGATTTTAAAGCATTATAACTTAGTCCACTCTTACGTGTCTTTCTTAAAAGGCACAGCATGTAAAACAATGAGAATCATCATATTTCAGACATGGCGAGTTTTATGTGAGGTAGTCAAGAAAAATGATGACTTTTTTATTATTTTCTTCCTTTCGGGTTTTGAAAAAACAAATCTGATTTAAACCTAAAACAAAACAACCCTTAAACGTCGACAGCTTTTCAATCAGGAGGGTCTGATTAAATCTCACTCTTAACCTCAAACAATATTAAAAAAAACTTCCTCCTTACAAGGTCTGTTTTGGGCAAGGTGTCTCTTTGTGTGAGGACATAAGAGGAGTGGATAACTGAAGGTTTTAATTATTGAACAATGAATAATTAATGTACACCACCTAAAATTTAATCTGTCTGAATGTTCGATTTAGTAAAAACACTGAAATTCTCCTCCAAGGACATGGAGTTATTTTAGAGGACAACTAATGGACAAATTATGCAACCGTGTGAGAATCCCAAGGAGGGTCTTAAGACTCAGCTAGCTCTCCTTCACCTCACAATGTTCATGCATGGAACTACTGTATACAAGATGCAGGGACTTTAGGGAAGTGTGCTTCTGTGCAAAACTTACTCATTGTCTTTCTGCTTAGAGTCAAGCCTGATTTCAGCCAAGACCAAAGTGTATTGTTGCCATCTAAAAAATGCTTTAAACTGCTGTGAAACTCAGTATATTGGAGCCCTTATAAGATGACAGCAATCCACTTCATCAAATTGACAAGGTAATAAAGCAGATTGCTGTCCAGTGTTGTCAGCTTATCAACTTTGTTGCCATATTTAGTGAGTATTCAGACACATCTAGCAACTAGTGACGTTTATGCTGGTTTTTTTAGATTTAGATATCTTGACATGAAAGCACATGTTGTTCTTACACTTCTCAATGAGCAGTGGGTTCTGTCATGGGCCCCTCCCCTTCTCAAGGTCCTCCTCTGAGCTGCAGTCAGAGCATGAGACATTAACCCACTGCGTCCAGGCTGCAGGTCAATCATACATGCATGAAGCTCCCTCTGCCTGATCCTGCCTTGGTTTGCAGACGGCCCGAACAAGAGAGGGTTGGAATTGTTGTGAAAATAATAATCAGGAATCAACATTGGAAAGATGCTTTGTAAATCTAACCATATTCAGGGTGTTTTTGTTCCCTATTTGTAAGTTCACTCAACAATATTATAAACATAACCATTTTGTTTTTGCCCCTATTGGGCATGAGCTAAGGAAGCCTTCTTCTCTGAACACAAATGGCCTCCTTCTTTGAAATATTGTTCACAAATCTGTCAAAATCTGGGTTAGTGAGCACTAAGTAAGTAAGTAAGTAAGTAAAGTTTATTTATATAGCACCTTTCACAGAAAAAATCACAAAGTGCTTCACAGAAAACAGAATCAAACATGATAAAACAAATAAAATCAATAAAACAAACAAAATATCATTACAAATCAAAATCATTAAACAACAACAAGAGAACATAAAAGAGTTATTTAAAAGCAGTTTTGAATAATTGGGTCTTCAGCTGCTTTTTAAAGGAGTCCAGACTGTCTATACAGCGTAAAACTAAAGGAAGGTCATTCCAAAGTCGCGGTGCAACAGACTGGAAGGAGCGATCACCTCGACTTTTAAATCTGGTCCTTGGAACTGTTAGGAGATTCTGGTCTGTGGACCTGAGGACTCGGGTTGGAGCGTACGGCTTTATCAGTTCAGTAACATAAAGAGGAGCTTGACCATGTAGGGCCCTGAAAGTTAGAGTCAGGATTTTAAAATGAACTCTACATTTAACAGGTAACCAGTGCAGAGACTTCAGAATAGGAGTGATGTGATCTTTCCTGTTTGCTCCAGTGAGGAGCCTCGCTGCAGAGTTCTGGACCAGCTGAAGGCGGTCAAGGGCTTTTTGGTTCAAACATGTGAAAAGTGTGTTACAGTAATCTAGACGGGAGGAGATAAAAGCATGAAGAACCATTTCCAGTTCAGGTTTTGACACCAACTTTCTCAGTTTGGAAATATTTCTCAGATGATAAAAACAGTTTCTGACCAGCTGTTTTGAGTGACTTTCAAGAGACATTGATTGGTCGAAAATAACACCCAGATTCCTCAGGTTTGACTTTACAGCAGAACTTAAATGTCCAATATGTTGACTGATCAGAGGGACCATCCTATCAGGGGCAACAATCAGACATTCAGTCTTTTCAGGGTTTAACTGAAGGAAGTTCTTTTCTAACCAGTTAGTAATAGCTGACAGACACTCCAGTAGTTCAGACAGTTTGTAGAACTCTGAGTCCTTGAAGGAGCAGTACAGCTGAATGTCATCTGCATAAAGGTGGTAGGAGACATTGTGACATCTACTAATGATCTGTCCAAGAGGATGGAGATATAGTAAAAACAGGAGTGGACCCAGAACAGAGCCTTGGGGTACCCCACAGAACAGATCTGTAGTATCTGACATGATGTTGTTTATATGGACACTGAAACTTCTGTTTGAGAGGTACGATCTGAACCAGTCTAAAACTGTTCCAGAGATCCCCACCAGGTCACGGAGTCTGTTCACTAAGGTGCTGTGATCAACAGTGTCAAAAGCTGCAGAAAGGTCCAACAGAACTAAGACTGTAAACTCCCCGGAGTCTGCTGCCATCATGATGTCACTGGATACTTTGAGTAAAGCTGTTTCTGTTGAATGTTTTTTACGGAAACCAGATTGGAATTTATCAAAAATGTTGTGTTGTTCCAGAAAAGAGACCAGCTGATCAGCCACAACTCTTTCTAAGAGTTTAGAGATATAGCTCAGTTTGGAA
>SSNR01000147.1:1248895-1283278 GCA_006937965.1 Callopanchax toddi | reverse complement strand
CCCTCCACAGGCTGTGGTGATTGAATGGAAGGAAGGGGCTCAGAGATTGCAGCTGATTCTTCCTCAGCCAGTGCAGAGAAGCGGTTAGACAGGTTGAAGTCAGGTGGGGTGCTGGAAACAACAGGAGGGGACCTCTTTCGGCCACGTACCACAACCTCTGACCAAGATGAAGTCGGGTCTGGAGTGGGGCTGGATGTTGGCCGTGATAAGGGGTCCCAGGCAATAGTGTCCTGGAGCAGAGTGTCTCTGGAAGTCTGTTCCTCATGTTGATTAATAATCACTTTGGACAGTTTAGGGAAACGACTGGTGAGATCTGACAGCAGAAATTCTCTCCTTTCTAATTCATTTGACAGACGTCGAACATCTTCCTTAAGGTCAGCGATCTTTCTATGTGCTTTAAGGAGCATAGATTCATCATTGTGAGGAAGAAGAAGTGGTAGCAGCGACATGCAGATACCTTCAAGGCTACAGCTGCAGCGGAGCGTTCTCTGCCGGATCGGAGTTTAGTCTGTTAAAAGTCCTTTAAAGATCCAAAAAGTCCCAAAAAATAATATAATCCAGTGTAATCCAACATCAGTGACAAAGGGCTGAGTTTTCCCCAAGAAATTAAGCCACAAAAGCCACAAAATTAGACCACAATAGAGAGCTGGAAAGGACACGTCTGCTCTCACTGCTCTCACTCTTATCTCCTCTTGGGATATCTCTCACTAGGGATGCAACGGTCCACTTTGCCCACGGTCCGGTCCGTACCTCGGTATTTGGGTCACGGTTTTGGTTCGGTTCGCTTTGAATCATAAAAAAACTTAAAATAAGTTTTCAGACGTGTTACTTGTAGTCCAGTGTATCATAATGTGTTCAGAGACAAACAGAAATGTCACTTTTAAAGTGCCTTTTCAATAAACTGTTAAACGTAAAATAGTGTAAGAGATTTTTATATGAACGCTTTTATTTTGAAGTCCGGCCAGACTTCAAAATAAAAGCGTTCATATAAAAATCTCTTACAAATAGTATAAAGTGCCTCTTTAATACAAATAAACACACCAACAGCGCTTCTCATTTTCTTGTGCTTTTCTGAGCGGATGCTGTACGTTTTGTTGAAAGGCATTAGCGAGAGACTGCTGTTTTTATCCTGGCGTTAGCTGCTCTAATGGTCTGCTTCCAGACAGCTACACTGGGCGGTGGCGTCGGAGGTGCTTGGCCTTGTTTGAAGTGTTTCCTGCTACGTGTGGGAGATGGGTCAAACAATGCTTGCAGACCGTCTCATATTTTTTCACCGTTTTCTCTCCCTCATCTTTACATTCAACTGCGCGTCTTGAATAGTTTGCCTCTTGCTGCCTGTCTGTCTCTCTGTAGCGCTTGTTTTGCTAAAACTTTCAGCTCAGTGGGGCGGGTCAAACTTGTGACTGGTTACTCGCGGGTAGGGAGGGGGTCTGCTGTGTGAGCAGCTCAGACGAGACTAGAGCGGGCACACAGAATGAAACCAGTAGCTACTGAAGCTAATAATAGTACGTCTTTGGACCGCGGACCTAAGACGTACCGGACCATGAATGGTGTACCGTTCGGTCATCTCCCATGCCGAGATAATCCACCCCACCTCACATGTGTGGCATATAAAGGCAGACAGCGTGATTGATACGCAGGTGTGCCTTAGACTTAGAGCAGATAGAGTAGGAACAGTAGAGGCCCCAACACAGAACCTTGTGGGACACCATAGGTGAGTGAGGTGAAGAAGGACCTGTACTTAAGAAGCCACAGTTAAAGAATGAGGAAAACCACTCCATATAGGCCTACCCAGTGTCTCAGCCTATCAGATGACATGATGGTCATTGGTATCGAAAGCTGCAGTCAGGTCCAGCAGAAGAGAATATTCTCCTGCATCACTTTGAGTCAGGAAGTCACTGGAGACTCTAAGAAAAGCTGTTCCAGTGGATTGAGCTCCATGGAAACCTGACTGAAAACTATCAGAGAGGTTGCGTTTGTCCAGAAGTTCAGCGAACTGCCTCAAGCTTTTCCAAAATCTCGAAAATAAACTTTAATTTAGAGATTAGTCTGTAGCTGCTAAAGAGAGAAGGGTCGAGACTGGGATCCTGTAGAAGTGGGTGGATTACAGTGTTCTTAAAGTTGGCAGGGACTTGACCAGAAACCAGCGAAGCATTGATTATTGTGAGCACTCGGGGACCGAAAGGCTGGAAAACATTTTTAAATAAAGATGAAGGTAAAATGTCAAGAGGGCAGGCAGAGACGGTCACTGAATTAACTAGTTTGGTTAGCTCAGGTAGAGAAACGGGAGCAGATCTATCTGAAATAACGAGCCGGGCTGGAGTCGGAGCAGGAGGAGAGGAGGCCGAGGGATCTAACCTTATTGACTCGATCCACAAAGGACAGAAAGTTTCCACAGGCTCCGTCTGAGTGGGTGAAGCAGGGGAGACAATGCTGCTGATGGTGTTAAACAGCACTTTGGTATTTCCTTTGCTCTTAAACTCCAACTTAGAAAAATATGCAGCCCTTATATCACGATCCTAAAACAGCTCTCTAAAATGTTATCGCAACTAGTATGGATGTTATATATAATGATGTTTTATTAACACTGGTATTTCAGGAGGAATATTAACAACTCCTGCCAGACTTGACCCTGGATGCACCAGGAGAACATTTTTCTACTAATAAAGATATTTAGGCTGTCAAATATCCTTTAAATTCCATGTAAATGTCTTTATAATGTGAAGCTGTGTGAAGGTTTATGAAGTAATGTCACCTAAACGCTATAAAAGTTGGAGATTGGAGCCGTTTTTGGTCAGAACTAGCTGCTAGCTCATCAATTCTGTAGGAGTTCAGGAAACTAACCACAGCAGAAACTTAATCAGTTAGTAATTATTTATAACTTTTACACAAAAACACATTTTGAAATGGCTAGGCTAGAGTTTGCACACATATCGGTGTTGCAGCCCATTATTATTTTTATTGCAGCATCTGGTTCTTTATTCATGACCACAGCTGGTGATGATCTGCACTGGAAATCAGGTGAGAGAGTCCAGTGGGTGTCCTTTCTAAATGTAGCAAACTCCTTCTTAACCTAGAATGATGCAGTAATAAGACAAGGCATGTACTTTTACAAACAGTATCGTCTCCATGTTCAGAAATGAAGTCATGCAGTGTTTGTCTCGGCTCCAACTGTTACCGGTGTTTCTTTAATCGTGGCCTGAACAGCAACTCAGAGAATTAAAAAGTGAATAATGACAAAAATGCTACAGTAATGCAATGAGTTTTGAGTGATATCGGTCCTCAAAGGGATGATTGCATGTTGCAAATGTGAGCAGTTTGTCTTTCAGAAGTCGAGCTGGTGAGGATGGATTTAGATGATTTTCATGTTTTTTTCTCCACCTTTGAAATAAACAACGAGGAGTTCAGGCTCTTTTTGATGTGTAGAGTTGAGCAGTCAGGATACTCTACAGCACATGGTCTCTCAGCTTAAAAAGTCAGAGTTTTCTCTGGAAGCGAAAGTTACGTCGCTGCTTTCTAATCAGATTATTTCTAAACTTTAAAGACACTCAGTTTCACTTGACTTCAAATTGAATCAAAACAATGGCGAAGCAGGAGGATGTGAATGCTTGGATTATTAAATGATCGACTTGCTATCTTGAAGCCAGTTTTAAAAAATAAACTTTTCTTTACTATTTGCGCTATATGGTAAGTACTGTATCATAAGTAGTAATTTAGTCGTGCCCAATGCATGAAATTTTGTGATGTTTTTTTGAAGATCTGATCAAAATCATCTAGGGATGTCCTGATATTGATATCGATATCGGAATATCGATACCGGCTCCAAAAATACGATATCGGATTATATCGGGACTGCATCAAAAATCTAAGATATCAGCAGTCGTCACTAAGAGCAATGATCTCATTCTTTTGGGCAGTGTATGAAACTGAACACTCAAATTGAAGCAGTTGGTCATTTTTTCTTATGTCTTTTTCTTATGTATTATATCGGATTGATATCGGTATCGGTCAATACTGAAGGCTGCAATATCGGTATCATATCGGAAGTGAAAAAGTTGTATCGGGACATCCCTAAAATCATCATAAGTTCATACTTTCTCAACATAAGATTATGTTATTGTAAAACTCTTTGATTGTTTAATGATGTCTGACACATTTGATGCTTTTATTAGCTATCTAAAGCTAAGGTGCACCAAATGGGTTTAAAGGACCAGGCCCCCTGTAATTCACGAATCACCAAGGTTACAAGAGAGCCCTGAAAAGTGTTTGCCTGAAAAACAAAACATTTAGAAGTCTCTCCCCCCCCCCCAGGTTTCCTAGGAAATTTTTATTTAATTTTTTCAGATTTCTTTGCTGCAAGACTTAATTTAACTTTTACATTTCAGCCTATTTGCACCACATGAATTTCAAGCATGATTTGTGGAGGTTCCCCGCCGCTGCCTCATTACCTGAGCCTAAATTATACACCTGCCAACAAAGAGGCACAGTGTGATGTAAGGAAAAATAACAATTTGGTGTTTTTTTTTATTAATTCATCATGAGTAACATGTTCCCCAAAGACTGCTACACATGTTTGAGACCACCACCATCCTGACAAAGCTCCTACTGAGTGTGAGTGTCCCTGTGAGATACCTGAAACCCCTGCATACACTGTGTGAATCATAATTCTCTTTATCAGCTGTCACACTGATTAGCACTCAGTCACACCATCTAGTATAACTCCCTATATTGACATCTGGGGCCAGAGCTCTTGACTGCGTTACTCATCGTGGCCCTGAAGTGTTGCTGTGGTGTTGCATTAGAATGCTGTGTTTTGCTAGAGCTGCACACCATCCGTTCGTTGGCTGGATTTCCTAAAGATACATTTTGTTCTTGGAAAGCACAAGTTTTTTGAGAGATAAATTAATAAAGTAATCTTAATGACAGCTGACTGTCTTCTTTGCAAATGTCATGTTAATGGATGTAAGTGCCAGACATTTTAAGAAAACATGCATGATTTCTGTCATTTTGCAGGCATTTGTTTTTCTAGTATAGTATAAATGTGCAGAGAATAACATCTTTCTGCATATGAGAAATGCATGTGCAGAAAATGTGATTTTGTGTTGCTTTGCATGCTTTTTTTTGGAGTTACTCATTAATTTTAAAAATGCATTGGACCATTCAGTTCCCTTTGCATTTGGTTATAGTTTCAGCATCCAAAATTCCCTGCATGCTTTACACTTGTATGTCCTTACAGTAAAATAATTAATTTGTGTCTATGTGGAAGTTTTTTATGAGAAAAGAGAAACATTGATAAATGACTGAGTCTCAGTTCTAGTGTTTAGAGTTGCAACAATCTAAAAAAAAATGCAATTTTAGTTTTTTTACATGGTTTAAATTGATTTTATGTTGCTTATTTTTTTGTCCGAGTTTGGTTTTTGGATGATGTTGTTCCCTCCCATACATAAACATATGCAATATGTCAGATCTCAGATCAAAATTATTAATAATGTCAATCCTGTCATGTGCAGAACCTTTAATAGTTTAATAGATTTACTGGATATAAACAAGTAAACAATAACTTTAAAAAGTCAACTTTCATAAAATGAGGTCCTGAGCGAGCGAGGCCCCCTCTCTCTGGACTGAGGACCGGGTTAAGAATACCGATCTGGACCTTTTGGCATACAGTATGTTGACTTCCTCTGACCTACACTGTTATCTCACCTGTGGATGGGTTTGTTGTTATTATTAGTCCTGATTCATTTGATTGGAGACAAACTTGTTGTATATTAAAAAACTGGGCTGCATAGTGGCACTATTGTTAGCATGCTGCCTCACAGCAAGAAGGTTGCAGGTTCAAATCCTGCTGCAGCCTTTCTGCATGGAGTTAGCATGTTCTTCTCATGCATGCGTGGGTTTACTCCGGTTTCCCCCACAGACCACAACATTACCGTAAGTTGACGATTTCAAAAAGGAAACGCTTCACATTTTTTATCTGTTTTATAATGTATGACAAATATTATACAAATACCAGAAACGTTTTAGTGTCAAAAACACAAATTCATTGCATTGTTAGCTAACTTTAACCTGAGCATGGACAATCTAAAGCCTGGCAGTAAATAGAACAGAAAAGTTTTTTTTCGTCATTCACATGATCCACCATAAATATTTGACGGAAATGTTGCTCTGATAAAAGAAAAATCAGTTAAATTATTATTATTGTTGGCATAGAAGACACAAGATGTATTCCCTTTAGCACAAATCACACCAACCCTTGAGTTGGATCTTCCTCATGGTGAAACCATCAATTAACCATTTGCTACTTGTCAGCCTCTTGTCTAATGTTTAGCCCGTAGGGCATATTAGAACAGATAACCATGTCTGTATGCGCAGTCATTAGGACGTTCTGCCGTGGCCGAGGTGAACGATTGACATGACACCGCCACACGCGTGTGCTCATTAAAAGTTGGGCAGAAAATTGGTAAACAGCTCTGCTTCGCTGTAAATCCAGCAGAGGTTTGTGACCCGTATCTTTATTTTTTTGCATTGGTTCCTGAGAGATTGATTAGAATTCATGGCTCACATCGATTTGAGGGAAAATAAAAGATAATCGTTGCCATTTGCAGGCTGATAATTGGTGCGTGAGATAGCTGATGGCCTGTTTACTCCTGAAAAGTTGGTGATTAATGACCATCTTGTACGGCCAGCCAAACCCTCGTTCTGCACTTAATAACTTCCTCCGCTCCTTGAACTTCTCCTTCCTTGCTAAATCAAAACCCGTGGGATTTCTGGGCTGATGTGTGTTTTCATTCTCCAAACAGCCAGAGGGCTGCTCATGTAGTGAATTCAGCACACGGCACAAAGCAGGCCTGGCTCGGCCGAGATTGCTGTACACTGCCTGCTTGAGGCCATCAAAACAGTGACATTATGCACAATGTAAGCTGCATTAGAATCATGTGTTTTGACCCTTTTTTGGGTGTTTTTGCCCCAGCATTTCACTTGAAAAGAATTAAAATAAATTGATCACCCAGGAGTTTTCCGTTTTCGCTGCTTTCAACGGGTTTCGCGTCACATTTTCCTTTTTGTCTGCAGGCGGGGACAAATTTGAAAGCTTTTGCTGGCTTAATCATGTTTGTTGTTAAACGTACTTTGCTTTGTGTGAAGCTTAATCCAGTGTTTCCCCCTGCCATTAGCGAGCAGGGCCTTGGTGCACGCGTCTGGACCACCCGCCACCTAATCCCCATCATCAATCAAACAACATGCCTACAAGGGGCATGTGTTATTAGGGACACATCCACTCTTTGAAGCAAATGCACTCATAATGCATTCACAGCTATTTACCTTTTTACTGCAGCACAAACACCTCAATCCTGCAGGAGTCTAAATTTATAGACTAAACCACAGTCTCTACAGAAATTCCGTTTCTTCTTCTTGCCCTGTCCACTTTAATATTAAATTCTGACACAATCTCCTTGATTTTCTTTTTGTCATTTATTTTCCATGTCCCTTTCTCCTGCCGGATCATCCCTCTAACAGGATAATGTGGGAAGAATGCAGCTTACGGCCTCATATAGAAGCAGTGACCTTAATCAGCTATTTCTTTTCATTACTGCAGCCACTAGAAATAAATCTCATCTTTGTTGTATTCATGGATGAATCTGTTTGAAGATGTCACGACGGAACAACATATAGATTTTGGGCATTTACTGATATTTTTTTGCTCTAGATAAAGACTGAGAATATGTTACTTCCTAAGGAAGATGCAAATGTACGTCTTCTTTTCCTTTTTTTTTTTTTTTGCTTAAGAGCTTGCATGTGAGGAAAAATGTGCGGAGCGTGAAATAGTTTCATAAAGCTTTAGGGTGGAGGTGCGTTTGATTTATAACAATTTCACATCTGAAATGGAGGATACTTCCAACCGTATCCTTTTTTTTTTTTTTTGATACCATCTGTTGTTTAGAAGCCTAAATGTGGAAATCTGCATATATCAAAACTAATGAAAAACTAATGGGCCTTCACAAAGAGCCCATGAATATGAGCTGTGACATTTCGTGGAAGCAAACAATCCAGTGCACGGTGACATGTTTTGTTTCTCATTACGCAAATGACTTTTCTTTTCCAAGGGCACATTGTTCACCCACACACTCAGCCTAAAAACACATCTCTACCTGTTGTACCACACACGGCAAAGACAATAAAATCAGCTTTAATCAAGAAGCTTGGCATCAAATCCTTTTAGCCAGACATTTAGGATCCATACAAAGTCAAAATCTGTGTTTTTATCACTTGCTACATCATTGTTTTTAAGAAAAATGTAGATTGAGGTTAGGATATTGGCCTCTTCATATTTTAATGAACTAGCCTGCCCAAAAAAGTGCTAAATTAAGCCCTACAGCATCTTATAATACACCTGACAGAACCATCTGAGAAAACAGCACAATATTAATATTATTACAAAGGCCATTTACAAATACAGGACATTTACATTGTAGAAACACCTCATCTATGAGTCAGAATCTAAATAAATATGAAGAAATATTAGAAATAGTACAGTATTATGCATGCAACTAATTTAATAAGGTAGTATAAACAACAAAAATGTAAGCAACTATTTTATTACTGCAGCTATCACCGTTTTTCATGCACAACGCAGCCATATTTGAATTTCAGGTTCTTGGTTTATCAGTTTTCTCCAAATTCAAGGAGCCTTCCAGATTTTCTTTTCCAACTGAAACTTCTTTAAATTGAATGCATCGTTTGATTTGACTTTGAAAAAATATTGAAGTTGTTCATAGGACTCTAATAACAACGAAGGTAATTCTTACCCTATTCTCTTCACAATGAACCATTAGCACATCTAACATAGTCCAATAAGTTGATAGATTCTCACTTATCTGAGCACTTAGCCTGTCAAGGTACTCTAGTTCAATTTATATAAGAGTTTCTGGCTAAAGCTTCCAAAAGGTGTAACTGATAAGTAGCTGTAGCTTTTTTATCATGTTTAGTGATATTTTCTATAGTCATAGGTTTAATTGCACACCAAACAAGACAATGAAATCACCCCCACCACTAGGGGTGGGAATCGAGAACCGGTTCCGGCTTAGAACCGGTTCCAACTAACCAATTCCATCGGAATTGTACACCTCCAACTTTAACAATTCTTCTTAACGATTCTCGTCTTTCCATTTTCCCCAAAATTTGCTGGTTGGTAATCTTTCCGACGGAGAAATTAGACTTTTATACACCTCTCTCTGGTCCGACAGAACAATAACCCGGTTTTTGTCAGACAAGCGCAGCGCGGGCAGCAGAGGGGCTTAACGAGGTGAGGTCCTGACGGAACTGCATCCGAGTTTACAGATGAACTCTCAACAAACGCCGACTCCCCCACTCCGCTTTACACAAGTCACACTCTGCAGTCTCTGAGATGACTCAGGAGGCTGAAGGCTCTGCAGAGGTTTGAGTCCAGAAGCAGGACCGGGTGACCCGGGTTCGTCCGTTTCTGGATTTCCCCTCATCGCTCTGATGCTGTCCCCTCTATGGCAAGCCCTTTTAACATTTAATCAACAATCAAACCTCTGTAGTTCTTGTTTTATACAGCAATAACTTAATTTATCCTAGTACTTGAAAGAAAGAAATTAAAACACACACACTCAAATCACACCATGCTTTCTTGAGGTGCAGACTATTGAGTAGAACTTTTTTTTTTTGCCGCTTAACAACAACTCAAGAATTGATAAGAGAATCGTTAAGGAATCGGATCGATAAGCAGAATCGACAGTGGCATTGATATTGATTAAAACCTATCAATTCCCACCCCTACCCACCACTGCACTGTAAAACCAGCTCTCCACCAGGATGTGTCCTGGGCTCCCTCCTGTTCACATCACTCACATAGCTCTGCAGGAAATCCTGGTTTTATGTCATGTTTGCAGATGACACTGCTGTTAGTTTGATCTCCAACTACAAGAACTGTATGTATAGAAGGGAGAGAGAGGAGGTGGTGGTAGACTTTAGAAGGGGAGATTGTACGTTATAAATATTTACTATGTCAGGTAGCTTACTGATGGCATATGGAATAAAGTCAAAGTACTTTAACATCGTTACAGGTTAAAGATAAAGATGTGGAGGGTCTGTTCTCTGAGCTGCTTTGTGACACCCCAAATATACATTTTCAGACCAAATCCAAGCAAAGTGACAGGATTGTGTTATGTGAGGTGTTATAGATCAAAAACTAAAGTAGGGAAATTGTCTATTAATTATTATTAAATGGTCGTAATTGGCAGATTTTTGATAGGGATACCTATTGGCATGCTCATATTAGCTCAGCATGTCTTGTTTTCTATTATTTGCCCTGTCACCAATCATGAACTACTGTATAATATTTGTCTACATCCAACAGCCAAAGCTTGCTCTGACCTTGTTCTCTGTGCAGACGGACTGCTCCAGTGACAGCGAGAGCGAAGATAACTTCATCGTCGTCCCGCCACGAGACCACCTTGGCCTGGCTATATTCTCCATGCTCTGCTGTTTCTGGCCTTTGGGGATTGCAGCCTTCTACTTCTCACAGGGGGTGAGTTCACACACACATTTATATATATAAACACAGATATATAAACTAACATGCCTTTAAAGCTGCGCTCCGTTACACATGAGTGACGCAGCATCTGTTCGTCAAGGTCCAACATTCAGCTCGCCCACCCACACATACACACATTTCTGTGAACGCCACACACCTACCATCCACATCCCTGGTTTTGTGTGTGAGTCATTACCATGAGATTAGGGACCATCACACATAATAAACAACCTTCAACCAGCTGTCCCGATGCAAGGCCAATTTTTATTAAGCCAGCCATCAATAACACAAGGCCGACCTGTAAAACAGACTGAAACCCTCCTCGAGAAAGAGTGCATAAATCACTTTTAAGACTTTATCTGTAAACACCAAGAAATGAGGTATTCAAAAAGCTCAGGTGAGGAAAAAAGGCCTTTGAACTATTTCCATTTTCAAAAGGATTAACGATGAGCCCAATTAAAGGTGTGCCAACACGCCGAGAATGATAAGCTCTCAGAAACTTGTTTGAACTGTTGTTCTAGAGTCGAGAAGGGGAAACTTGTTGGAAGAAATGCACGAAAACACTTCAAAAACATAGCCGTTTTCTTTAGTGTGCTTTTGTTTTCTCTTGATATTTTAAACACAATCTGTGCTTTTGCTCATTGCTTTGGTTTCATTGCCAACGAGACAGATTTTATTTTAATTAGTTGTTAAAGATTTAATCTTCAGGTCTGACTTTATAGTTTCACATCATCAATCAGGAGCTGCACCGTTGAATCAATTCATGGGTATAAAACTGACATTTACAATACGAAGGGTGTGTTTTTCAAAGTGTCCTGAGAGAAATAGCGATTAATTTGAATGTTTATTGCCTCCACTTACTTTTTACTGTCAGTTCTAAGGATCAGATCTCAGGTATCAAATCAAATGATTGGTATTGGATCAATATAGCGACACTCAGCTCCCAATCTATTGTCTATACACAAGCTTGTGGTTTTAGTCAGCCGTGCCATTTCAACATGAAGAACAAAATATAGCTCCTTGTCTCTCTCTTCCTTTAGCTTGTGTGTTTTTAATCACATGGTTGAAGTAGGTCAGAACACTTTAGAGCTGCTTTCATATTTCCTGTTTAAAATGCAGTTTAGATACATTTCCAACTCATACATTCATTTGAATCCCTATTTTGGACTTAGTGTATTTGAATAACTTTATGGGATGTGGCCTGCAAGTCTGTGCTATAAACAAATGTAAGTTTCGGATTGAGACTCTGGATTTGTCCATTACACCAACTGCAAAGAGATCATTACTCGTCTCGCCATGGATCAATTCTCTTTTATGCATTTTTTATATCACAACACATTTAAAGGACATCAATAAAACACGCACGTACACCGTACCCACGCATGCAAACAGATCGACAAGGGCTTGAGTAAATTGCTCGAGCTTTGACCCTAAATTCCTATCAAAAGCGCAAGTATTTAACCATCTTATCTATGGAGGCAAAAGGTTCACGCCAGTCAGTGATTTATCTTGTCAGGAGCTGATTTAATTCTTCCTCTGTAATTATGGGAAAGCGATGGGTGTGTTTAGGAAAGGCTGACTCTCTTTTCTGACAATTTTTAGAAGGTCCACTACGAGAAGCTGTCAGGAAACGATGTAGAGCTGAGCATTTATAGCTCACTTCAGGGCTCTTTAGTTCATTCACATGAAGTTCACCAAACTTAAAATGTAGTTTTGTAGAAGTTTGCTCAACAGCACTGAATGTTTTAGCTGAATTTAGGCTCTGAATGTGTCAGAACACCAATTTGGATTGGCTTTTTTGCCAGGGTTAATCACTTCTCCGAAAATAACAAAATAACTCTAAGACAAAGCAAAGATCTTTCTTAATATATATATTTTTAAAATTCAAATCACTCTCACCAGCTGCCATAATTCTTCAAGTCATGAATTTAACAACATTCCTCGGAGCTTCGGGTCCATATTGACATGACAGCATCACATTCTGACATCCACTATGTGAAATTCCTGTTCCACTGCATCCCAAAGTTTCTGGACTGGATTGAGATCTGGTGACTGTGGAGGCTGATGGAGCCCAGTGGACTCATTGGTCCAGAAACCAGTTGGAGATGATCTGATCGTTGTGACATGGAGCGTTATCCTGCAGGAAGTAGCATCAGGAGATGGTCCACTGTGGCCATAAAGGGATGGACATGGTCAGCAGCAATACTCATGTAGACTGTGGAGTTTAAACCAGGATCAGGTGGGACTAAGGAGCCCAAAATGGGAGAAGATAATCTCCATCACACCACCAGCAGCCTGAATCGATAATACAAGGCAGGATGGACCCATGCTTTCATAATTGTCGATATTAAATTCTGACCCGATCACCCAGGAAACGTTTTTCCAGTCTATTTTGCTCCAGTTCTGGTGATCCTGTGTGAATTGTAGCCTCAGCTTCCTGTTCTAAGCTGATAGGAGATACACCTGGTGTGGTCTCCTGCTGCTGTAGTTCATCTGCTTCAAGGTTCAACATGTTGTGGTTCAAAGATGCCGTTCTGCAGACCTCGGTAGTAACAAGTGGTTTTTTTGAGCTCCTGTTGCATCATCTTGAATTATGGGAAACACTCAGACCAGATCATCTGGTACCAAGAAGAAGAAGACTTTGTTTTTATTCTGGAACATAAGATAACTAGACGTTTTAGAAAATGTTACAAAAATCATAGAATGATTTTTCCCAGGACTCCTTTCCAACGACACATTTTCCAGACTAAAAAGTGAACTCCGCTCCTGATGAAATAGAAGGCAGCCATTCTATTTGTACAATCTAGATTGTTTTTTTCATTCCGTTACTTTTCTGGCTCACTACCTTTAAAAGACAATGAAAGCCAATATGTTGTACGTTTGTATAGGAGGAGCAGAATGAGCTCGAGATAAAAGTCTAGTAATGATCGCACATCAGCCTCACCATTTACACTGAGGGCATTCACAAACAAAGCAGTTAGTGAGTGTAATAGAGTCTGTAGATGGCAGATCAATAGTGTTGTTGCTCCACTGGAAGGTCACGCCCAGTCAAACAGAGAGCTGCAGGAGAGGAGTTGAGTCAGAGCATCAGGGACTGAATCAGACCTGCTGTTTCCTAAAGAAAACATCTTTAATCCTGTGCAACATTTTATGGATTTGAGATTTCTGTTAACAAGTTCTCAGCATAAACCCGGTAATAACAAAAACACCTTTAAATACCTGGAGAAAATCTGTTTTGGATCAAGACGCAGAATTGAGGCCTAATTATTGCCACTAATAAGGTGAGGGTTTTGTTTTGGGAATGCAGATTAATTTTTCTCTCGACGCACAGACAGCTGTGCACGAGGTGTAGCAGCGATGCCTCTCACGATTATGCAAATACGACTCCCCTGAAGTTTTATTACAGCATGCAAGTCATCATAATGAATGAAAATGAATGAGCTAATTATTGTTAATGTGTTTGTGTTTCTGCGTGAGGGCAGTCGGGACACGGAGGGAAGGGGGAGAGACACGGACCTTGTGCTTTATTTGGTAGAAAGGAAAAAAATGAACCTGTTAAAGGTCCGGAATTGAATTTCGACAGCACAACGCAGAATGAAAGTCCATGCAGGCAATTCTGAGATGTAATCTTTGGTTCTATGACACCCCATTTCAGTCACTTTGTCAAGGTTGAGGAGATAAAGGCTTAAATGCTTCTAACCATTTTGCTTTCAAGGGTACTCTCACATTCACAGTAATGTACGTAGCTCAAGGTACTCGTCTGTTTTGAACACCTACATCACATTCCATAGTAAGGGATGGCCTCAACATGCCTGATTAATTTGAGTTTCATAAAATCATTCTATTGCATTCAATAAAAGCTTTTAGTGAAGAAATTAAACCTTTAACCTGCGACGGTGGAGAAAAAACATCCACTGTGTCAGTTCTGGATTCATGTGGCAGCAGTGGGACATCATGTTCACAAGTCAATTTAAATGTAATTTTGATTGATGTTTTTATTAGGGATGCAACGGTCCACTTTGCCCACGGTCCGGTCCGTACCTCGGCATTTGGGTCACGGTTTTGGTTCGGTTTCGGTCCACTTTGAATCATAGAAAAACTTAAGAAAATCTAAAATGTCCATTTTATTCACACAATAAAATAAGTTTTCAGACGTGTTACTTGTAGTCCAGTGTATTATAGTATGTTCAGAGACAAACAGAAATGTTACTTTTAAAGTGCCTTCTCAGTGTACTGTTAAATGTAAAATAGTGTAAGAGATTTCTATATGAACGCTTTTATTTTGAAGTCTGGCCGGACGTTCCTGTGCTGTTCTGGCCATAATTCAAAATAAAAGCGTTCATATAAAAATCTCTTACAAATAGTATAAAGTGCCTCTTTAATACAAATAAACACACCAACAGCGCTTCTCATTTTCTTGTGCTTTTCTGAGCGGATGCTGTACGTTTTGTTGAAAGGCATTAGCGAGAGACTGCTGTTTTTATCCTGGCGTTAGCTGCTCCAATGGTCTGCTTCCAGACAGCTACACTGGGCGGTGGCGTCGGAGGTGCTTGGCCTTGTTTGAAGTGTTTCCTGCTACGTGTGGGAGATGGGTCAATCAATGCTTGCAGACCGTCTCATATTTTTTCACCGTTTTCTCTCCCTCGTCTTTACATTCAACTGCGCGTCTTGAATTGTTTGCCTCTCGCTGCCTGTCTGTCTCTCTGTAGCGCTTGTTTTGCTAAAACTTTCAGCTCAGTGGGGCGGGTCAAACTTGTGACTGGTTACTCGCGGCTCGCGGGTAGGGAGGGGGTCTGCTGTGTGAGCAGCTCAGACGAGAATAGAGCGGACACACAGAATGAAACCAGCAGCTACTGAAGCTAATAATAGTACGTCTTTGGACCGCGGACCTAAGACGTACCAGACCGTGAATGGTGTACCGTTCGGTCCGTTCTTGGACCGCGTATTGTTACATCCCTAGTTTTTATTGATTTGAAGCCAATCATCTTCAGTTGAATGTGTGTCCTTTATCTGACCTTTACAGGCATTTAAAAAAACATCTTGACCTTAATAAAGTACATGGAAACAACCACTGTCTGCCATTATAACCTCAGTAATAAATGTAAATGTCTCGCATTTGTCTAGCGCCTTTCGAAGTCAGTGGACTACAAAGCGTTTTACATCAGTCAGTCATTCACATGCTGATAGAGCTACAGAGGCGAAGCGACCAGATACAGAGGCACCAACAGCCCTCTGACCACCACCACCAGCAGGCAATGAGTGTAAAGTGTCTTGCCCAAGGACACATCTTGATCTTGCAACCCTCTGGTTGCAAGACCAACACCACTGAGCTACTGCAGCCCTGCTACTTCACACCAGATGTGGTGTGGTTGCGGTGCAGTGACCGCACTGCAGCTGCAGAAAAAGTACCCCACACAGACTGCGGTTTTGTTGCAGAACGTCTCCGGCACTTTGCCTCCGCAGGAGCGCCAAATCTCGGTGTTCACGTGAGAACAAGTACAGGTATAAACAGCAACTTGTAAAAAAAAAAAGCTAGACTCGTCTTCTCGTTCTTTTGTTGAGGATTATTTATTCACTTGTTCTACAATGGGTAAGCACACTTCGTTTTTATATACGTAGTTTAATGTTATGCTTAATTACGTCCTGTTCTTTGTCCTTTAAATATCCAAATCGTGTTAACGTTAGCAACGTAGCTAAAAGTTTATGTTGAAATATACCGAATACACCTCTTCCTGTTTGGCGCAATTAATGTTTTTAACTTGATGACGATCCACATGCGGCGTCCGGAAAAAATAGACTTGTTACGGAAAGTTGACTTTGCTCCGCATCCGCACCGGAGTCGGTGTGGAGGCTCTGATTGGAATCCATGGTTTTTAATCCTTGCAGAGTCCGCACTGCAACTGCATCCGGTGTGAAGTAACCTTAAGTAACTGAGTTTACTGTGGGCTAAAATGGACACTGTTATAAAAATGAATTACCAATACAGTATAAATGTGACTGTATCAATACTGTATAGACATTTTTATTTAGTACAATGATGACCAGAAGTACCCAAACTCCACGAGAAAAACAAAATTTAACATTTTTAAAATAATAAAATACCTGAAATAAGTTCATGTTGAATATTAACTAGTGTCTGACCTTTTTGCATTAATTTTCCTAGTGCTTTTTTGAAGTAGTAGATTAACAACATAATTGTATTATTGAATGAGACTCAATATTCCATTTAGGAGATTGTATAACTAAAGCAAATTTTTAAAAATTGTTTTGTGATGTGATGGGAATTTTAAAAACTTTTATAGCTGTAAAGGAAAACAGAGTGGAGCACATCCTGGTACTTAGCCTCTGTGCAATAATCCCAGCCCCTGTTGATGGAAAACATCTACTCGTTGATAGGCAGCAAATGGAGCTCCTGGGTTTACTAAGAAAACAGTCTTAAAATAAGACTACAGTATTAATTTGAAGCTTTAAAGTGACCGAAAGGTATGGCCTGTCAGACAGAATATAATAGCATGACTGCAGAGCAACGATTTCTATTATTTATTTTCAGAAACGGGGATTAAGGTTCATCAGTTTGCTTGATGTGTTTCTTTATGAAGCCGCTTTATTTTGCAGTTTATTTGGTCTTTCCTCTGTGGAGGTTACAGGAAACTAATGCAATCATTATTGTACGGCAAGCTGTCATAATTCATGGTCAGTTAACCAGTAGCTGCAAAATGTGTTTACAGTGATCCCTCGTTTATCGTGGGAGTTACGTTTTAAAAATAACCCACAATACTGTAGGCCAAATCCGCGAAGTAGTCAGCTTAATTTTTTTTAAAATTATTACAGACACAGGCTGTAAAACCCCTCACTACACACTTTATACACTTTTCTCAGACAGGTATTAACATTTTAACACTTAAATAATAAATATTTTACTGTAATTGATGTATTGATTGCGTCTGAAAGATCCAGCCCAGTATGATGCCCGCAGCATCATGATCACCTGCTGAGAAGCTGCAAGTGAGCTGCTGCTCTGCAGCTTCTCACCTCCCGCTGCACTGCAGGCGAAGAAGCTCTGGGAAGACCCTGGAAGCATGGCAAAGGTGCGACTCGGACTCGATCTGCAGTCCGGCGGAGATGCACCCAGCGGTAAATGGGTGGTCCAGCGTGCAGCACGAGTTCTGCAGAGAGGACTCAGGATGCACTGCGCCCCGCGCCGCGACACTCAGACAACGGCACTGCACGGAGATGGACTGACAATGGTCAAGACACAGAACACAATGAGCTGTTAAAAAAAACATGCAAAATTGCACAAAAAAATTCCACGAAAGGTGAACCGCAAAAGAGCAAGGGAACACTGTACATCTTTTCCTTTAGTCAAAAATATAAAAATGATGTCATTTAAACTCACTCTCAAATCTGTAAAATTATATTTTAGGAAAATAATAATGACTTTCTTTGAAGTGATAACCTATGCACATAATGGCAGAGCTAAACAGGTGTCACCATTTACCATCAGCTGGTCTGGAGCTAACCTTTTTTGTTTAAAGAAGCAAACAAAAATACAGTGTTTTTTTGTTGTTTTCATTCCCACGGTGAAATCTGCAGCATAAACCTTTCAGTTCAGTTTATTTATAATGCAACAGGTCACAATGCAAGTCACCTCAAAGCGCTTTCAGGTCTGAAATCTGTGCTTTATTTCCATTTTGTCCTCAGCAGTTTTACATCAGTTCATTTCACCCAAAAGGTGGCATGGTTGTGTTAAAAGAGCAGGAAGTGATGAAATGAATGAGCTTAAATGAGTTTTCATATAGATCTGATATATGACAGAAATGACTGAAACCCTGAATCTACAGCTTGTCAATAAATGTCTCATAAATGAACCAAAATTCAATATAAATCCCAAAGTAATTTAGCTTTTATTAGAACATTGTCATCGCTGGTTCACTGTTTGATGTTGATGATGATTACTGTGATCATCAGTCACTGCCAGATGTTCCTCACCACTGCTTTAAAAAAAAAAAAAGGCGTCTGGTTTCATATTGGCTGGCCATCTGGCTGATGATCAGAATTAGTTGTTTTTTCAAACTTGACAAACCGTTTTGGATAAAAACACAATTTCAGTCTGAATTCGTCTTTTTTCTTTTTTAATTATCACGGCCTAGAATGCTCTGTTTGTTTCTCCACAAAACTGCATCCAACACACCTGATCTCCATGTTTAGCTTTTATCTTAACATGTTCAGTTCTGCAGAAGCTTGTAATACATTCATTTAGGGCATTTATGAGGACTGTGTAGATGGCTAATATTTCCTCCTGGCGTCGACACCATTAGTCCATTTGTATCTAACCCAGAGAAACTGCTGCCTTTGACACAATGCTTCCTGACAAGAGAGTGAGAACAGGCAGATGAGGGATGTCATGGCAGATCCTGACTGGTTTCATTGAGAGAAGTCGCAGCAAGTGACTGAGTCTGAAATGAGAAAAAGAAAAGATGTAAAGCATCGGTTTGTAAACAGATAAAGTATGTCTGCGTAATGGGCTGTAAGATTACATTTACTGAAACAAAAATAAAAACTCTCTGGTTTGAGTCGTAGCTGGCATCGTTTTGTGTGGAATTTCTTCTGGCTATTGCAGTTGACTATTATGTCTTTATGAGTGAGGGTCAATTGTTCTGTTTGATGTGGAAAAGAAACAGCTAAGCTGAGAGCTAAAGCTTTGTACTGGTCTATGTTCCAACTCTCACCTACCATCGTGAGATTTGGATCATGCATCTTGATGTCTAATTCATGAGAGAGCGAGAGATGGACCAGTGGACTGGTGCTTCACCTGCAGGGACGAGGGCTCTGTTCCAGTACGAGCTGAGCTGGTCCATCGATGTTCAGACCCCTACCTATTGTCACAGTTTTTGGATCATGTTGAAAAGAGTGGAATTCCTCCTTTAGGTTAGAAGTGAGCATTTGCGTCAAATGGGGTGAAGTGGTGTTGTATCAGTTATTTATCTGCAATAAAAATTACTATGCAACTGTATGTGCAGCTGCACCATAAAATAAAATATACCTTTAGGAATCCTGGTGTCTAGGCCCAAGTGGTTTAGGATTGAGTGAGAGATGGACCGACTGATCAGGGATCTGTCTGCAGTAATGAGGTCGTTGCTCTGGATTGTTGTGGTCCAGGAGGAGATGGGCTGACAGTCAACGCCCTTGGTCCATTGGTTTGTCCATGATCCAACCTACAC
This sequence comes from Callopanchax toddi, assembly GCA_006937965.1. Taxonomy (NCBI): domain Eukaryota; kingdom Metazoa; phylum Chordata; class Actinopteri; order Cyprinodontiformes; family Nothobranchiidae; genus Callopanchax; species Callopanchax toddi. Next base: position 1,263,502 of record SSNR01000147.1, on the reverse strand, counting down.
CAATGGTTAGCAGTTGGATAATGACCAAAAGAAGGAGACTCTGGATACAAGAAGCTTTCTTCCAAAAAGTATCCCGGCTCAGCCTTAAGGCCAATTCATACTCCACGCTGGGGGTCTGCGAAACAAACTTTTTTCTTGTTCTCGCAGAGCCCCAGCGAGAACAAATTTCTTTCTTCTCGTGGAGGATGAATAGGCCTTCAGAGATGAAGAGCTCAGTTGATGATGAGGAGGCTGCTCCTTGTCATCGGAAAGAGTCAGCTGAGGTTTTCCAGGCATGTTCCACTGGGAGGAGAGCAGGGAGGACCAGAACTTGCTGGATCATTTCTGCTCTGGCTTGAAAACACCTTGGGATTTTCCAAGAGGCGCTGTAGTGTCGCTGAGTAGAAGGAGTAGTGTTTCCATCCAGGATCTGCCACCTTGGCGACTTGACATTGGATAAGTGGAAGAAAAAATGCTGTGTCTATTTGTGTTGATCCCACAGTGGACTGGCAACCTGTCCAGAATGTACCTCACGTTTGACTCTCATGCTACTGTTTGTGTCTTATATTATAGTAAAATATTAAGTAAACACAATAAAACCATTCCACATAAAATCTGGATATAAAGCCTTTAAAAAAGAGCCATATTTCAACACAAATGGTTGAAAAGCTTCACTGAATCAAGAAACCCTAACCCTTCAAGGGGAAGAGGACACGACTCGGGTCGTAAATCCTTCTGGATTTCAATCATGATGAAAAATCATACGTGTGAAACTTTATTTCAATTTCTCAGCGCCCGAGAGCAAAATCGTAGAGGTTGTATGTCGACTTGCCGTGCTTTCTCCTCACCGTCAGAGTCACATATCATCACGGCAGAAGCTGCGAGGCACAATCCCTGAAAACCAGAGTTTTAAATAAACATAATATCAGTTGAAAGGATCGGCCCCACACACGACACAGAGGGACCGACCCGGGGGTCAATCTCATCAGACTCACGCACATCACACACTGCTGTTCAAATGGATGCGAGAATAATGGAGGTCATTTCACACTTTGACACCAGACGTTTCATAACTGCGTTCATTCCACACAAGTCTGACCCATATGTTGATAAACAGGCACAAGAAATGATGGTTGTTTTCACTCTTCACAGCGCTGGATCTCATCAACGGAAAAACCACAAATATATAAATATAAATATGTGGAGCCGCTGTAATAAAACAGCCGAATTAATTTAGAGGGTGATAATCGAGTTCACAAAGTCCAAACAATGCCGTTCTGTCTTTCTTAGCGTGTAATTTAGGCTTCAGTGATGACATCTATTCAAAAGTGAAAATGAAAACAACACAATAAAAAGCTTTTTCTGCTTGTTGTGCAAATACTCCTCTATTTAACCTCTATTCATCATAGTTTTGTATTTTGTACCATCTTTTCCAAACATTCTAAATTATTTAAGGTTCAGCTATATGCATGCTTCCTCCTGCAAAAAAATAGAAAGCTCTCATTGTTCCTGCAGCTATCAATCATTATCAAGTCATTTCTTAATAAAATGCTATAAAAATGTCACACAACTACAGTTCGTGTACAAGTACTGTAGCTTTATAGATCTTTTTAGCTCGTTCTTGTCCAAAGGTCTGATTTCATGTAAATATTTATACAAAAACACTGGTAGAAATAACTGCTGATGTGAGAAAGTTGCCACCGAGCTGATTGGATGACTAACCATAATTTACCACAACGCAGCAGAACATTTTACAAGTTTTCACCGGCTTCTGTTTAACAAGACCGATTTCACCTGAGTAGTTAAGACCGCTCCAGGGAGAGGAACTATGTGGGCCTAACTGGAATAATAAAACGCTGCTGCTTTAACTGGGTCATGGCGGCGGGAGCTGATGCCGACTATAAAGGAAACAAAGCAGAGGACAGGCTTTTCATTAACTGTAATAATCTTTGTTGTGATATTGATTCATTATGATAAATCTAGGTTTCGTTTGGAACTAAAGGCTGAGATTGATTTTACATTTGCCCTTTTGTCCTGCTCTCCTCACTTCACTAAACAAATGCATCCTCCATCCTTTTGCTCTTTTGACTTTGCTGCCAAAATGAGCGAATTAATAAACTGTTTTCTCTTGACGTTGCGGCGAGCGTCTGACTCCTGACTCTGTTTGTCTCTCTTTTCTCTGTCACAGACCACCAAGGCAGTGAACAAAGGTGACTTCCCGCTGGCCAACATCGCCTCCCGGAGGGCTTTGTTCCTCGCTGCCCTCTCCATCACTATAGGCACCGGTGTGTACGTGGGTGTGGTGGTCGCTCTCATTGCCTACCTCTCTAAACCAGGACACATATAGCCGAGGCACCATCCTGTCACACAACCCCGGGGAGCCTGGGATCGAGGACATCCTCCCCAGGGGGGCATCAACACACCTGGAGACTTTAAAGAATATTTTGTATGGATGTACAGCTTCTTTTTTTCCCCCTCCCTTCCACTAGACTTTTTGTCCTAAAGGCCCTTTTGTCCTCTGTCAGTTCGGATTAGCCACAGCGACTGGAAAGCGGTCAAATATTTGACTATTTCACCTTTACAGGTTCAATGTTGGGAGTCCAGTTTGTGTTTAAACCACTTCCTCACCGTTTGGCTGGTTTTTATGCTTCCGAGGCTCCTACAGAAATAGTGCTCTGATATTATTTGAGCTACTGGTGAAATTTTGCATCTCTTCGTGGAGTCATGTCATGCAAGTATGCCTCCTATAGGAATGTCTTAAATGCACTCTGATGTGTGTTTCTCTGCTCCTAACACCAGGACTACGTTTGTCTGAGACGGACTCCTTCACAGGGATAGTAATGGTCAGAACTAATGGTCAAATCATGTCAGTAGAGGGTTTTTATGCATACAATTAGAAAAATACAGACTTTTTACTAAAACAGTATAATAAGGCAACTCTTTAAGGCTGAAAAACTATAATTAGGGCCAAATGATTTCTGAGAAAAAGATGGAATCTGATGTGGATATTACCGTATTTGCCCGAATATAGGACGACCCCGATTATAGGACGACCCCCCTTTTCAAGACTAATCTTCAGAAAAAAGACTAAATTCACTTTTTAAAGAAACAATTTTTATTGAAATTTTGAGAAAATAATTTAAATAATACTACTAATAATGACAGACTGCTTTAATATTTGCTTATTAACAGGGGTGCACACAACTAGTCCACCGTACTGATCTCTCTGCCTGATGCAGCTTTACTGACAGGAGCTTTCACGGTCAGGTTGTGCAGCTCCGCGATCATCAGACACTGAAGAACTTCACATCCAGTTGTGGTGCTGTGATGGAGTTTTCATGTAGGGGAAGCTTGTTTACACACACACGCTGCTGCGGCAAAATGCACAGACACACACACACAGCTGCGCCATGAACGAACAGACACACACAAACCTGCTGTTGCTCCATGATTGCGTGCATACACACAAACTCGCTGCGTGTGTGAGGGAGTGTGTGTGTGGGGTGCATATAAAGAACGGTGAGACGGATGAGGTTCTGAGGGAGAATCGAGCGAGCGACGCAAGCCCTCACCTGTACAGCGTCTGCTCGCTGAAAGCACCTGCTGGGTCTGGACATTTTCTGGACATTTCAATCCTCAGTGGACCTGGAACTTTGAGCTGGGACCTCTGGAACCGCTCGCGGCCTGAGCTGCTTCCTGCCGCTTTGACCAAAAAGCCTGCGCCCTCCGCTGGAAAAACTAGGGCGCCATAATAAGACGACCCCCCCCCCTTTTTTCACACTATCTTCAATGAAAAAAACCTCGTCTTATATGCGGGTCAATACGGTAAAAGTGGAATTTACAGTAAAACACAGAAAACATTGTTAATATGTGGATGTAGTCTTAACAAATCTGGGATTATTGTTTTTAATTTACATATTTGTCACACTTAATGTGTCCACGTTGAACGAGGAGGTGTGTGAAGTGATGGGAGTGAGCGGAGGCAGGTAAATGACACGTTTAACACTAAGAACAAGTTTTATAGCAAAAAAAACCCAAACAATGTCTGTAATCTGAGAGAAAAACTTTACAGCAATCATAAATGAAGCTGGTTACCGCCATGTTGGAGCCGTTAGAAGCTGTCCAGATGAACTTCTGGGGGTAATTTAATGTAAAGAGAGACAGCAGTGTTAACAGGACATAATTACAATACAAAACAATAGTTTACACTATGTTTTATGGATTAAATATGAAATATAGTGTGAAATGTAATTTATATGTAAAGCACTTTTATTTTACCAAAGGAAGGACTGTTTTTAACCCTCTCATGAAAGAGTTGAGGGACTTTATTTTACAAAAAAAACTCAATTTTTTTTTTATTTACGTGCAGATTTTTAAGCACTTTAACACTTTTAATACTCTGTTGACCCGATAGAGGCTTTGCTTTATTTTAGTTCAAATTTGTCAATATTAAAGATAGAGATTAATATTTGACATTGTATCAATCCACCCCATAATAAACCACCTTTAAAGATATAAAGTTCAGAAATGGAGCAGATGGAATTTGGGGTAAAGAGTTCAAATGATTTCATAGGGTCCTATTTATTAGAAAGAACGGCTGTTTTATGCTCTTTCAATATTAGACCGGCATGAATTTTAGGTCAAAACTAAATCTGATTTATTTTTTTTACTACAGAAAATAAAACAATAAATAAAAGAAGCTCAACTTTAAATAACCTCTTTGTGAAGATGTTTTTTAATGTTATAGTGCGCCATGTTGCCTGAAGCAAACATCACCAACCTCCACCAAAAATATTCAGCTTGAAACAGGTTGCAAATTGAACTATGAGACATTTCCAATCAACCTGGAGGTTAAATCAGACAGATGGTATGATGTTTTTTTTTCTTTAAAAAAAAAAATGCTTTACATATCTTTCAGGATAAAAATAATAAATCAGACAGCTTTGAATTCAGCTCTAATCAGTTATTCTGTGCATGATTCTCGCTATACCAGCAGCTACGTGTGACTGATTGGATTACAACTTGATTTTGACTGATCAGTAAACGGCTTCAAATTAAAATTGATCACCCTCTGAAGGAGCTCATATTTTGCTTGACTCTATATTCCCCTCAACATCTCATAAAACTTTACGAAAGAGCCAAACGTGGACATTTTGGGGGTGATAAAGAACAGGGACGCCGTCGTTTTTGACCGTTTTCTGTGAAATGGGCTATGGCTAATCGCTGGTTTCTGCATTGTAGCCTATAAACCAGACAGATTGTTCAGGTGAAGTCTCAAGAAGTTGCTACATTTATCATTTGAGACAGCTGTGGTGCAGAACAAGCCCCTTTTTTTTGTGTGTGGGGACTGTATGGTCTCTGGAGCATAGACCTAAAATAGCACAGGCACATTCATTTCACTAATAAGCCACTTTTGGAGCCACTGGTTGTCGTCCAACAGTTTATTTAAAGGCTGTGTAAAATCTGCTCTGTTGCTCCGGCAAAAAGGAAATAATCTATTAAAAGTTTTTATTTTGCCTCATCTGATGATGACCTCTGACCCACTGATTCCAGGAATTAATTCAGTTCACCTACTGCACACTGAAAGTAGACTAAAACAAGTTTCTTTGCAGATGATGTTTTGTTATGTAGTCTTTTTTTTTTTTGTTAACCTGGTATTGTACAGTGTGTTGCAACAGGATGTGACTTTTGATGCTGCTCTTATTTATTTTTTTTGTCGCCGTGATGAACTAAATCCATGCAACAAAGACTTTAGCTGAATGCAAGTCCCAATGCCAGGGTGGTCTCTTTGTGTTGTGCTGATTGTCGACTTTTTTGTCACATTTATGTTCTGGGATCCTGTTTTGATTTGTATCATTTTGTGTAAAGGCAGAATGTAAATAATGCAAATACAAACATCTTGAAATGTAAAGAAAAATAAAGCTGAAAGGAAGAATGACCCTTCTTAAAAGCAAAAAACGGATTATGTAACCTAATTTTTTTTTTTTTTTTTGAGATCCACAACCTGAGAGAGTTGAGATGTTCTTAAAGAAAGACACACTGAGTCATGGAGTGTAGGTTGTTCAGCCTGAGAGAAACACAAACTTTTCTGCATCATTGATTTATTTTGTGCTCTTATTATCACAACCATCTGTTTTGTTCAAGATTTTTTTTTTCAGCATTCGGCTTGAGCTTATTCCTTAAAACAAGCTATTGTTATAAGTATATTTCTTAACACTTTTTGTCTCACTTTATTACTTTTATCTAATTTTACAAAAGCATTTAAAGGCACACTATGTAACTTTTTCATATTTTAAATCTTTTCCTTGAGCCAGAATGTGTTAATCTGACCCTTTACAGGTTAATGAAAGTCACTCAGCTCCCATCCAGAATACCACGTTTGTAACTTCTGAGTCTCCGGTCCGGTGCCTTGAAGTCTCACAAAGTCACGTATCTCACGAGGGTTAGGCTAACCCAATGTGGCTAGCTGTTATGCTAGCTCTGGATTCCTGATTTTTTTCCATCTCTCCCTGCTTGAACAGCTGATTTCTTTGAATGAGTGATGAACCGCTCCAGTAGAAAGCAGTGAAGGCTGAGGAGACATTTCAACAGGTAGATTTAGGGCTTTCTGAGCAGAAACAATGCTAACATTTTTACGACAGTGCCTTAAAACTGACACTAGGGGGTGCTAAAAACAAGCAAAACTGCATAGTATGCATTTAAAGGGATACTCCACCGCCAAGTTATTTTTTGTCTATTGCCATATTCCTCAGAGTTAGATAAGTGGGCAAAAACTATTTGTAAACAGCCCAGCTGTTTTCCTGATCCAGCAGTACTCTTTTTGCTTTAGCTTAGCATCAAACACTGTAAGTGAATGGTACCAGATAGCATTGCCAGAAAAAAACGTCCATAAAACTCACTAAATGGTGATAGTAATTCGGCCTAGTGACCTCAGTAAACATATCGACTGCAAGGGAAAATAAAAAGTAACACGAAGGAATTACATGTACTATTTTTAACTCGGGACTACTTTTATGACAAAGCGCAGCTGTAACCCTCCGCTGAACGGCACAGCTCTGGTGAACAGCACAAGGACATGACACACGGTTTGCAAACAACGTGTTTACGGAAGTAGGTGTCTTTGGGGCTGTGCGTCATGTACTTGCGCTGTTCACCGGAGCTGCGCCGTTCAGCAGAGGGTTACAGCTGCACTTTGTCAAAAAAGTAGTTCCAAGTTAAAAATAGTACATGTAATTCCTTCGTGTTACTTTTTATTTTCCCTTGCAGTCGATATGTTTACTGAGGTCACTAGGCCGAATTATTATCACCATTTAGTGAGTTTTATGGACGTTTTTTCTGGCAATGCTACCTGGTACCATTCACTTACAGTGTTTGATGCTAAGCTAAAGCAAAAAGAGTACTGCTGGATCAGGAAAACGGCTGGGCTGCTTACAAAGAGTTGTTGCCCACTTATCTAACTCTGAGGAATATGGCAATAGACAAAAAATAACTTGGTGGTGGAGTATCCCTTTAAGGATTTTCATATTAATTTGTCAACATTTGAGGTGAGAGGATCCAGAACTACAGAGGATGGAGGCAGGAACTAAACTCAGACTTTCTTTAAGAAGGAAATAAGACAGTAAAATCTAATATGGCAGCAAAACTAAATCAAGAAAACCTTACAAGCATCAGAAGAATACAGTGGGTTTAAATACTGTATACTAACATGGTGACTGGTGGAACTGGGAACAGGTCAACAGAGCGAGGAACTGCTGGGACGCCAGAGGAGTTCTGATGGAGTGGCTAAGGTGACAGAGAAAAAAAACCTCAAAGGAAACAACGTGACATAATAAGATTCAGTCAGCTAAAGCTTAGAGAAGTGTGGCTCCTCCTCATCGAAAGGAGTCAGGTGAGGTGGTTTAGGCATCTGGTTCGGATGCCTCCTGGTCCAGGATTACCTTGGGGTCCCACCCGTTGAGCTGGTGGAGGTGGTTGGCTGCTACCTGCACCTGGATATGTGGATGGAGATGAGGTACTTTGCATATTTTTGTAGAATGCCCTCGTCACCTTGCTTAAATATGATTCGAAATGTACATTTTTGTGGTTTATTTCTGAGACAGATCACACCGTCTGTCTGGAATCAGGTCTGTTTTGCTTGTGTTATTAGTATCATTCTGTTTTGCAGGTATTTAGATCACATTTGTACAAAAACGGACAAGAAAAACAGCTAAAATCAGTTTTATATTGTGTTATAAAAAATAAAGACAAATCATTTCCATGTAGTTTTTGGTCAAAGCTACAACGAACCACCCGTGACCTCAGATCTTCTTACATTTAGCAGAAAATCCTAAACGCTGGCCAGTGATGGCTGAAAAACACATAAACTAAGGCAGTTAAAATAAACACTCTGCTCAATTTTGATTTTTATTGATCTGAATTCAGTTTATTTTTAAAGCAGTCTTTCTACCCAGAACACAGAATCTAAGTTTGAATCAAATTGAGCTCTTTGTCTTGGACGAAGCCCAAACGGCTAAACTGCTAGCGCTGGATCTCTCACACAGAGCAAATTTAAAGACTTTCTTCAGAAAATCAATGACCATTTCTTTGGTTTTTAGACACATTTATTAAGAGGACGAACTCCACTTAACACCACTTAACAAACACATTAAATGGCCGAGTCATGAACTCACCCCACACCCAGAGCACTCAGGATCACACAGTTATTAAGGGACGATGGTTTGATTTGACACTAGAATACTCCTCAACATGTAGTTGACCCGCTCGGAAATGAGATCTTATTCCCCCTTGGATTATAAATCATCTGATGAGGAATCCAAGCGGGAACTATAAGCTTGTGGTCCCTGATTCTCCTTTGAAGGCCATGCTGTGCTCCAGTACATTCAACAGCAGGGAGTGTGTGACTACCACAGCGGAGGAGCTCTCATTACAGGGGAGTGAGTCGGAGATGCTCGCCTTGTCAACAACAGTGAATAATGTTCACACGCAGCAAAACAAAAAGCGCCACGGTATGGTAAACAGACAGCAGACACACAGGTAGGTTGAGTTCCTGAGCATTCATGGATCAAAGGAAGCTGCTTGTGTTTTTACAGCGTTCAGGATGTTTTCACGGGGAAAAGACAGTGAGTCTGGAGTTATTTGGCTCATTTTCTGAGTGTGTGTGTGTGTTTGCACGAAGATGGTTTGTGTGATTTATGATGCGTACTTTGTAGGTGATGTTTTAAAGGCATACGATGCAGTTTTGCTTGTTTTGGCGCCCCCTAGTGTCCGTTTTAAATCACTGCAGTCAAAACGTTAGCATTGTTTCTGCTCAGAAACCCCTAAATCTGAGTGTTAAAGTGTCTCCTCAGCCTTCACTGCTTTCTACTGGAGCGGTTCATCACTCATTCAAAGAAATCAGCTGTGTTCAAGCAGGGAGAGATGGGAAAAAAGCAGGAATCAGGACTTTGTGAGACTTCAGGGCACCGGACTGGAGACTCTGAAGTTGCAAACGTGGTATTCTGGATCCAAGCAGCAGATGGAGCTGAGTGACTTTTCAATACCCTGTAAAGGGTCATATTAGCACAGACTGGCTCAAAGAAAAAATTTAAAATATGAAAAAGCTACATTGTATGCCTTTAAGCCCATTGTGAAATTCATCACAAGCTTTTAATCATAGCGAAGATGTTGTTTTTTTTAGAACAATATTTGAAGCAAGTGGATGGAGGGATGTTTAGGAGAAATAAGTTTGATTGTACTGTATTTGCTCTCCTCCTAAGTCAAAACGAATCCAAAGAATTCCAGTTCTTTCTGGGGTCTGGCTCCAGTGGCTCAGCTAAGGAATGAGATTTTTGAGCTCTTCTTTTGTGACGCGGCGACCCCAAACACACCTTCTTCTGTGAACACAAATACTGGCTACTAAACCCAGTAATGTCTTTTGAAGATAATCTCTGTGCTTCTCGCACCTTTGTGTTATTTTTCTTCATCTTTGAGGTTAACAACGTGCAAATACGTGATTACAGACGTAGTACAGACCTACTTTTTATTTTCACTTGCAGGCGATATGATTATTGAGGTCACTAAGCAGATTTAGTATCATTAATTTCACTACTGAGTGAGTTTTAAGGACTTTTTTCTCACAATGCTAGTTGTTACCATTCACTTACAGTGTTTTCTGCTAAGCTAATGCTAAAGGAGTACTGCTGGATCAGGATAACGGCTGGGCTGGTTACTAATTGTTTCTGCCCACTTATCTAACTATATGGCAATAGACATTTTAAAATCACTTTTGGTTGGAATTTCCCTTTAGGTGTGACCATACATGACAATAGCAAATCAAATAGTGAGAATTTCATTTCAACAGCTGTGAAATGACATAAAAAAAAAAACAAATGGGCATTTTTGATGGTTCTTGATTCAATGATAATACATCAAAAGATGATGATGATGATTAGTATATAGTATACTTATATAGTATAAGTATAAAACAGGTTAATGCACTATCAGGTGAAAATGGAATTCAAACAAAAACTGCTGAATAATCAGATTCTGAAAGAATCATGATAATTATTTGTGCAAAAATATTTAGAGGCGTGCAAATGTTTTAGTGTCTGACTGTTTTACTGACAAATCTCAGTGCTGCTTTGACATCGTTTCCACTGCAGACCTTAAATCTTCTTGGAAATGTATTGAACAAATTCTGTAAATTAAACAAAGCTGAGCATCTTTCTCCAGTCCAGTCTGTTTTCAGACTGGACTCATCTGGTATGTTTGCTCATCATCTCTCTCTGTGGAGGGAAGAACATGAAATATTCTGCTGAATTACCCAGATTAGAAGGATGTTCTGTTTTTGTCAGTCATCTCTGATGAATGGGAAACTTTTATGGAATGAAAAATGAGCATCATCATCCTCTGACTGGAGTCTGGCAGCATCCAGAATACTGAGCGTGAAACTTTAAAAGAGCAGCTCAAATTTTGATCTGGAGTAAAATGCATTTCATAGAGTATTTGGTGGAGGAACACCTTGTTCTACTGAATAAAATCTGAAGTTTTCATGTCCTCAAGATGTATTTTTCTTTACTTCTGTATTATTCTTATGCACATCCTCTAAATGCAGCCATACAAAAATCAAATGTCTCGTATTAAAACAGTAGAACCAGCTGCTGGGCTCCATCCATGACTCAGCGCGCCCCTTGATGAATAAAACGTTGTGTATTTCTAGGAAAGTCCTTTTAAATGCTATGAAAAGCGAGGGATTTTATGTTTTCACACAACTCGGACTTTTATCTTGCTGCTGCACTTGTCAGTTTGTCTGTTAGGAAGGAAGGGGAAAAAAGAGGGAGCGAGATGAAACTCATTTTATGGATTTTGAATCCCTCAGGAAAGACCCAGATACCCTGCAAAGATTTATTTATCTGTTAGAAGGAAGCCAAAGGGAAAGCAAGAGTCAGAAATGTGGAAACATCCAGTCAAATAGAGGAATGTGTGAACTTTAAGGCTTAGAATGTGGTTTGAGGCTGCAGCTGATGAGAGAAAAACTTTGTTTTTAAGGTTTTAACACAATATTCAAATATAAATAAAAAACTAAACTAAAATGTGCAACTAAACATTCAATTATATATATATATATATATATATATATATATATATATATATATATAAAGACAATTTAAACATATATTTAATTTTTTTAAATATATAGAAATCAGAAATATAAATAAATAATTTCCCTACAGTCCAGAGGTAGAATGTAAATGATGACATCATAGCTGATGGCCCCGCCCTATTGCCATATTAGCTGATGGCCCCGCCCTATTGACATCATAGCTGATGGCCCCGCCCTATTGCCATATTAGCTGATGGCCGATTGCCTTTGATCTCTGTTCTATAAAGGGTTGTCACCTCTTTAACTCAGTTCATTTGACAGAGAGACTCAACACAGTCACTAGCTACACCGCTAATCTCTGTTAGTCACATTCAAATCATTCTAATCTCATTTTCTTGTATCAGAACTCAAACTTAAACCAGAAATGGAATCTAAACGCTCAAGAAGCTTTGAATTTTCATGGTTTAACAACTGCGAGGAAAATTGCAAATTGTGTGCAAATCCAGTCTCAGTTGAAATAACAGGAACTCGCCAATCTGAGGATCAGGAACCTGCTTTTTCTCCAGGGACACAAAGTTCTCAAGTTGTGGAAATTCAAGAGAAAACCAGGTTTTTTCCACTTAAACCTGAACTGATAACCAAACCCTCACAAATGTTGACACTTTCATGGTTTGACAACTGTGAGGTAAATTGCAAATTGTGTACAAATCCAGTCTCAGTTGAAAAAATATTGACTGGTCAATCTGAGGATCAGGAACCTGCTCTTTCTGCAGGGAGACAAAGTCCTCAAGTTGTGGAAATTCAAGAGGAAACCAGGTTTTCTCCACTTAAACAAGAAACGGCAACCAAAGCCTCACAAATGTTTAAACTTTCATGGTTTAACAACTGCGAGGAAAATTGCAAATTGTGTGCAAATCCAGTCTCAGTTGAAGACATTTTGACTGGTCAATCTGAGGATCAGGAACCTGCTCTTTCTCCAGAGACACAAAGTCGTCAAATTGTGGAAATTAGCAAAAACCTCCAAGGTGAGATGGATGATGATGAGTCCAGATTTTCTGGACTCACCAGGGAAGAAATAATAGAGAAGTTTAAAGGACTGGAGGAAGACTACTCTGACCTGGAGTCAAGGTTCAAAAAAGAAAACATCGACAAGATCCAAGCAGAAGTGGTGGAGCTGGAGGACCTGAAACTCCAGCTCGCAGAAAAAACTGAACTTTTTACAGACTTAGAAAGAAGGTTTGCTGAAGAACTCCAAAGAAGAGTCTCTGTAGAGGCCCAGTTGCTCAACGGCAGAAATGTAATGACAGAGCAGCTCAAGAATATTCAGCAGCTGCAGGACAGAAACATCGCCCTCAACGAGGAGTTGAGACAATTCAAAGAGCAGCAAGAAGAAGCAGACCAGAAGGTTCTGGAAGAGCTGGAGGACATACAACTCCTGCTTGCAGAAAAAGATGAACTTCGTGCAGACTTGGAACGAAGTTTTGTTAAAGAAGTCCAGAGCAAAGTCTCTTTAGAAGTCCAGTTGCTCAACAGCAGAGATGTAATCACGAAACAGCTCAAGGATCTTCAGCTGCAGCAGGACAGAAACATCGCCCTCAACGAGGAGTTGAGACAATTTAAAGAGCAGCAAAAAGAAGCAGACCAGAAGGTTCTGGAGGAGCTGGAGGACATACAGCTCCTGCTTGCAGAAAAAAATGAACTTTGTGAGGACTTGGAAAGACATTTTGCTGAAGAATTACAGAGCAGAATCGCTTATGAAGTCCAGCTGAACATCAACAGCAGAGATGAAAAGACAGAACTGTACAGGGACCTGAAGGAGCTGCAGGACAAAAACAAGGCCCTCAATGACGAGTTGACACGACTCAAAGAGGAGCTAAAAGAAGCAGACCTGAACAGATCCGTGGATCAAAACAAGTTTAAGAGACAACTAGCGGATCAATCGTCAGTGTTAGATGATAGGGACAGAAAATATATGACTGAGCGAGATCTGAGAATCCAGCTGGAAGATGAGCTGGATCAGATCAGGGACCAGGTCAGTGTCAATACTGACCTCAAGACCAAGGTCATCAGGTTGGAGGAAGCCAACACTGAGCTCAGTAGGTCCATTCAAGAACTGCAGCTTGAGCAGAAAACTATTGAAGAGCAACAGGCCAGTGAGATCAAGAGCCTCAAACAGCAGCTTCAAGAAAAGCTCAACACCCCCCCTGAACTGAAGCCTGCAGTAAAAGAGCCGGGAACATCTTTACCTTTGAACAGTCAGATAGAAAATCTGATTTTAAAACTGAGGATGATTTCTGAACAAAGCCACCAGGTTCAAATGGAGACAAATGTCAGGAAGCAAACCGAAATCTGCAATGAAGTGGAAACATCTGCAGAAGCAAGTCTCCAGGAAGCAAACGGCCTCCTATCAGAGGATGACATCAGGCCTGAAGTCAACCTCCCAGAAACAAGCAGAGAACCAAAAGAGAAAATATCTGCATGGAGGCGCTTCAAGAAGTTTATGACTCCAAAGAGTCGCCGCCGTCAGAACAAAACGTCCCAATCCTCCAAGGGAAATGTGTAACATCCCTTCCCTTCCATCAGGCACACATCACCATCAAATCTACACAACAACCACTATGAACCACACTCAGAACAAGCAGCACGGGTCAAGACGTTACCACGGAAACCCTGACAGAAACCAAGTCTCCAGTCCCAGCTGGAGACTTCCTGTTGGGTTTCAGAGCGTTGTCTGCTTGTTTTGATGTGACTTTCATGTTGATTGCTTGTGTCCAGGGTCTAACTCGCATTCCACCAGAGGTACAAAAAAAACACTGGTAACACAAGAGGTCCCAGAGAGCAGTTCACCTGTTGACTGGACTTTGTGCATCTCCTTGTGCTGCCAGGGGGTTTTCTCCAGGTGCTCTGGTTCACCCCGTCCAACCTCAGGTTTATCTGTGAATCGAAACTGGTCCAAGCAGTCAACGAGAGTCTGTGTTCATAGTCAGGTGTGATGTGTACCGTAATGGAAAAGCAATCTGACGGTCAATGCCCCCCCCCCCCCCCCA
>SSNR01000147.1:1205935-1239379 GCA_006937965.1 Callopanchax toddi | reverse complement strand
ACCTTATCGTGGTGGATGGGTTTGCGTGTCCCAATGACCCCAGAAACGATGACGCTCTGAACTTTTTTTCATGGCACATTGTTTGTGGGTGAGGGGCCAGACTAAGAGCGATTCAGATAAATGTGGAGTCCAATCCTGCAGCTCTCATTAAAAGCCATGCTTTTAAAATACGTTTTGAAAAAAACCTATAAAACGTGCACACTTAGACCTTTCTGAATAGGTAATTTTGGAAACATTAAAACGTTAGTTGCTTCAGCTATCCCAGGGCTGGACTATAAATCAGATTTCCTTCTTAGCCTACTATGGGTTACAGTGCGTTACAACAACACCACCTTGGGAATTTCACCCAAGGAAATACTGAACAGAGGCACATAGGGCCATTTTACCTAAGAAGCGAGACATGGTTCCAAAATGTTAATACATTTTTATTTCCAATAAAATGTAAAATCAATAGTATAAAATAAAGCAATATAATACCAAGGCTGAGGCTTGCCAGTGAAGGGTTAATAGCCTGGGAGAAAGGCCCAAAAAAGAAAGTCACCCCAAACACCCGTGACACATGCACTCAGGAGTGAAGGGAGCCTTTGGCACAGCTGTCTCCACCGTCAGCACTCAGCCTGGAACATAAGACACAATTACAACTACGAAAACTAGTTAAAAATAATATTAAATGGTGTGTCACCAAAATACAGATAAGAGTCCTGCTAGGTTCCTTTGTGAAAAGAGGAAGGTTCCTCTCTAACTGGGGTGTGATAATGTTTATCAGCTGCCAGCATCTGGATGTCCAGTCATCTGGGTGAGCCACACCAACGCTGGGCTGCCACCCACCGGGTCTGATCCAAGGTGAGGCAGACGCCCCGTCTGCAGCTGGGCCCAGTTAGCCCTGAGCTAGCGCCACAGCCAGCAGCCTTACCAGACCGACTGACAGCCAGACAGTGAAGCTTGACGCCACTCGCACCTCACAGAACCTCTACTAAATTGTCATCCAGTCTTAAGGCCTCACCAATTAAATCAGGTTCTACTTTTTGAGGTTCATCATGTCTTCTTCTTCAATTAAGTGTTAAAGTTCTTTTAACTCAGACATGTAGTGTTTGTGAGGTAAGTTTACCTCACTACTTATCTAAACTACTTATCTAATTGTTACAGTTAACAATTAAATCAGGTTATGTTTAGATTTTTTATGCATTAGTGTATTTGTGATGATTTAATAACACACACTTTCTGTATTATTCAAGCAAAAGTTGTAACTAGTCTTTAAAAAAAACACCAATTTTATTTTTAAAAGTGAATACATTTTTTCATTTCTCAGGGAAACATCTGTTCTTCCTTCTTTGACAGGGCTTTGAGGTAAATGTGAATCTAATCAATATGGTTTTATACCAAACTAAGTGATTTAGAGGCTATCCCACACTGTAAAACCTGATCAGTTCATTGAACTCAACAATTTTGGTGAAACTGATTACGTCAAATATTTTAAGTAAATAAACTCAAAAATAAAAGTTGATAAACAAACCTTTTTTTGTAGCTTTGGATAAATATTTTAAGTTGAAACATCACACTTTATTTAGTTGCCTTGCATAAATATTTTAAGTAACTATAACTCAAAATTTTAAGTTGAATAAACACACTTTATGTATTAGCTTTGGATAAATATGTTCAATCCACATTTTTCTTTGCTATTTTGAGTTTCATGTACTAATGCCTGCCAGCACTCACTCATAAAGCTGCTCCCCAACTGTAGGCCAAACAGGAAGTCCTTTTCAACTTTAGGGGAGCCAATCACCAGCTCCCATCAGGCTGATTAGGTGACGAGGTCCAGCTGCATGAGGGCTTGAGCAGAGGAGGGATCAGGAGCAACATGACACCATTGTGTGGAGCTGCAAGCAGATTGGGGGAAATCCACCCTTCAGACAGAGAGCATGCAGGATGGCGGGTACTCACATGCAGACTGGACAGAAAACAGAGTTTAAAAGCAAAAAGGCCTTCTCAAAACGGAGGGGGCCGTAACATCAGTAAATAAGAAAGTTTTGATGTTTTATGAGTTTTGTCCGAAGTAACCAGCACGCATTCACACCTGAAGTGAGGAATCCAGCATGTCGTGATGTCAGGGATTACTCAAAAAAATTAGAGTGCAATGTCTGAAACTAATCAATTTATTCAAGTACTGAAAACATGAAAGAAGCAACTTGTTCAACTTAGAGAAATAGTGTGAACATTTACACGTTTTTAAGTAGTTGCAACTCATTTGCTTTATCTAGCTATTACTAGTCGGTCTTACAGTGCAGAGATGATTACAGGGGGCCATGGTGTTTCTTTGTCTTCATCCATATGTTTGTGCAAAATATTTTTAAAACATTTTAATCCTTTAGGATGTCACCCCATTTTGGATCATCAACTTGGCACAAAAAGTAAGAATTTGGTTGATTATTTCCTTTTTGTTTAACGATACTTCAGGCATGTTGTTGGAAACCCTGCTTGGTCACAAGGGATAACTTATAAGGACTGTGCATCTGTGGATGGATTTGTGACTTCCAGTGATTTAGGACTTCTAGTCAAGAAGCATCATTACAACAAAGAAATCCACCAAACAAAAGTCCTTTATTTTGGTGCCAAGTCATTTTATTTGCCACCATAAAAAACTTATGATTTCTCCCTCAATTCACTTCATTTTAGCCCCGATTCTAAATTTTACCCATTTCATTTAAGAATAAAGGTCTTAAATTCACCATCGGTTTCATCATCCATTAAACCCAAATTTAGATCAATTTAAACATTTAGGAAATTTCTCTGTTAAAGATCTTTTTTTTCCTGATAATTGTCCATAACTGATTATTATCATGGTTTTCATATTAGTTTGTTTTATTTATGTGGTTATTATAAAAAATAAAGACAAAAATGTAAATAATCCTTACCAGCTCATTTGTTGCCATAAATTCAATTTTTTTTATTCTAACCTTAAAATGTGTCCTTGATGTTTTTATAGTTCCACCATATTTGAGCCGGAATTTCATTCCCCGAGAAGAAAAATCTCCTCAAATATTGATATAAGTAACATTTAAATAAAACCATGGAGCGACACAGATCATTTATATTTATCTGACACTATTATTTTTTTTATATTCTGACTCGGCAAACCAGAATAAATTCCTCTGACTGCATGCACACATCATACCCACATAAACACTGAAAAAGAAATACAGCTGATTAAGATTCTTCCAGTGTAGAATAAAACACACAGTCATTTAAATCAGTGTCTGGAGGCAGAAAGAAAAACTTCAGCTCCTCCTGACTGTATCTGTCGTTGTTGTGTGTTCAGTCAGCGCCGTCTGCCTGATAAACATTTGCGCTCCGAGCGAAGTCACGGCTGTTTGTGAATCCTGCTATTGTCCTGAGGAAAAAAAAGAGGGGCATGCTGCAGATAAAACAAAATACAAGAGATGATTTAAAGGAGCTGGCTGTGGGTGTCTGGCGCTACGGAGGATGGTTCTTATTATAAACAACCTACAAAGCTCCGTTTTCTTCCTCTCGGTGATTAAAGAAGACAGTTGGCAAGAAAAATCTGGTATTTTTATGCAATGATGCACAAGAAAAGACAAAAAATTGGATTAAAATAAATGAATTGGAGTGCTGTGAAAAAGTATGTGCCCCCCTCACAGATTTATTCAGGTTTTTTCTGACTCATCACACAAATTAGAGAGATAACTTGACTAAATATAAAATATAGACTGTCCCTTCGCTCTTTTTTTTACAGAGTTGTTTCATTTCAGCCACATTGGAGGGTTTCCCCACACGCACGACCTGTTTAAGGTCAGATTTTCCACTTCAGGATTTTCTGGTAGATGAGACTTTCCAGAAAGTTTGTCTCATCAGCTGACTGAATATTTGACCAAAAGTCTTGGGGATCATCAAGATGTCTTTTTTTTTTTTGCAAATGTGAGACAGGCCTTTGTGTTATTTTTGATCAGGAGAGGTTTTGGCCCAGGAACTCTCTCATGGAGGACATTTTTGTCCAATCCGTGGACTTAATTTGAGGGGAGACAGGGGGACATGTCCTCTGCAGTTTTTAGAGGCAGTTTTGAACCCTGTAGTTTTTACCATCTAAAAGCAATGTTACACTATAATAAATGGATACTTGTTTTTAGCTGTGGGGTTGATACAGTGGCACTGTTTAGTTCAAGTCCCTCCACCCACCTTAGAAATCAAACTTTCATCGTTCGTCTCATCTTAACTTTAACAAGTGAGGCCTGCGGTGGTTTAGATGTTGTTCTGGGTTTTTAAGTTCTTGGATTTCTTTAGAACAGGACATGATGTGTTTTGCTTTTTGAGATCGTTTAGTCTACTTCATGTTGTCAGACAGGTTCTATTGAAGTGATTTCTTAATTCTGTGGGTCTAATAGTGTCACGGTGTCTGTAAATCGGCTAAAGAGCAGCTGGCCGCCACACTGTCTCCTGTCTGGTTCAGCACCCCGGACAGCGACGGTGCAGGCTGGCTCCAGCGCTGCTTCAAGCCCCTCCTGGACAGCGGCTCGCCGAGGAGCCGTGCAGCCGCTGCGGATCAACCACCAGCACAGCTTTAAAAGACAGATCTGTCAGCCAATCAGGGGGCTCAGATCTGTGCTGATGTCCTTTCTTTGCTGTTTGTGGCTGTGGTTTCACATTAGTGCATCTGTTCAGTATGTTCTGATTAGAACTTAGACTGGAAGTTTGGACTTTTATGTGCAGGTCTCTGTAGTTTATGTGCTCTGTCATTTAGACCTTGTTTTATTACTTGTAGTGTCCTCCTCCTCTTCTTCAGAGTCCTTAGTTAGAAGGTTTAGTTTTACGTCCTCTGGGAGTTTCCCCCCCCCAGCATTTTGTGCTTAATTATTTTACTTCCCCTCCTTTAGTTGAAGAGCATTTTTAGTTTTGAAATACTTTTTTTTATTATTAAGTTTATTTCATTCAAAATAAAACAGTTAAAAATAAACAATAAAATATACATAACAACAAATCTAATTTAAATGAAAAGGAGCAGAATGAAGAAAACATCTTATAATTCCTGCCCCCATTTAACCGAAGAAAATCATCTACAGCTATACATTCTTAACTCAATGTTTTGATAACAGTAATAAAAATAATAATAGCAAAATTAAAACTTAAAAAAGCATCAACATATAATTTTCAACCTAAACACAATTAACTAATTCAAAAAAGGATAGGAAGAAACTTTCCTATCTCCAAAGTGTTTACACACTTTTTTAAATAGATGATGAACAACAACCCGTGACTACAACAACACTACAAAAACAACAACACGAAAGCATTACATCGTAGAGGGAAACAAAACCATATAATAATCACCACAGCACATGAACAGGTCACTACTCTTTTCTGTATAGATAGAAAATCTTTTAATTTTTTGAATTGCAGTATATTTGTACTTTGTTAGATATTTTTCTTCAATACTGTTCCATAAGATGACTCCACAGATTGAAATACACAGACTTTTAAGCGTTGTTCGAGCACAGTGATGTCTCATATTTAATTCCCTTCTCAGATCATGTCCCCCTTGTCTTTCTGTGAACAAACTTTGAATATTATAAGGCAGCATTTTTTTATTGACTAATAATAATGAATAACTTTGTTTTGCAGTGCCTCTTTCTACTGGTTCCCTGGGAGAAAATAAACACTTTTTGTTACCTTGTTTCTACACACCTTTTAGTGTTAGACCCCGACCCGCTCCTAGACGCTTTGGGGGTCGTAACAAATAGTAGCTTTCCAACTAATGTGGTTAATGACAATGATTGGCATGATGGCATGATTTTTCAAATGAGGCAATTACTTTATAACACACTGTGTTGGTTTGTATAGCTTTTTCCTTCACTAAAGAAATCATCATTTGGAAACTGCATTTTATTTTTACTCAGGTTGTCTTTGTCTGGTGCTGACATTTCTTTGCTGATCTGAAACAGTTTAGGTCTGACGAGTCAGCAAAAACACAAGAACTATGCACCGATATAGTGTAAAGGACTAAATGCTTTTCAGACACTGAAAAGGAGAATTTTTAAAAGTTAAATGAAATCCATGCTCGTTAAAAAATCTACATTTTGTCTGAGTTCAGTGCATTCTTTTAGCTTGAGCTCATTCACATGGAGGGGGGCAACTGGGGGTCTCCTGGTACGTTGGTTGTTGCTGCGATTATTACTGTGCTCATTTAAAATCCCACTTACGAAAAGCTCAGTTGGATCTGTGTGCTGAATTATTTGTGTAAAACTTCAGATTTTCCTTCAAACTCACAGGATGTGGCCCACCACCCGTAAAATGCCCATGTCTGATTTGCTGTACTCTCTATTCCTGTGATAGTTTGTGTCCTTTCGTTGAGGAAGGAGAGTTTTGCATATAAATAAATAACTTTGAAAGTTGCAATAAATATACATAAAGCAAAAACACGAGAAAGAAATGTGAACATTCCCTCAGATGTTCCAGTGGATTTGAAATGCAAATAGAGTCTCTGAAAAGAGGAATAAAAGAAAAATGCTATTTCAAGGATCACTTGATAACTCTGTGTTTTCGGTGATAATTCGGAACAACTTTTCCCGTGTCTGTGCTCACGCCCACTGGATATTCACACTTTGTCTTGACGAGTGCAATTTAGACGAGTATGTTTGAATATTTTCTGCACCGATTTTAATTTTAAACGACAGAAAATGTCCTTCGGTCCTGGAATGTCTGAGTGATGAAATGCACCCGCATGTGAAGTATGAAAATATGCAAAGCCTCCCCGCAATAAATCTATCCGAAACTTTTAGCTTCTGCCAGATAACCGCCACATGGATGCTTCTGCGTTTCAGACAAACGACGTTTGAAGCACCTTGTCTTCGGTGAGCTCATGCTTGATTGAGTTAATGACATCTCAGTGGGACTTTAGTTACAGCTCCTCTGTGCAGACTGGAGGTGAACTACGGTAGGATGCAGACGACATGAAATGGAGAGAGAGACTCTTTGAATAATGCTGCTGAGGCCTCCCACACACACACACACACACACACACACACACACACACGCTACTGTCATTATCTTTAACAGTACACCTGGCTCATCCCCTGCAGCTGTCAGTCAAAACTTCCTGTTTCGGAGTATCCAAGTCGGATTCTTTCTCCAAACTTTAGACGTCCTGTGTTCTGTCATCTCAGCCTGAGCTTGTGATCGGTGTCACATCTCATGATTTTGTTAATATGACATTACATCACTACAGCTGTCATTCTCTGAATTACTGAAGAAATTACAGTAGCGTTTGTTAGCAGGAGGCTCAGCCTTACATCTGGAATCAACAGTCTAATTAAGGCTCTGATTACACTCAAGGGCTTATACAAAAGCCTGGAACTCGACAGAACATGTGTAATGTGATCACTTAGATCAGTTTATTGATAAAGCACCAACACAAGTCGTCTCAAAAGGTCGTAAAAAGCAACAGATTCAAATCAGCTCAGGTCCAGATTTAAGCCAGTTAGATGCAGTGTATGTAATTCAGCTGTAAGAAAATCTGATTCATTATAAATGCTAATTGGTCAAATTGTCTCATAGGAATCAGCAGATTTCCTTCAATTCGATCCCCCATTCTGAGCAGCACAATACAAGAGTGACAGCTGGAAGGAACAAACCCCTTTTAACAGGAAGAATCCTGCAGCAGGCTCAGAATGGGCGGAGCTTTCTGCCTCGGCTAAAGTTTAGCCTTTAAAGGAACACTATGTAACTTTTTCACATTTTAAAATCTTTTCCTTGAACCAGCCTGTGCTAATCTGACCCTTTTCAGGGTTAATAAAAAGTCACTCAGCCCCATCTGCTGCTTGGATCCAGAATACCACATTTGCAACTTCTGAGTCTACGGTCCGGTGTCCTGAAGTCTCACAAAGTCACGAATCTTGCAAGGATTAGGCTAACCCAACGTGGCTAGCTGTTGAGTGTTTTTAGCTCGTGATTCCTGATTTTTTTTTCCCATCTCTCCCTGCTTGAACACAGCTGATTTCTTTGAATGAGTGATGAACCGCTCCGGTAGAAAGCAGTGAAGGCTGAGGAGACGTTTCAACAGGTAGATTTAGGCGTTTCTGAGCAGAAACAATGCTAACGTTTTTACGACAGTGACTTAAAACGGACACTAGCGGGTGCTAAAAACAATCCAAAACTGCGTAGTATGCCTTTAAATCATGTATCTCACTAGGCTGTAATTGCAAGGGTTCTCCACTTCTTTACGCAGGTTGCAAGAACAAATTCCATCAAAAACAGTCAGATGCATTGTGGGAGTTTGGTAATTGTCTGGAATCTTTCTTAATTTAGTTTCAATGAGTCAGAAAGTCTGAGATGAGATGAGACTTTGGGAGGAGTTTGTGACCAATTGTGAATAAATTAAAGGTAATTTTATGAATAAAGTGAAACAGGATGATATTTTTTGACCAAAGAATTTGAGCAAATGTCTGTCTATAATTAGGTCACATGCCCCACATGACACGGTCAAAAGTGTTGTATGAACATTATTAAAATTCTAGCTAAAAATTAGCAAATTTTCTCTCAGTTTGCTACTGCTGTGAAAGCCCTGTCCTCTTTGGTATTCAGCCTCATGTGAGGCACAACCAACAGGCCCTAGGGACATGCTGGGGACAAATAAATTAAAAGTGCTTTGGTGTCTGTTGGTGCTTGGTTACTCAATGTTCTGTAAGTCAAACCAAGAACCAAGAGATGAGGAGCTAGACGAGTCCATCCCACAATGGGAAAAACTTCAAGTTAGTGACTAAAATGTGGAGTTCTTGATTTGGTTGTTCAGAGAAGAGAACGCTCTTTAAAGTGACCCTGGTACCCCATACTCCTAATTCTAATGACAAAACAGCATTGCTATGGCAACAGAAGAAGAAGAGTAACAGGAGATGCTGCATATTCTTCATACACAAATGAAACTAGACATTTTCAGATGTTTTTCTATTTTTGAATATATAAAAACTTTGACAATAAAAACTTTAAAAGTCTATTTTAGTCCAAATCATAGACAGCACCTTCTGCTTGAAGCAGTCAAAAAGGCGGTATTGGTTTTGTTGTCGTGCATCTCAATATTCATTATTAAAAGTCTTGTTTTTATTTATTCAAGTTGCTGCCTGGTGGAGATCATCCAGGGGCCACGTCTGGCTCTCAGGCTGCTTTTTGCTTACATGTGGTTTAGATCCAACTGGAGGGATCAGTGAGGCAGAAACCAGATAAAGCTGGATGTACTGTAAATTCATCAAAGGGTCTGGCATGAGACGGTAAAAGAGCAGGGTACTTCATGTATAGAAACAGGAACAGAGACACAGTGACAGGAGGGAATAAAGACAACACCAGAGCGGCGGGGACAGCCTGACAGACAGGTAGTGATTTACTGCCTTCTAGCCGACTCTCACTCTGCCGTCTCTGTCGCTAATTGACAGTCAATTATCTCTCGACGACAGCCCCATCCAATGGCAAGTCAGTCTGCGCGAAGGCTTTGTTGACATCCCCAGGGGCACGGCCAAGTTTACAAGACTCCGGTGACGAAACAATCGCGCTTGTCGGCATCTTTCCTTTCTCCTCTGAGAATCGGGAGAAAGCCCATTGTGTGGGTGAACTCGGGGGAAGACAAGCTCTCACTAAAAGGGAGAAGAAAGGCGACTTTCAAAAGGAGCTGATTACAAAGTAGGTAATTATCACGTTTAACAACAATAGGTCGTGACAACTATACACAAAGAGAGTATTAGAACGAGCAGGTCATGTCGGGATGAGTGAGAGACGAGATCAGACGGCTTTCTGCTCTGAACACAAGTGGAAGTGGGCATCAGCTCCTGCAAGCTAAGCTGTGTGGGATCCAACTCGATGACGAGTTGGAGGCAGAAAATTTATAGAAATTGATCAAATTTCATGCAACATGTCTTACAATCAGATCATTCATGTCAGCTTTTTGCAAACAAATTTTAGCCTTGCAAGCTTTTTCTCTCAATTTAACCACAAAAGGTCTCAATTTGTTTGCATACATTCTGTTTTAAACACGCCTCAGGTTGAAAAGTCGTTCTCTTTCCTGTGACAATAAACTCCAGCTCTCCTCTGGGACCTCATGTTACACCTTGAATCCGTTTTCTAGTTTGTCACCAGCAGTCGCAGCACGGTGACTTAAAATCCTTGAACACTGAAAACATCATGAACCCACATTCTCTTTAAGTACTTGCTCATAGAAAGCCGAGATTTCATCTGACAGCTTGACGAGATGCATCCAAGTCTGCAGCTGTAAAACCCCTGCCTACTTCCTCAACGGCTTTCATTTCATTCACTCAGCGACTGCCAGTGAACTCGTGATCTGTGTGAGTGCCCTTCTCCCCGACTCAGTCCTACAGCAGCGCTGGAAGCGGCGGAAGATCAGGGATTTAATTTCACATTTGAAGCTGAACAAAGTAGAAAATACATGGATACAATCATCAGCTCTTCTGAATACAAGCTTTTCACTCGACAAATCCGAAGCTGCAGGCTTAGACGTTGAGCTCTTTATAGTAGCGGGTCATTTGAGTCATGTGAAGGTTCTCGGTTTGCAAAAAGATTGGATAAACGGTGTAGTGTGAGTTGACCTTCAGTGTATTCCTGTAAGATTACAGTTATTTACTCAACTTCAAAGTTTAATTGTACAAAAAATTGCTTGATAGAATAAATCAATATTGTTTTTTTATCTTCAAGTTAAAGTGATAATATGCAGTTTTGCTTGTTTTGGGCTCCCTCTGGTGTCCGTTTTAAATCACTGCATTACACAAGTTAGCATATTGTTTCAGCTTCTAAACGCCTAAATCTACCTGTTGAAATGTCTCCTCAGCCTTCATAGGTTTCTACAGGAGCGGTTATTTACTCCTTCAAAGAAATCAGCTGTGTTCAAGCAGGGAGAGATGGAAAAAAATCAGGAATCATGAGCTAAAAACACTCCAGAGCTAGCATAACAGCTAGCCACTTTGGGTTAGCCTAACCCTCGTGAGACACGTGACTTCCTGGGTACCGTGACGGCGACGGAGATCTTGCAATCGTGGTATTCTGGATCTAATCACCAGATGGGGCTAAGTGACTTTTCATTCACTCTGTAAAGGGTCAGATTAGCACAGACTGTCTCAAGGAAAAGATTTAAAAATATAAAAAAGTTGCATATTATCACTTTAAGTGAGATCTGGGGCTGTTTGATTATGGGAAATTATCTTAACTGCATTTGTTTTGGTCAATATTGAAAAATCATAATGTAACACACTTTTTCACTTTATTATAGAAGTCCCCATAGGGAAATTTGTCTTGCAGACAGGTGAACATGAAAAACACAACCACAGACACATTAGTAAAAACAATTAAAAACAGTAAAAAACTCAAGTCAAAAGAAAAATCAGTATAAAATCAATATAAAATCTAATTACAACCATCAGACTAAAAGACCTGAAACAATTGTATAATCAGATTTTAGGTTCATTTGAATAACAGCCTGTTACAAAGGACTGTTTCCATCTGTTGGTCCTTGCTTTGGGCAAGCTGCAGTGTGGCTCGTCAAAATAAGAGCGTCCAGTGAGGCCCCCAGCAGCACACAGGAAGTATCTTTCTGCTGGGCGCACTAGATCGTATCATATGATCTGTGCCCACTTTAACAATATGTTTTATCCCTATAGGTTTTAGCTGTATATTTTAAATGCATTACTAAAAAAAAAACTTAGAAGTTTTTATATTCCAAAACTATGTAAAGTTTAAAATATCCAGAGTTCAGAGTTTTAAGGAGAACACCAACAGAAATTAAGAACAAATCACTTTTATCACACTACAATCACTATAAAAATACCAAACACCAGGCCTATATAGACTGAGAGTAAATTATTGTGAATATTTGTGCAACATGCAGCCATTATTCCAAACACACGTAGACAATAACTAATTAAACTAGATTTTCCACTCAGTCACATGACTAAAACATAGACAGAGAAGAGCTGCTGCAGAGGCCTCGATGTTCCTGCAGGAGCATAAAAATGTGTTGGTTTGTTTTTCAGGACTGTGAATGTTTGGACACTATAAAAAATATCTCTGGACACTGATCCACAAATAATGTGGGGTTATATCTAGAAAGAAAGGGCATTGCACTCTTCCTGTGTGTGTTGCCCTCATTCTACCATCTTTACTTGCGCTTAGTTTTTAAAACACCACAAGCACCATGTGAGTTTAGCTTTTAGAGGGGGTCAGAGTGTGCATCAATAAATAAAAGCATGCTGGTAAATCAGAATGTGACAAAATACTTTTTAAAAATAATCTTATTTTTGTGTGTTTAACATCCAGTTATGCATCATAGCCCTTTTTCTTCCAGCCCATGCAGGAAAAGAAATCTCTTCTTCTGTTTCTGCTAAGCATGGTTTGTGAGGCGTAAAGCCTCCCTGAGATCTTCACACCTGCTGTTTGTCTTTTCAAAGCGAAGGAGCAAGACACCATAGAAACAACAGCTTTGCCATGCCACGTCAGCCATGTGAAGCCTCGATGGAGCCACGAGGGGCTCGTCCTGCTGAGGGAACAGCAACTGGCGTGTGTTCAGCAGCAGTAAACACCTGTGTAGTCTCTGCCTCGGCCCCGCTAACGATCCGATGAAATTGAATGAATCTTTCTGAGTCTGGGTAGGATTAAAATTCTCCTCATCTTATAAATCATAAATATTTATTGTCATATAAAGAAAAAAAATGAATGCAAAACATGACAAGAAGCTTTGATAATAGACCTTTGTAAAGATAATGATTGAATCACCATAAAAAGCATTTTTTTTAAATCAAAAGAAAAAACAAGACAAGCATCAGTTGGGAGATTTGTAAAGTTGTGATCAGAAGTTTATATACGCTCATCGTTTTCATCAATCTCATTAATTTGGGGCTTTTTCCTGATTTTAAAAAAGCAGATAAAAAGCAATTAATGGCCAGGGATGCAACATGAGGAACCGACAGGTAGTGACTGAACTAAACAGCATATATAGGGAGGGAGATGAGACACACCTGTGGAGGATTAGTGCAGGACACAGGAGGAACACAAAAAACACACAGGAAGACAGGCATGAACTGGACACAAGGGGGCAGGACATGAAACTGTCAGCATCACTTTATTGAACAAGTGAATTCTTAATTTTAAAAATCATTAAAGTTGTTTAATAATCCCACCCTAAAACAAATGATTCAAACCAACCATTAAAGCCCATACAGTTCAGTGTGTGTAAACCTCTAAATAAAGCGCCACGGACTTCCAAATCAGAAATCTTTTAATTAAAGGTCGCATGTAATTATGTTGCTCTGCGGTTCTTTATTAAATATATGTAACAATGGGATTCTGAGAGCGCCTATCCAGCAGGACTCTTCAATAAGACACTATTAAAGAACTTCCTGGGGCGTTAATAGATGAAATGGTTGTATTGTATCAGAGCAATGATTTGAAAACAGCATGATTTCTGTAGAAAGAAATCTGGTTATTTTTCATTAGATGAGTGTAAGTCGCTGCGGGGCAGCCGGCGCAGACGTATTGTAAACATTAAAGCCAAACTGGAGAAGCAGCGCGAGACAAAAACACAGGATTAAGCGCGTGTAAACAAAGCATATTAACTAGAGGAAATACTCAGGGTGTTTATCTCTTCCCAGTCTCTATCTATATTCAGACTATTCCAAAAGGGCTCTCTGTGAGAGAAGTTGTTTGAAGGAAAATTTAAAAAGCATTAAAAAAAAGCTAAATCCCTCCCCTCCCTCCATCCATACCCTGATTAATTAGTTCCAAGTTATCCATGAAAGCAATACAGCGATAAGACCAGGACAAACAGAAGCCAATTACCAGCGTTTCCCTGTGAGCTCCCAGCAGCAGCACTGATTGAAAACATTTAAGGCTTCTCGAGGGCTGATTGGACAGGTGTTGTTAGCTTTTTTCTGCTCCATCTTTTCATTAGCCAGCCAAGTAAACACCCTTATCACGGCGCCTCCATCGAGCACGGGAATCAAGACCCCACGTTTTAAAAAAACAAAAAAAGGAAAAGCCATCTACATTAACATCTGTGTCTGAGAGGAAGTCTGGGTGCTGGGCTGGACCAACTAGAGATCTACAGCACAGAAAACACACTCTGACTGACAAACACACCTGACGGGGTTCAGCGCGCTACAAGTCTTTCATCTGTTCTTGTGCAGAGCTGGGAACCTGCTGCTACAGCAGTGGCAGGATCTGGATTTTTACTACCACCTCACACACACACACACTTGACTTGGAACAGGATTTTTTTCTGCAGTGAACTCTCACAGCTGGAATCCTTCATCCATGGGTTTAGCATGGACGGAGGTGACGTGTCCTCACCAATAATTTGATCCAAGGATGCAGAAGAAGCGTTGCATCCCCACCAATAATACGTGCAGCCCAGCAGACCAAGGGCTGTGCTGCTGTGCGTGGACCTGTGTCAAGAGGAAGGAGGCATACGTGTCTGGATTGACCAACCTGAGCCCTCATGACCCCACCAAGCCACTTGGCCAATAGCACCTGCTCTGGGTCTGGTTGAGGACTCGCCATCAGGCATTTTCCCAGTGGTGGTAACTTTGGGCCAGGACAGTCTGTGTATGGTTCGTTCTTTGGTTTTTTGTTTCAAAATAAAATCAGAAATAACAATAAACCGCTGAAATCAGCGATGCTTTGCACCGCCATGGAGCTCCACATCACTCTATATGAGTGTCAGAATGTTCTGCATGGAGAACAATTTGAGAAGACGCAACTCTCAGTGTGAATCGATGCGTCGATTCCCTCTGAATAACTCAAACATGTCCATGTCCTCGCTGTTTTCTAAGTGCATGTGCGTGGTGCTGACTGCAGAGTTTAAAAGAAGTCAAGTCGCCACGAGTTCCGACTGGATGATTTCCGGTTCCGCCGAGGGAACAAAGCTTTTTTTGTTTTAACCTGCAAATTGCAAAAAATAAGGCTTTTCTTTCCTTTGTCTGTTTTTCATTTTTCAAATTGTGTTTTAAAACAAAAAAATAAGAAAACTCAATGATTATTTGGTTTATCTGATTTTATTTTGAAACGGAAAAACCAAAGAGCAAACCATACACGGATTCAGGACCGGGACGGATCGCTTTAAATCTGCACTTCCTGTTTCAGTGAACGCATTATTATTATTGACTTGAGTCCTACTACCATCCATCCATCCATTTTCTATAACCGCTTTATCCTCCATAGAGGATAGAGGGAGCTGGTGTCTATCTCGTCAAGGGGCGAGAGGCGGGGGACACCCGGATGGGACGCCAGTCCATCGCAGGGCCACACAGAGACGAACAAGGCAGTCACACACCCACTCACACCTAAGGACAATTTACTAAACCAATTAGCTTAATAGTCATGTTTTTGGTTTGTAGGAGGAAGCCGGAGTACCCAGAGAAAACCCACGCATGCACGGGGAGAACATGCAAACTCCACGCAGAGAGACCGTTGAGCCGGGGAAACGAACCCATGACCTCCTTGCTGCGAGGCAGCAGTACTAATTGCGCCACCATGCAGCCCAAGAGTGCTACTACCGTTATCATTGATTGCATGATGCATTATTATTACTATCATCATTATTATATAACACATATTTACACACACATATATATACATATACATATATAGCTCCTCTCTATATATATGTCCAGTTTTGTTCATTTGAACAGACTAGATTACCCTGGATCCCCTGGATGCTTGAGAGCCTTCTCCAGCATATCAGAGGGAGAGTCGCTCAGAGACTCATTGGAATGGAAGCTGAGTTCAGATCAGTCCAGTAGCGCTTTTGAGTCATCATCTGACAGGGATTGCTGCACAAACACAACTCCTGTCACAACTTGTGTTTGTGATTCCCTCTGATTGGACCTGCTGTGGTTTTTAGACGTCTGAACCCACATGCACAGAGCAGATCTGTTCTGTGGTTGAGATGAGACACATCCCATATGAAAGCAGCTTAAAAGGCACTTTTATGTTTAAGTTGATCATCCACAGAAACATGTGTGAGTTTGTACAAAACGTAATAATATTCAGTAAGTCCCTCTCTGCCTGTTATATGTCCTGTTACTATAAACCAGATTTTTAATAAATACCACCTACAAGACATCTTTGGAAATAGTTTCATACCTTTGAAACATTTTCACAACACCTAGCTTACAGATGACACAAAAATGAAGCATAAAGAAATCAGAACAGCTACCAGAACACAAATGTTTACATTCTTTCAATAGCTCAGCAGTAAGAAAATGCAACTGGTCTTCATAATGTTCATTTACTGCTTCAGTCCAGCTAAATTGGAAATATTAGTTGATCACATGATCAGGACAAAGCATTGTGCCATAACTACATCATAAGAGATGCTAAAGCTTTTTCAGGGAGTCTGTTATAGTTTTTATTGGCCCTCCGACTGCAGTTCTCCTCCTAAACAGTAGGTGTCACTAATGAGATACTAATACAGCCACACAGCAGGAATAGGGAGCTTTTTCATACTTTTAAAGTAAGTAGAAATTAGACGTCCTACAACCAGGAACCTGAAACCAAAATAAAACAAGCACCCTCTAGTGGCTGGCTGCAGAATAAGTTTTAGATCCCAAACCCTCCCTGTGAATGAATGAGACATTTTCCCGACTAAAAACACAACTCAAAATCATTTTCCAGATGTTGACTCCTGTTGATTCATGTAGTTCTTACTCCTCCTGCTGCATCTTCAACTGTTCGTTTTTCTAATATGTTTTGTTGAAGTTAGTCATTTGACCGTACTCAGCCCCACACCATGCAGACTCTGGTTTTACCTAAGCCCTTGTAAATGAGACCAGAGGTGGGGGTAAAGCAGAACCTTTACTCTTCATTTAACAGTTAAAAGAATCAGTATGGAACTAGAATTGGGACTTTAGTTTTGTACTTGTAACTTACGTTTTGCACTTGTACCTTTTAGTTTTGTACTTGTAACTTTTAGTTTTGTACTTGTACCTTTTAGTTTTGTACTTGTAACTTTTAGTTTTGTACTTGTAACTCATGTGTTGTACTTGTACCTTTTAGTTTTGTACTTGTACCTTTCAGTTTTGTACTTGTACGTTTTAGTTTTGTACTTGTACCTTTTAGTTTTGTACTTGTAACTCATGTGTTGTATTTGAAACTTTCAGTTTTGTGCTTTAAACTCATGTTTTGTACTTGTACCTTTTAGTTTTGTACTTGTAACTCATGTGTTGTACTTGTACCTTTTAGTTTTGTACTTGTAACTCATGTGTTGTACTTGTACCTTTTAGTTTTGTACTTGTAACTCATGTGTTGTACTTGTACCTTTTAGTTTTGTACTTGTAACTCATGTTTTGTATTTGTAATTTTTAGTTTTGTACTTGTAACTCATGTTTTGTACTTGTAACTCATGTTTTGTACTTGTAACTCATGTTTTGTATTTGTAATTTTTAGTTTTGTACTTGTAACTCATGTTTTGTACTTGTAACTCATGTTTTGTACTTGTAACTCATGTTTTGAACTTGTGACTTTCAGTTTTGTACTTGTAACTCATGTTTTGTATTTGTAATTTTTAGTTTTGTACTTGTAACTCATGTTTTGTACTTGTAAATTTTTTGTTTTGTATTTGTAACCTATGTTTTGTACTTGTAAACTTTCAGTTTTGTACTTGTAAACTTTCAGTTTTGTACTTGTAAACTTTCAGTTTTGTACTTGTAAACTTTCAGTTTTGTACTTGTAAACTTTCAGTTTTGTACTTGTAAACTTTCAGTTTTGTACTTTTAACTTAGTTCTGTGACTTGCATACATTTTAATTATTAGACGTAAAATGCTTCTCAAGTTTTTTTGGAAACCATGCATCCACGACTGCTCACTGACTCACTTGGACGTCTTCTCCTGTGCACATGTTTGCAGCCAAAGTTTCTCGGTCTTGTGCGTATGGTAAGAGTGATTTCTTCTTAGAAACCCTGCCATGTGATCCTCCCATCGGGGGCCATCTCTGGCCAGTGGATGCGCACGCTGCAGTTTTAGGTTTCATTAGGTTGAGCTGACAGCTGAGGAACAGTTAGACATCTGTCATCCTGTGCAGGGACCTGGACCTGCAGGGATTCTCAGGACAGTAGGAGATCCTGGATGTGTCCTTATTTACTCATCTGTAATCTTGTAAGGATTTTACATTAGGGATACAGAAAAACAACACGCTAATGCCTTTTAGATCTGCTGTTATGCTGTTAGTGATTTTATATCTAACGTTATTTCCAAATCAAGCCTCATTATCGGCATTCAAGCCTTTCAGAGGTGTATTGCTATTAAGTGAGCAGCAGGGAACGCATCTGTAATATAAAACACTTTCACACGTTTCTTTTGGTGTGAAATGTATCCTCATGCCTCTGCTTAGTGTGAAGCACTTGCAGCACTCTCACTACAAATCTATCATTTCGGCAGCAACCCATGGGAAATCCATCTTGTCATTTTTCCCCCCTTTCCCCTCTCTCTCCTCAGCCTCGGAGAATGGGAGGAGTGCCAAAGAAACCTCGTATTAATGCCTCATGCTTTCAAATGGAGGTCTTATCGACTGGGGATATGTGCTCATTTCATTTTGCTTTATATCTAACTCAGGAGGAATTGGAAGTGTGAGGATTAGCGACGCACACACACGTGGTAAAAAGGCCTGCCTGACTCTGTTGACTCTGTGGGATCCCACTAGACTCTGTTCACACATGTATGGGTGCCAGAGGGGAGAGGAGAGGCACTGGTAGAGGTTTTAAAACACACACATGGGCTCACACAGACTTGATAAATATTAATACAAACCAGAATATAGTGTGGTAATGACGCGAGTACAATAGATCCTCACTGCTTCAATCACGGTTTTTATACCTGCCTTGAAATGAAAATATTGACTCATCCAGTGGCTGAAGTTCACTTCTAGTCTTTGTCCTTTGTGTCACCTTTTACAGAAATCCGCCTCTTCCCTCACAGTGTGATATGGTTACTTTGTGTAAACTACATTACCCACAAGACATTGTGTGTAACATTGATTGCTAATTATCACCATCTGCTGAAAACAAGAAGCTACAGTCGTCTCTAAAATGCTTTTTCAAATCAAAGGTCCAACAGGGCGAGTTCTAATTACAGACAGGAGTAGCTAGTTACTGTAAGTTAACAGTTAATCTGTTGGTATGATAGTAGGGATGTTCCGATACCACTTTTTTCAAAACCGATCCGATACTTAAATCTGAGTACTCGCCGATACCGAATACCGATACCGATACTTCTACCACACAAAAAAATGCAACAAATTGGAATACAGGTTTTATTTTTTCTTCTCTGCTTTTTACAACAAATAACTGAGTTAGATAAAAAAAAATAAAATATATTAATAAAAATAATCACAAAACTAAAATATAAGGTGAAAAATAACCATTTTCTGTGATTTCACAGTGAAATTATTGCAGTTTTCTACATTTTAACCAAATAAAATGAACTATTTGGCACCATCTCCAGCTCTCAACCCACACTGTTCCTCTTTAGCTCAATAGCTCCCCCTAGTGTTCAATATAGGAAACTACAACATAAATCACAAGTCACAGACAGTAGTGATGTGACGTTCATGAACGAACCGAATCTTTTGAACGGCTCTTCACTGTGAACGAGGAGAACCGAGTCTTTGTAGAGAACCGTCCATTTTTTGGGGGGTGACTGTAAGCACTATGCATGCCTGCTTTGTATTCACTTTTTAATTTCATGGCGAAACAAACAAAAGCCTGTTAATGCAGGCAGGGGGTCTGAGGGTGAAAGGGAGGGGTGTGGAGAGGAGTTATTGTTGGGAAAGGGCTTGGGTGATGAATCGGTTGGAGGTGTGAATGGCTGTTTTTCAATAGTTGAAACTTTCAAGATAACAAAAGAAGTCAAGCTGCCTTCATTGTCAAAGGTGCAGCTGTGCCAATGGGTGTGGCTGTCAGTTGCGAACAGACCACTTATTAGTGTTAATTGGTCCCATCACTAACAGACAGTGAAGTCACTGGTATCGGTTCCTGGTATCGGGTAACTTTAACCGATACCAGTATCGTTATCGGGCCGATGCCGATACTGGTATTGGTATCGGCCCATCCCTATAATTAGGTCACTGCTAATTAAGTCACATGGAACTGGATGTTATATCACCAGCAGCAAACTGTAGCTCCTCTGGTCATCCACCAGCTGGAAATCCTTAAAATTTCTGCTAAAAATCCTTGTTTGATGTGAAACTGACAGCAGTGTAAGGGTTTCATGGAATCGTGTGAATGAGTTGCTGTGAAATTTAGGGAATTGGAGACATTTGAAGAGAACAGAAATCTGTTCTGGTGTTAGGTCCAATTGGACAAGCTCATTAACCCTTTAGGCCTGAAAATTATAATATTTTAAATATCTTGATTTTAAAACAGAGCTATTTATTTGGCTGAAGGTGATATATTACTATAGCAATCTGTTGTTTTTATGTAATTATATAACAGTTTAATAAAGAAATAAAATTAACCCTTCCCACCTGTACATCATCCACCGGACAGCAATTCATAGTTTTTGTTTATGGAAGTATTACTTCTAATACTCCATGTGGTTTGATGCAAATTTGCAACAATAAAGGGTGAATACGGTCGAGAAAGGGAATTGCTGCCTTCTTAAAAATGCGTATAAATTTCACATGCAGGTGTGATTTTATAAACCTCGGCATTCCTGTAAATTTTACATTATATTTCTTTTGGTAGAAATAAAATAAATTGAGAAAATTCCTACTGAATTCAGTATTAACTCCTCAGTACAGAGAGATTTTGACTGTCCTAAAAGATGATGTCATCATCTGATTGACATAATTGGACATGTGTAATTGTATTGGACGTTGTAGAACAAGGGTTTTAATTTTAAGGTAGAGACAAAAAGTGAGTAAAAAAAGCATGATTTTTTTTTTTTTAGAACTACAAATAAACTTGTGTCCATTCTTTATTTAAATGTCAGAAGTCCAACTCTCCTTTATCAGGGCTGAATGTAAGCCAGGACAGGATTTCTCCAGCTTTCTGCATATTTACTTGATAAATATAGTGACAAATTCACAAACTGGCAACCCCAGAAGTTCTACATTTAGCTTGTACTGGAGAGACTTGAACCTTTAAATAGATTTTTTTTAAATTAAATAACTAATGTGACACTGACAGTGGTGTAAAGGCTTAAAATATAGTGTTGCATAAGCCAGCCATGACCGGAATATTAATGTTTACTCACCTAATCCAGTCGGTGCAGCTGCCCAGCAGCTCATCGCCCTCATCTCATTCACCTGTTCGTCTCTGTCCGCCACTCAGCACCAGATCGTCGGCAGCCCAGCATTTAGTCCAGGTTTATGATTACCGCCGAGTTGTGTGTGATCACGTTTTTACCTCCAGGTTTCTGTCTTTAGCCCCGCTCATGTCCGATCAACTTTTTCTGCTCGTGCTTCAAAGACTCTGTGTTTATGACTCTGCCTCCTGCCTCACCCGGCTCATTGGCCCAAGCCTGACTTTTTACAAAGAGTTTGTGATTCTGGATTTGGACGTTTCACTAGTTTTGCTTAGCTTGTATCAGAATAGTGAAAATTTGATGACAACGAAGCTTTTCCCTGAGTAAAAACCACTCAACCTCTCTTACTACAAGAACCTATGAGGCTATTTAATGTGCAGTCTTTCTGTTTCAAGTCAGAACCTTTTAACCAACTATTGATTTGTGTTCCAGAGTTCTCAGAGCGGAGAGAAAAATATGGTTTCTGCATGCACATCTTATATAATAACCCTTTTGAATCTGGTCTTGGTATCTGGTGAGTTCATCAGGCCCTTTTCTGAACCACTGCTGGGTTTTAGAGGAGACTGGAGCCGTTTAAAGATGGCAGCAATACATTTTGCTTTTGGCTGCACTCAGAATATCCATAAACTCCTCAGTCATGTAGGAGGAAAACACCATTTCACCAAACTGAGGCCATTCATGGAGCTATATGATGTTAATTATTAATAACCTTTACACAAAACAAGACTCAACACAAATACTTCCATTGGTACATGAGTCAGCTGATGGATCCATTCCTCATCAGCTTCTGTTGGTTCTCATTTGTTTGCACATAAACTTTAAACAACAGCAATGAGGGCGGTTTAATGTATTATTCAGCAACTGTACATTGGATTCAGGTAATCAGCACACTGAACAACAAAAACAAAAGTAATTTATGCAAAGAGGAATACATTATGTAAAAATATGCAAAAAATATGCTTCACCAAGATACGTTTTTGAGCCCTTTCGAGCCCCCATATACCCTAGTTGTGCATAATAATGTGGTCTTATTAAGATGCAGAGAAAGGAAAAGCAGTTTCAGCTCTGGCTGCCTTCCATATGCTTATATAAATGTTCTCTTTGCACATGTGTGATTTGTATGTGCTGGAGCTGCAGCTGTGACGTTATTGGGTGGATCGGAGTTCAGCTGAAGCTTTTCACACCGCGCTCTCACAGCTGGATGATCCTGTCATTTGTAAGGACGTGCTCTGGTAACTAGCTCGTCCTCAGAGCCACTTCTGCGTCCCTGCACATCTCCGATTCCTCCGAGGGCCTTTAGAGTCAAAAGTGTGACTTTTTATGTATTTCTTTTTTGTATCTGTGACTTATTTGCTGTTTTCTAGTGCATGTTCTCATGTGCACGTGAGTGTGAGTGTGTGGGTTTTTTTTTTTTTTTTTTAAGATTAAAAGCTGTGGGATGCGAAGTAAGAGCCCCTTTATTATTTTCCTTCAAAGATTTATGTGCAATCTTCCACCGGCGGGGACTTGGAAGCCGGTAATCTCCTCGTGAATTTTAGTGCCAAGATCAAAAAGTCAACAACCTCTCCGTCCACAGAACCCTTGAGTGACCCACGCTGCAAATTTCACAGAATCTCCTAAACACGCGCATGATGTTTCTGCCTGTAGATGCCCAGATCTGGTGCAATAGAAAACCAATCACTGAGACACACCAACATGAAAAAGTAATTACAACGCCATTAAATAATCATTGGAATTATAATACCAGCAGGGCCACCGTCCATGCAGAGAGGAACATTCAGCCATTAAGAAACTCATGAAAACACTGATTTAAATACACCAGAATCAGCCTAAACGATACTACCTCCAGCCTTTAGCTCACTATACCATGTTCACTATGTAGTACACTAAGTAGGGAATAGTGTTTTTGCACTTCAAACAAAATACAATGGTGTTTCCTAATTATGCACCAGGTTTTCACAGTTATGAGTCACATCAATAAACACCATCAGACACATAAATACACACCTGAATCTGAGCGGATAGACAACATTCTCACATTGGTTTATGTTGAGAAAACATAATTACCATCAACTGTCTCCACAAGAGCATATTTATGCTCACTGTACATACTTTACATAAATAAGTGTTTGTTTGAAATATTGTCTGCCTGACAACGCTCAGGATCTTCTATGAGTCTGATGTGTCCGGTGCCATTCTCCGTGCTGTTGCATGCTGGGGCAGCAAGATGAGAGTTGTGGATGCGAAGGTGATGTCAGAAACCCACTCCCACTCCACAACATGCTGACCAGCCGCAGGAAGCTGAGAAAACCCAAATGCTTCAGAGAATTACAGGAAATCAATCCTGCCATTTTTCTCTATAGAACACTGTCATATTGTAAATATTTCAATTATAGTGGGATAAATGTACCTGGGTTGTTGTGATATTTTGTATTATGTGTAAGATAAGATTCTAAGGTTGTTTACTCGTCGATAAAATATTTCTGATTTATGTTGGCAATTCATCCACAAGAGGGCAGTGCAGAGTTCACTTCCAAGACAACAGGAACAGTCGTGGAGCAGATAGAGGAGAGAATAACATAAAACAAGGCCGTTCAGTAGACAGCAGTAGTAATATTACAGCAGCACATGGATGGAAGATTCTCCACGGTTCTTCTTCTTTGTTCCTTTTGCTGGTTGCACATGAGCTCTGCAGCACAACACCAACCTCGTGATTGCAGCTGAAACTTGGCCACACATCTGTAAGCTCTCTGGAGCTGGACTTAATGAAGGCAGAGAACAAACAGGAAGCTCTGTTTGTTGTGGACCTTAACACAGACCCAATACCTGTGAGTACCCATTTTCATTGTATACAGTTACACCTTCAGTATAATAAAGTCATGAGTTAATATCCAAAGACATTTCTTTTGTTGACTAGAGTTGTAATTTACTGTATTACCAGGTCTTGGGACATCTCTACAAATAAAAACATTCAGGTGTTCCAATAAAGACGCGGGTTGGAGGAACTTGACTGGCCTGGACCTAGAAACACGAGAGTGGAGATGGAGACCTTCTCACCTCACCATCACTGGACTGACCATACCCGGCATTCAGATCATGGGCCGGCCGCGCAGCCTGTGATCTGTACTTCCTGTTATGGCACGCAGCTAAGGAGCGCTCATACGGTTGCGAATGCCCAGTGACACCTCGGTCATGTCCTCACTACCCCTTATTAGCTCATGGTGGGCTGCCCATGACCAAAATGTCCGAGCCATATCATGGTCTTTGTGCTAATTTTGGTCAGCAAAGGTTTTGGTCTTGAAACGTTTTTTTCATCATCTCTTTCTTTATTGTTGAATCACCTCTGACCTTAACCAATCACCAAGGGAGCCCTGCAGAACTTTAGATTCCCTTCAGGGTTCTCAAGGGGACAATTACTTCTTCACATAAGACCAGGTTGTTGTTTTTCCCCCCAGAAAAAAAAAAATCATAATCTGAAAACTGCCTTTTCTATTTACTCAGGTTCTCTTTATCTGATACTGAAATGTGTTTGTGTGTGACCAAAAACGAGCAAAAAACAGGAAGTCTTTAAGAGAGGAAATCACTTTCTCTCAGCGTTTAAACAACGTTCATTTTCTTAAACGGTAAAGCTAGCTGGCTCCTTTACACACAGCCGGTCCATTTGCTGTGAATGATGAGCTTAAAGTAAATTCTTTAAACTAAAAAAGAGAGAGAGAGAGAAAACCAATTTCTCCAAGAGGCAGGCCATTCCCGCTCATTGCTAGTCTCACACTGATTTTCAGTTTGAAAGCTTGACTAACACCAGTTGGCAGGGGTGAGTGTGTAGGTCAGCGGTGGCCTTCTTATTAAAAGTGTGCTCCCAAACACTCTGAGCGAACTCAACGCCCTTGAATTTGATCGTATTTAAAATAGGAACAGCCGTAACACTGAAGGAGTAAACAGATTAGGATTTTACGGGTCAAATATTAAAATCCCTCCCTCTCCCAGAGCCACCCACGTCTTTAGTCTCTCCAGGGACACGGGGGTCTATTTACAAGACGAGCCACATGCGTGTGGTCAAAAAGCCACCAGCGATGCGTCTCATTACAGCATCAATTTTTACAACACGAATGCTAAGAACAGAATATTTCATCTTCCCTGGCTCAGTTATAGACCGTTCAAGGACTCTGTGGGACGAAGCGTTGACGGCGAGGCTTTGAATTCCATGTTGAACTCAGATGCAAGAACGCTTTTGAAAATCTGGGTATTTTTAAAGATGGAGAAACATATGGCAGCAAGAGGAGGGGAGGGCGAGGAAGGTGTAGTTATAGTTGGAGCTCAGCTGTTGTGCCAAAGCATCAAGTCACTGCTACTTACCTGCTTTATTGACTGGAAAACAACAATAACCGTGGACACTGGAATGGACAACAGCCCCTGCTGTGGCTTTAGGTAATGAACATTTTCTGCCTCATTTCACACTTGAGATGATTCTCCAGCTTACTGCAGTTAATAGGAACAGGAGCCAAAATATAAATAAAAAAGCTACATACATATAATTTATTATTGTCAAATTACTTGGGGATTATTATTTCAGTTTACTAATTTATTAAGAAACTATATGAAAATCCATTTGAATAAGAAACTAATGAAATTCTCACAAACAAGACGGTTCAAAACCAGTCACCCCCATTTATTGTCTTTGATATGACTGATTAAAGACATACTTCG
This sequence comes from Callopanchax toddi, assembly GCA_006937965.1. Classification (NCBI taxonomy): domain Eukaryota; kingdom Metazoa; phylum Chordata; class Actinopteri; order Cyprinodontiformes; family Nothobranchiidae; genus Callopanchax; species Callopanchax toddi. Next base: position 1,213,378 of record SSNR01000147.1, on the reverse strand, counting down.
CAACTTTTTCATATTTTAAATCTTGTCCTTGATCCAGTCTGTGCTAATCTGACCCTTTACAGGGTTAATGAAAAGTCACTATAGCTCCATCTGCTGCTTGGATCCAGAATACCACGTTTGTAACTTCTGAGTCTCTGGTCCGGTGCCCTGAAGTCTCACAAAGTCACGTATCTCACGAGGGTTAGGCTTGTCACTGCCCGATCCGTACCCGGAAGCACGATCAGTTCTGCGCATATGCGAAGCCTATGTCACTTCCTCTTTTCGCCAACTTAGCAACATTCAAGTCTTTTGAATGAGACGATTAGCTCTCAGTTAGCCTTTAGCTTTTACCAACAGCTTTGCCTCTTTCTCGACTGCGCGGAACATTTAAACAATGCATACCTACGTGTATAAACATTCTAATATATAGACCCCGGAGGAGCTCTGGACCCTGGTGGAGCTCTGGACCCTGGTGGAGCTCTGGACCCTGGAGGAGCTCTGGACCCTGGAGGAGCTCTGGACCCTGGAGGAGCTCTGGACCCTGGAGGAGCTCTGGACCCTGGAGGAGCTCTGGACCCTGGTGGAGCTCTGGACCCTGGTGGAGCTCTGGACCCTGGAGGAGCTCTGGACCCTGGAGGAGCTCTGGACCCTGGAGGAGCTCTGGACCCTGGTAGAGCTCTGGACCCTGGAGGAGCTCTGGACCCTGGTGGAGCTCTGGACCCTGGAGGAGCTCTGGACCCTGGAGGAGCTCTGGCCGAGCTGTGGCTGCTGCCGGAGCAAAGGAGGACTGGGGAGACGGTCTGCATGTAAAGACTAAAGAGTTATAGTTCTTTTAAAACCATTTTAGTGTTTTGTCATTTTTAGTCTGTTTTTTTTTAACCGGGCTTTTAATTATTTTTGAATCCAGTTATTTGAATAAATTAACTTTTTAAAAAGTAATCGTCCTCTCCTGTGTCTCTGTCTCTTGGGTTTTGTCACTTCCTCCCCACCTGTATCACTGGGACCTCTCTGGTGAAACGCTTTAGCCCTGCAGCTTCAGCATTGTCCCGATGACATAACAAAACAGAAAACTGACAAACCACAAACCAAAACACTCCTGCCTAAATTGTATGAACAACAACCTTTGTGCATAACAGTAATAATCAGTGAAAAGTGAAGCGCATAAACTAGCTTTTTCTGCAAAACCAACTTTAAATTCATCATGAAACAGTGGCTGCGTGGAGAAAAAAGAAGTATTTAAATAAAAAATTATGCAGGGGGATTTTGAGAAAGAGATGACTCTAGTCATCAAATAAAAAGATGATCTGATTGCCAAAAACTCAAATGAACTGTAGGCTCTGTAGTCAGGGCGAGTGTGAAGCTGAAAGTGGAAGAAAATGAGATCATCCAGGGCAAGGTGGAGAGGAAAACCAAAATCGTTCTGTAGGAGTCTGACAGGAGGGTGATCCAGGTCATCACGGCAAAGGACGATCGCTTAAATTACAAATGAAAGGACGGTCAGAGGGGTCAGCTTCAGGAGAAATAGCTCAACACCAGCCTCAGTTACATCCTGGTTTTAAATGTTGGTCATAGGTTACAGACATGATGCTTTAAGGATATGTTGGAGGACTTAAACCAGAGGAAATGCAGTTTTCAAATAATATAAACAATATTTTTTTTGCTTTGTTTTCTAACTGTGGCAGCCATCTTGAATCAGGTTGACTCCAAAGGTTATAGGTGTGCATCCACTGCTGAGTTTCAATAAATATGTCTAGTAGGCAGAAACATGCATTTAAAAAAGGACAAAGTTTAGATTTTACAGCTATCAGTGACTTTCTGATAAATTAGACTTCAACACATTTAGATGCTGATCAAATATAACAATCAAAGCCCTTTTAGCAGACTAAAACTCCAGTTGTTCTGTGGGCCTAAGGATTTTACAGGTCTGTGCACCCCTCCAGGATATTCCTCTCCAGACCAACACTGACCCACCACCAAACTGATCATGCTGCACAAACACTGGTTTCTCCAGATCCTTTCACGTCTGTCACATGAGGTCAAAGTGAACGTGTTGGACCTGTTATTTCTGACCCTAGTCAAATGTAGAACTACTGATCAGCAGTTGAAAAGGATGAGGAGGGATAATTGTCTCCACCTGCAAAACCATTCCTGATTTTGAGGCCGTCTCATTGTTGCACCTGTTGTTAGTTTCATTAACAACAAAACAGCTGATTAAAAACCTCCTCTGGTATTTAACTGACCAGATCGACATCCTAGGAGTTTAACTGACTTCATTCCAGACTCTGATGAAAATGAGTTCCTTTTATTTTTAAAGCAGTGTAGTTTCTGTAAAGTGTCCCAGACATTTTAAAGTCTTTAAAAGGCGTGCTGATTTTAATCTAATAAAAACTATTTGTGATGGATTTTGCATGCTGACCTGAGCTTAAGAAATTGATTTATCCCAGAAACATCACGCCTCCCCTTGTTGTTTGGTGTTTTCTTGCAAAAAATATAGAACAGAGAGGCCTGGTTTGCAGAGAATCGATATTTCAATCTTTATCATACAAAATAATCAGCTCATTACATTGATTCTAGCTTCAGTATTCATCGTCTTCACTCAAATTATTGGATGTTTCTAAACCAACGATGAGAGCCAATAACTGCTTAGTCATGCCAACATTCCTGTCGCTTCAGAAACATTTACAACAATCTATCTGATAATATGGCAGAGAAACCTCATGCTTCTGCAAAATGAATACAAAATCTTTCTGAATAATTCTGGCAAAATGGAATAAAAAAGTGAGATATTTAATACCAGCCTTGAGAGGGAATACTTTTTAATTAAACAGGTCTAAGAGTTCTTAAAGGAGCGCTTATCGCCTGCTGCCTTTCATCTTTTAAACTAAAATCACCTCATGTTGAGAAACGATGGATTCAGAGTTGTTTGGATGAAATCTTGAAAATAAATTTGTGCTGTAATGATGAGAACCCAAGAGTGCAAACAACGGCAGCAGACAGGCAGGTGCAGCATACATTCTACTGATTTAAACTCTTATAGTTTTACAGAAAACTGTTTATTTTAAATAATAACTTTTTTTTTGCACTGTAAAAAATGGTGTTTTACAAAAATAAGATGAACATAATAAAAGGTTTAAACATTTATCATTTTATGCCATGAACATATTAACCAGCAGGGGGCACCAATGAGTATTAGAAGCCTTGAGAAATGAACCATCTGACTTTACTGTCAAAAAGTTCTTTAATAAAAACAAACTAACAGAACTGGATGTGGCTTGATTACATCCATATTAAGACTTTCTGAGTTTCATCGAAATCTTTCTTATCGGCATTTTTTTGCACACGAACAGAACAGAACAGGCAACGACATCATCACCCTCCTTCGTCCTTCTCCTGTCCCTCCTTTTGGCTGCAGACCAAAAAGACACACAAGTAAAAAATAAAGGCAGAGCTGGATGTTTAATGAGGCTTTATGCTGATTTTCCATTAAAGCAGCATCACTTTTAAGCTCAATATCTTTATAAGTTTTGCATCATCAATGCAGCTCAATGCAGATCTTTTTATGATTCTAGCTCACGGAATACAAAACACACAGACTGGCAACGCTCACTGGGAAAGTCATGAGCTGATAATCAGACTCTAACGTTTTTGTTTTTTTTTTCCTTCCTTCTGCCCAAGTCTTCACAGTTTCATAGCCTGAACTCAACTCAAAGCTCCATCTGGACCTTAAAGGTTCTGTAAACAGATGTTTACAGAAACTGTTTCCATGGTAACCATTCGTGAATGAATGGAGCTTTGGGGAAATGAAGGAATGACATGTAGCAGGTTCGTCGTTCATTTGTTCAGAAACCAGACAAAAAGTGGAAATACTTTTCAGAGGGTTTTATTTCTGCTTTTTTTTCTTTTTCTTTTTTTTTTTTACAGTAAATCAAACTTTGATATTTGGCTGCATTAGATAGAAAATGAACTTTGGGTACAAAATATAAAGTACTCACAGAGTGACATGACAGCAGTTTTTGAACTGAAATCATCCATTTTCCAATGCTTATCCAAGGATGGAAACACAGACATCCCTGTCCCCAGCGACACTCCAGCTCCTCCTGGGGGGGCAGTCGTAAACCAGAGAGGTTATATAACACCTTAAATGAGTTTGGGGTTTCCTTAATGTTCCCACAAAAGATATTCCAAGGGAAGGATGCATCCTCGTCAGATGCTCGAACCACCTCAGCTCCTACCTCATGATGAGGAGGAGCAGCTGCTCTAATTCAATCACTAATAAATACCAATTTATGCTAAACCTTACAAACACAATCTGGATGTCTGTTCTGCATTCATTTCATGCATATTTCAGTTTGTTGCTAGAGAGCAGAGGATGCATATAAACGCAGCAATTCCTACAAAAATCATGTGGTGTGCAGCTCATGTACGGTCAAAAACGGAAAACAAAAATAGAATTTGTTGAAGAGAGGCTCTAGGGTACAGGGACAGAGAATTCCTACTTTTATATGATGAGCATTAGCACCATCAAGGATTGGAACATGGGAGGATGCGTATTCTGAGAGCTTCACATTTCAGCTCAGCTCCTTTTTCACTCTAACAGACCAAAACAATGACCTCATTACATCAGAGGAAGCTCTGACACCAAGATTGTGCTCACGACTTAAAGACGCCAACAGAACTATATCATCTGCAAAGAGACGAAACCCTGAGATTCTCAAACCAGTTACGTGCAGAAAAAATGCTTCAAATTTAACATTTTAGGCATTTTAATGGACCTAATGCACAAAATACATTATGTTTTATAAGAGGTTTGTTTCACAAATGTAATAAATGTGTGGAAGATTAAGTCAGGCGAATGGAAAGTAAACAGCCGTGGGTGTTTTAGAGCTTTAGGGGAGATTATAGGTGGAAGACTGGGCTCCATAAGCATCAATACCTTTCTGGATTTAGAGGAGAGGTTGTCCTCACTCCACCATATGACCTAACTAAGCTCCTCTATCATCCCATCTTTTATGTATGAAACGTTCCTGCATCTCCGTGGAAGTTTATCTTAAATTTCATCATCATGTGTCCCTGAATTTCAGGCAAACACTGAATAGCTGTGTTTTTTACACTTTTTTTAAACAAAAAATGGTGGAATCAGGGTGGAAAACCTACATTAAAACAATAAAATATTCAAGCGGGAACTTTGACTAACACTCATAGGCTCAGTGTCACCCAAATTGACACAAAAAACCAAGAAAAATAAGAGAGTTTTGTAGAAGTGTGCAGGTGTAGATTGATTGCCAATTAGACAGGCATGCAGCCGTCTCCTGGTTCAAGTTTAGGGACAGATATCGATGCCTCCGGCCCTCTGGCTTGTGCTGGATTTTCTGATAGAGTGCGTTTGAGTTCCCTTGGAGGCATAGAAATGAACCTCTTCTGTTATTTGTGCTCTGTTCTCTGAAGAAGAGCTGCTTTTTGAATGCTAAACAGCGTTGCTATATCAAGAGTGGATAGATACCCCGGAGCAACAGAGCACTTTTCCATCAAATCTGGGATCAATTTACCTCCACACTCCACCCACCACAAAAACGCTATCTGAAAATGAAAAACTTGGATCAGAATTCAAATTGGGCAGCCTTCTAAAAGGCCAGAAAACTGTCAGTTAGAACGCATTTCACAGAGATCTGTTTTGAGATATTATAGAATTTAGAGATCTTAATGTGGTCATTCAGATCTTTTGAAGTGGCATTCTGTGTAAAAGTTATAAACAATCAACCTGCTGAACAGCCTCTATTTGAAGAAATAGAGAGTAACACTGACCAAATTGACAAGCTAATGGCTAATCAAAGCAGGGGCATGACCAAAGTGGATTTTTGTAATTTTAATGCGCATATAGCAATCTTTTTTTTTCTTTTTTTTTTACCTTTATTTAACCAGGAAAAAGTCTCATTGAGATTAAAAATCTCTTTTGCAAGAGCGTCCTGGTCTTATGGTCCAAGGGCCAAATTACAAGCTAACGAGCTAATGGCTAGCTCAAGCAAAGCCAAGAACAGTCACTTCCTGCCATCTTAAAATAAGTCCAATTGTATCAGTTCAGGGGATTTCTAATTTATACATGTTTACACCAGTGTCATTTACACATTACAGTGTCATTTAGACTATAGCAGCAGCTAGCTGTATAGCATTTACCACCATAACACCACCATATTTATTTTTAAAAAACGCATTTAAACACAGCGTGTGAGCTGAGCAAAGCGCTGCATAAAACCATACAGAGACCATGTAAAACACACAATAAAACAATTGCATTAAAACACAATAAAAACCATCAATAAATGCAGTTTAAAATTAATTTAAAAAACAACTAAAAGAGAGTTTCTATCTAAAAGCCAGCTCATAGTAATGGGTCTTTATCCGGGATTTGAAGACTACGATTGATCTCGACTGATGGATATTGGGCAGCGCATTCCAGAGGACGGGGGCCAAGTGCACAAAAGCCCTCTCCCCTCTTGCTTTCATCGTATGTGTATGAAGTAGCAAGTGGTCAACAGACCTCAGAGAGCCCACTGACACGTAGGGCGTAAGCATGGCGGACAGGCAGGGCCGGATCTAGCCAGCCCCACTAAGGGGGGCAGGTAGAATATCAGGGGGGCCAGTCGGGACATGCTAAGAATTTTTTGGTCATCACATCCCCCCAATCCCTTAAATGCATCAAAAACTATGACATCATCATATCAGTTCCTCTATCCATAGATTTATTTTCATATTTGATTCCTACCCTCTGCATTTACCCGGGCTTGGGACCGGCACAAGTAGGACACTGGATGATGCCCTGTTGAGGCTGATTCATCGGTTTATTTATTTATTTGTTTGTTCTTTTTTGTGTGTTTTTTGTTCTTTATGTTTTTTTGTTCTTTTTGTGTTTTTTTTTTGTTCTTTTTTGTGTGTTTTTTGTTCTTTTTGTGTTTTTTTGTTCTTTTTGTGGTTTTTTTGTGTGTTTTTTGTTCATTTTATGTTTTTTTGTGTTTTTTGTATTTTTTGTGTGTTTTTTTGTTTTTGTTCTTTGTGTTTTTTGTTCTGTGTTTTTTGTTCTTTGTGCTTTTTGTTCTTTGTGCTTTTTGTTCTTTGTGCTTTTTGTTCTTTGTATTTTGTGTGTTTTTTTGTTATTGTTTTGTTTTTTGTGTTTTTTGTTCTTTTTGTGTTTTTTTTTTGTTCTTTTTGTGTTTTTTTTGTTCTTTTTGTGTTTTTTTGTTCTTTTTGTGTTTTTTTGTTCTTTTTGTGTTTTTTTGTTCTTTTTGTGTTTTTTTGTTCTTTGTGTTTTTTGTTGTTGTTCTTTTTGTGTTTTTTGTTCTTTTTGTGTTTTTGTGTTCTTTGTATTTTTGTGTGTTTTTTTGTTTTGTTCTGTTTTTTGTGGGGTTTTTGTATTTTTTTTTGTGTGTGTTTTTTTTGTTTTTGTTTTGTTTTGTTTTTTTTTTTTTTTGT
>SSNR01000147.1:1183276-1204614 GCA_006937965.1 Callopanchax toddi | reverse complement strand
TTTTTTTTTTTTTTTTTTTTTGTTGGTGTAGAAAATTAGCTTCATATTAGCCCTTGATGTGGTGCGTTGTCACCGTGCCAGGAGGCAGAGCAATTATAGCAGGGTTTTATAAACGTTAAGGATTTACTGTGTAAAAACGGGAGGAAATTAGCTGCACATTTATTAGTTTATGTGTGTGTGTGGGCATGCTTCCTCCTGTCAGGCTGAATTATAGCGTTGCCACTTCCTGTCCAGTTATTTCACACAAAGACAGAAAGACCCCCTCCGTCTCCAGCTGAGAGCTTTAGTTTTCTCCTAAAGCTCAACTTTTTTGCATTTACAAAACTGGAACTCCTTCCTTCTTAAGATCACAAATCACCTTTCGGAGAGCCTGTGATCCTTTAAATATGTGCTTTGGGACGGAGACCTTGGAGCAGTTTGAACGATGCAGCTGCTGTTTGGGTTGAAATCACAGAATATAAGAAGATAAAAGTCAGGAATCCTGATGGGAAGGACACCTGCTACGCACATTATGTTCTCATTAATGCAGAGATCAAGCTACTCTGAATTAGTCATGGTATTTTAATTAGGCACAAAGAGATGAAATAAGAAGTTTTATAAAGATGATGTGTTGATGCACGATGAAACTGTTGGAACTGCTCTGCTTTTTGCTGCATCACCATCAGTGCAGAGTCCTATCCACTTTTGATGCTGCTTATTGGAATGTTTTAAAAAGCTACTGTCTTGTCCACAATTTGATTATTTTAAATGCTTTTCCTGTAGTAACTTGATCAAAATAAAGAAAAACAAACTACAAAGTGAGTACAAAAGATGACTAAAGTTGACTGATTCAATCAAAACACGTTCTAAAGATGGGATTTAAGGCTATAAACCATCTGATAGTAAATAAAAGAACTGAAAAGCATTTCAAAATGTCAAAAGCTTTCCTTTAAAAGGTGTGGTTTACTGAAAAACATTTTTTTCATGCATTTTCTGATTAATATTGGTCACTCTGAGCTTTTCATGCAGGCTGAACATGAAAGCAGTCTTCTATGGATCTCCAGCTTTAGCTTCTTATAGAGAATAGAGGTTGAAACGCTAGGATTTGAAAAACTTCGCAGATCTACGTCGTAAAAAATATATGATTTGATTTAAATTTACATTCTGTCATAAAGTGAGGTTGAAGGTAGGACCCAGGCGCAGACGGATGAGGCGGTAGGAAGATAACAAAAAGACTTTTATTAATGACGGATCACAATCAGGACGGGAACGACGACACGAACACAAGAATCTGACAAACTCTGACGAGACAGGCTAATATACGGAGGGAGGTGATGACGAAACGAGACACAGGTGGCTGGATTACAACAGGGAACACCTGTGGAGCAACAGGAGGAAAATGAGAACACATGCACAAACAGGACACCAGGGGGCAGACTAAGACGCATTCAAGAATATTCTTAAAGTGAACTGGCCCACTAAATCGTAAGCGATGCAGATTTTTTGCGATCTTGACTCGCATAATGTGACACTTGATGTTCACATATAGAAACAGAACAAAATCATAATAACTTGACCCTGGCTTAGAGGTACAGGACACCATCTGTCTGAGGGAGACCCGGTTTCGAGTCCCAAGCCGGGCATATGTCAATTTTCAAGTTTTCCTATAGGAATGGTCTCCAATCTACTCAAAATTCTTGAAATGTTGCACAAAAAAAATGTAGGTAAATGATAGTTTTAGAGCGCCTGAGAGGTGAAACATGGCTTTATTTTGGGAGAGGGGGGGGTGAAATTTGTATTTCTCCTGGCTCTTCTGGATTAGTGGGAACTTATACATTTAAAAAAAAAACAGCATTATTTTTTGATATTTAGTATAAAAACAAAAAATAAAAGTGGGAAACAAATGTATACGATAAATAAATGAATACAAATTTACAAAACAAAATAAAATATTAGTAGAAGAAGTCCCATCAGAACATTCAGATATCAAGTTACTAAAATGATTGTAAAGGGATTTTTGATGAATAAATGATTTGTCTAGAAACCATTACCTCCTGAGACCTCTATGCTTCATAAATGACTGTTATTTTATGTACTTTCCTTCTCTTTATAGTAGTAAATGTTTTTGCAGCTTTCTGTAACGATAGAAAAAGGATTCTGGTATCTAACTACACTTTTCTCTGCTTTTCTTTTGAAATATATATGTTACCTGTATCTAAAAATTAAACATTCATCTCATCTTGTCTCGTTTTTTTACCTGTTGAACTGAATAAACAGCCAAAAGCTGGGAAACGTGCCACAAAGCGCTGTCAGGAGTTTAAATAAAAACAGTGTAAAGCTTCCTTTCATCTAGTTTGTTTTTCGTCTCATGACTGCACCTATCAGGTGCTTTTGTCTTCACCAGAAATGCATGACATGTGCTGCAGTGAAAAGGGAGAATTTAATGACTCTGGGTGTCAAATAGGTCTGAACATATGTTTGCATGCATTGTTTTTTGTCCTTCCAAAGTCTAGAAAACAAATGCTAATGTGTGAACAAAGTATTGTGAAGAGCATCGCATAAATAACTCTGAGAACGATGAGATGAGAAGCACTGAGAGCTACTCAGAGCATCTAAAGAACAAAGACAAGTTAGAATAGAAAGAGTCAGTTATTACATTATGAAATATAATAAAGGCCGTCACAATGGCTTCTAATGAGGAAACCAAAAATCTGAGGAAAAGAGGAAACAATGAAATAGAAGACAAACTTCTCAAGTTTTTCTCAAAAGCAATATTTATTAGCTCTGATGGCAAAACATATATATTGAAGAGGATAGTTTCTCTACTAGATGTAAAGTCTTTTTTCAATCAAATACATAATATTCAAAAACATTCATTTAAAGAACTGACAGTTCCAAAAACAGCATTTTACCAAAGAATGTGCAAATAATTAGAATATTGTGAAAAAAGTTCATTTTTAGAAAGTAAAACCCATAGATTATATAGATTCATCGCACATATTTCAAACCCGTATTGACGATTATGGTTTGAAGATAAGAATCTCATATTCACTGTCTCAGAAAATTTAAATATTGTGAAAAAGTTAAAGGGTTGATGATGTCACACTCTCAGCTAATGCACTCAAAACACCTGCAGAGGTCTGAGCCTTTAAATTTTCAGTCAGCTGCTACACAATCATGGGGAAGACTGCTGACTTGACAGGTGTCCAGAAGACAGTCGTTGACTCCTTACACAAGGAGGGGAAGTCACTAAAAGGCACTGCTGAAGAAGCTGGTTGTTCACAGAGTGCTGAATCCAATCATACAGAAAGATGAGTGAGGAAAAGGTGGGACAAGGTTCACCAGCAACAGGGATGACCGCAGCCTGGAGAGAATTTGGAGGAGCTTCACAAGGAGTGGACTGAGGCTGGAGTCAGAGCGTCATAGACAAATCCTATGGGCTACAAATGTCACATTCCTAGTGCTAACAAGCAAATGATGTCAGAAGCATCTTATAGGCTAAGGAGAAAAACACTGGATTATTGCTCAATGGTCCAAAATCCATGTTCATGTCATGTGGAAATCAAGATTCATAGGAAGAATGGAGAGGCACAGAATCCACGTTACGTGAAGTCCAGTTTCCAGTCAGTGATGATTTGGGGTCAGCTGGTGTTGGTCCACTGTGTTTCTGAAGTCCACAGTCCTTCATGCTTCCTTTATGGAGAGGCTGATTTCATATTCCAGCAGGACTTGGCACCTGCCCACATGACTAAAGGTACCCAAGGCTGTTTCATTCACCATGGTGTTACTGAGCTCTGATTGGCCAGCAAACTGTCCTGACCCGAGCCCCATGAGGAGCTTTGGGTATTAAGGAAGATGAGACACCAGATCCATCAGAGATGACCTGAAGGCTGCTATCAAAGCAACCTGAGCTTCCATTAGCCGGCTGATCACCTCCATGCCACGCCATACTGGTGCAGTCAAACATGCAAAAGGTGATCCAGCTAAGTATTATCTGGGCTATAGTTGATGGGTTTTAGTCATAATCATCAAAATGACAATAAATAAAGACAAAGCATGTTGCTAAAGTCTAATTTCCTGTTTCCACTTCATGGTTAGTCCTCCCTCCTGCACGTCCTTTCTTGGGCTGAAACAAAAATCCGGCAATTAGCTCTTATCTGCTCATTGTGCAGACAATAGCTAGTGTTACAATGAGTTGCACTGCTTTTAATCACAGCCCTGGACATTAGCCAGTAGGGGGGCAAGCAGCTGTGCTTACATCCACAACAGCACCTACCTGGTCCTATGGGAGGCACTAATACGGTTCTATTTATTAGCAAGGGAATCCGTTATGAGGGGTGTCCCATCATTTTAATGGGTGAAATGATCAAAACCTTTGGTTTGCATAAAAACGTCCTGTCCCAAACTCGTCTGATTGTCGTCCCTTTTGGTGCAGGCTTTGCTTTTTTACTCCAGGTCACAAAAGTGACTTTTTCTACATTTGTCATTTGTCACAAGTTGAGCCGGCTGTGAGAGGAGCCTGCGATTAATAATAACTCAGTCTGACGAAGCCGTCTCCCACGGTGACACATTCTGAGGTTAAATTTATTAGCGCATAATCAGCTTCTTGCTCCTGGATTGCACTCAGCATGCAGAGTTTCGTTATTTCTGTGAGCCTTAACGGACGAGTTCCCTGTTTTTATGGAAGTGATTCATTTACTCTTTCATGCATGAATTCAGGGTATTTTTTTATTATTTATTAGGTGTTTTTATTTACTTTCAATTATTATTTTTTTAAATCTCATTAAAACGTGTGTTATTATTGTTGTTTTCATCTTTTTTTATTTATTTATTGCTGTTGTTGTTTTTGTTGTTGATGATGTCACCCTGTCCATGGCCAGTGGGTGGCAGTATAGGGTGACACACTCATAGTGGTGTCTTATATCAACACAGAACACAAAGGGGAACGGAACACGTCAATCTGATTAGGAACGTTTCATCCTTTCTGCCACACTATTACATTTTTGTCCCACTTTAGTTCATTTCATCTTATTTTGGCTGTTGGGTCAAAGTTTGATAGTTCAGCTTGAACATAAATGTTGGAAATTAAGCAGAAAAAAAATTAAATGTATCGTTTATACTTTTTGTACCTCAATTTTAACAGGAGCTACTGAAGTAAAACCAGACATGATGGCTGAATGCACTTGGATGATAAATGTTTTCGCTCATTTTTGTTTGTTTTTACCTTTAGAACCAACTTTTTCACATTTGGAAGTTGAACTAATCCTTTATAGCTGAACATATTTGATCACTTGTGGGGTTTTAATAGAACTTATGAACATTATATAAACATTATCATTAAAAAAACACGTTATTAAAAGCCATAAGATTGTAAACTTTACATTTTTCAAACATTGTCAGCAAATAAGATTAAAATATGTGGGTCAGGAACTGAACTGTTAGGATCAAATCCAGCATCATAGAAGAATGATGAGAAGATGAAGGGAGCAATCTGTGGTAACCATGGCAACATGATGCACGAGCTCCAGATTGGACTATGGTGGAAGAGGGAGGGGACTCTTGGTTCCCGGTTGCTTCTGGTTCTGAGGACAAATGTGAGCCTGCCTCCCAAACATGCAGGGTGAGATTTTTCCCACAAACCTCCTGATATATCAAGGACTTTTTCTGTATTCGCTTCATTACAGTTGGTTAAACTTCTTTGACTTTGAGAGAAGTCGTTTTGTGCCATTTTTTTTTTTAGATTAAATGACATGCCTAACAGCATGCTTTGAAGCTGGATTTGCAGCCTGAACTTGAAACTTTTACCCAAAAAAATGAGTTTAAAAAGTTTTTAGGTTTTAAAGCCACAAAAATTTGCAAGTTTTATAAAGTAAAAACAGCAAAAATGAATAGATAATCAAAATAAATTTGAAGAAATTGACTTCTCCAGCTTATCTCCACTCAGAATTGACCACAAACTATGAACCGTTGGTCCAGAAACTTCCATCAGAGATGCAACACCTGCAGCCGACAGCTCCACACAGTGATGATCACTTCCTCACACACACACACACACACACACAGCAACATAAAGCACACAGCATAATTGATTCAGAGCAAACAAATAGCTGACACAAAACATAGAGTCACTCACTGATTTACTCGTCAGCGTGTCTCTGATCTGAAGTGTATTTGTTCACAAATGAAACAGGAGGGGCTGCACGCAAAAACCGCTCCGAAGCACCATAATAAACGCGAGAGGGAAATAATTATAGCCACCAAACAAATAACAGTGCTAAATAAATAATATTTCTGCAGAATTAACTAATGTTTCCCTCCTCGCGTTTGCGTTAATAAAACCCTGCCCGCCGTGCCCTCAGGATGTGAGCGAGCACACAAACAACTCTGTGCATAATTAAGCATGGAAATCGCTCATTACTCGTGGAATATTTACACAAAGGCTCTCGTCTCTTTAAGTGAATTCAATCATTCACGCACACCTTTACAGAAATGAATTCCCATCAGCTTCTTTTGTGTGTTCGGCGTAGAGTCCATCTGTCTAAACTCCCATTGAACTCTTTAAAAGTGGGTTTCTGCAACATGGAGTCATATTTACACATTCGGTTAAATAAACTGGTATAAATATGTATTTTATTAATTAAATAATGAGCAATCAATATGTTACCGGTAGCCATTTGAATGACCTCAGTGATTGATGAGCTAATGGCTAGTCAGAGTGGATTTCTGTCACCTTTAAACAAATTTAATCCAAAATATATGTGAATGTTATGTCAAAAATCTTTATGCATTTATTAGTTTGTTATTCTACGGTTATTTCAATGTAGCAACTGCTACAGTTAGCTAGCTCTGGTGCTAATTTCTATAATTAGATATTAAATTAAAGGGATACTATGCAGTTTTAGCTTGTTTTTAGGCTCCCCCTGGTGTCCGTTTTAAATCACTGCCGTAAAAACGTTAGCACCGTTGTTTCTGCTCAGAAACCCCTAAATCTAACTGTTGAAATGTCTCCTCAGCCTTCATTGCTTTCTACATCAGTGGTTATTTACTCCAGAGTTCTTGCAGGTTGCAGTAAGTTAAATTTTAGACCAGTTTTAGACCATTCTGTATGAAATTGTAGACCTAGAAGACACAAATGGAAGGCAAATAATCCAAAAATTTCATTCATTCCATTACTAAACATTTAATGTTTAGTCATTAAACCGGAAACATTTAATGTTTAGTAATGGAATGAAGAATCCACAGCACCTCTGATTTAGATGCTTCGTTTGACCCAAATGTCGCCCGCAGGTCACTAGCTGAAGTGGTAGTACGCTGAAGACTGGAGGAGGGACTGGCTACTGATGAAGATGAAGACGGCTGGGGTGGCGAACAGAACTCGGTTAAGGCTTGTGCTCGCTGAAGACTTTCGATCAATCGATGTTTCTCCGCCTTGGCGTGGGATTCGACCGCTTTTACACCCAAGGTCCCCAACTCGAGGTTTCTCTTGCATACCTTGCAGCGAGCTTCGAATTTATCACCAGGGACCGCTTCCAGCCAACTGCAAAACTCGCCATTGACGAGCCACGCCGCGTTGAAAACACACTTTCCCACCTCTTAACGACAAGCAGTCAACATATCCAACAAGGACCGCGAACAACGCGCTAGCTACACTGGCCGTCTGGCGAGCTAGCTAAGCATTTCCGGTCTTCTTCTTCTTCGTGTGATTTGTGGTACCGCAACTGGCTTCCGGATACCAGAAAGTAAAAAAACTTCAGAATACGGAGTTTTACTTAGTGTATTTGACCAACAATTGTCGGGAATAAAATTTTAGACTTGACCTAATTAAATTTTAGACACTGGACGATAATCTGGGCGTTTTTTTAGACATTTTTAGGCCTAAAATTTAACGTTTGAAATTTTAGACATTTTTTATTCTTTTTAGTCCCCCGCGGGAACCCTGAAGCAGGGAGAGATTAATAAAAAGCAGGAATCATGAACTAAAAACACTCTGGAGCTAGCATAACAACTAGCCATTTTGGGTTAGCCTAACCCTCGCGAGATACGTGACTTTATGAGACTTCCGGGGCACCGGAACAGAAAGCAATCATGGTATTCTGGATCCAAGCAGCAGATGGGGCTGAGTGACTTTTCATTAACCCCTTAAAAGGGCCATATTAGCACAGACTGGCTCACGGAAAAGATTTAAAAACATGACAAAGTTGCAAAGTGTGCCTTTAAAGGAAGTAACTGTTTTATGATGTTTAGTTTTACAAAAGGTTGTTTGACGTTTAGGAGATTATGAATGTTTTACCGTGACACACTGCTCAAGTTAGCCGTTAGCTTGTCAATCTCATCAAAACTCAATTGTTTCTCCAAACTGAGGCTGTTCAAAATGCTATCTACGGCAAAACAAAACAAAACAAAATGCTCCAGACTCTCCTGTAGAAGATTATTTGGGTTAGATACTGAACCACACACTGGGGCATAACAGGGACTGCATGAAAGGAAATGTACAGATTGTGTAAAAATGTACAAATTCCAATATCAGACAAAGATAACATGAATAAATAAAATGCTGTTTTCAAATGAGAATATATATAATTGTAAAGACCGTAATCAGGACTGGTGCAGTTCGTGGAACTGAACTCGGCATTCCAAATAATGTGATTAATCACAATTAATTCATGATTTAACAACTTTTTTTGCATAGAGCCAGGATTGTTTGGATAGATTTTTATCTTTAACAAATAAACCCACCCTTTTCGGAGTCCCTGGGACGAGTGCCGGAAATGAAATCATCATTTTAAAACTGCCTTTTCTATTTATCCAGGCCATCTTTGTCTGATATTAAAAAATGTATTTGTTGTTTGTTTAAATGTGCTGAAAGAGCAAAAACAAGAAGAAATCTGTGAGGGAGCCAATACTTTTTCACCTCACTGTAAATCCTGACCCGGTTGTCCGTTACTTTCAGAAGCTTTTATAAAAAGGGAGGAAGTTTCTCACAATAAAGCAGCAAAATGAAGACAAAGTAATACAATGGTTATTTAAACAGCTTTAGGGTCTGTAACAGTAAAGTTATGGCTCACCAATAAATCCATAATTAAACGTTTTATTGATTATAATGACATCAGAACAAACCAGACCACTAGAATCTTCTTGGCAGTATCAGGTAAAGCTGAAGGTTATTTTTGAGATTTTGTTCTACAAAGATGCTTTTTCTTGAGCATTAAAACAAACATGTGATCCATTAGGGAACCCGGGAGGTAGCTGAGGAAGCTTATTTGTATCCATGGAGACGTGCAGCTGATAAAAACAAAAGATGTAGCATCATTTTGATGGATAGATATCAAATGTTTTTGTTTTATTTTCCTGTTTATCTTGAGATGTCTGATAAAATCATGAATTTGGCTCAATTACTTTCAACACAAATCATCAAAAAGTCTCATTTTGAGGCAAATGGTTACAGCAGGATGTGTGTTCAGATAGAAGATCTGCCCAAAGCTGTCCTCCTCTCTATTTTTCTATTTGTTCTCTGCCTGATCTGGTGTGAAACCATTATTTTTCTCAGACATTGTCTGGTTTTTATTTTTTCTGCTGTTTATTAATAGAGTAATCGGTAGAAAAATCTGCACTGAGCTCTGCAGTAACCTATTGATTTAAAAGTTTCTGTGCCTGAAGTGAGTCTTTTCATTAAAACAACCAAACCGTGGAAACAGTTACATGAATCAAACCACTGCCACCTAGTGGACAAATCTTATATGTGCATCTTTTGTGGATAGAAACCACAGCTGCTCCCAATGGACAGGATTTTAAATAATGACTGTTCTGTTTGGAAGGATAGTTTTTTTAAAATGTCCTGTTTTTGCTCTTCCTCTCCTCGTCCGCTGCTTTGAGGCCAAATCTTCCTCCTCAGCTCGTATCACTGCTCCTGTCAGAGGGTAATTGGCAGCAAACCGAAGCTCTTAAGCGTCTCACAGGTCTGTTTTTGTTTGCTGAGGAAAATTGGCATCCATGAGATAGATGCCTCTCTACTTTATCGCTCTGACTTTCTGAAGCAACCACGGTATGCTAATCCACAAACACTTCAGCTCCCACCTGCCATCCCTCATTATTTTCATGCTATTTTGGAGATAAACAACGCAGCGCAGATGAGTGCCAGAGAGAGTCCTCGCAATCATAACGAAGATGCAAACTGGTCCAAGGACAAACCAACAAAAGCAGAGATATATTCTTGCACCAAAGTTGGGTTGCCCCCTGCAACTTTAATGCACTTACTGTATGAGTCTCATCAGCTTTTTGTGGTCCGTGTTCAACAGCACTAAACTGCAAAGAATAATCAGGTCTGCAGAGAGGATTGTCAGGACTGATCTTCTGAAAGGGGCAGCTAACATCTCTGCAGACTCCACACCTTGCACACAAAGTTTCCAAACTTTTACTTTCAGGTCAGCGCTTCAGAACGCTTTTTGCAAAAAAAAAACCCAGCTGCCACAGGGACAGTCTCTTCCCTCAGGCGGTCTCTGATGAACACCTACAGCCAGAGTAAAGCTACTGCTGTGAAACAAAATATGCATACTTACACAACCTCAAAATGCCTTTTTGTTTTCTTTATACTAACAAAAAAGTTAATAACGTGCCTGCACATAAATGCATATTGTTCCCTTTGTCTCTCTGTATGCTGTGAGTGAAACTAAACTCAATGTTTGGGAATAGTTTTAGCCAAAATTCTGACACCTGAGTACAAGTTATCATGTCTCCATATGGCTCATTTATTTATAATCTTTGAAGTGTTTTTTATTATTATTATCCTGAACCACAATTAATTATTTCAGTGACCACTGTGGGGTTTTCTCTTTTGTAATAGAAAGGTAGAATCATCTGTAAAAATACTTTCTACTCCACTCATTCCATGGGTCAGTTTTGGCACGTCTACATTTCAAATGTCCTCCTCTCTGCTTTAAATAAACGGATTCATTAAACTACTGGAATAACGAGAACAGCTGAAACTGGAGCTTTGAGAGGGAATTTCAAATCACAGCTAAAAAATGTTTCATCCAATCAACACAGTGAGAAAAGGCAACACCTACTTCCACCCCCCCACCCCCCCAAGACTCATCTTGGCCTTATCTCAAACACCTCCATCCCCATGCATGCATACAATTAACCCTCCCCCTGCCTCCCTACCACCCTCCACCATTAACATACACACAATAGCTAAACAGAGAGTGAGAAAATCTACAGAGCTCAGGATGTTTGACTTCTTTTAGCTTTGGTTAGAATTCCTTACAACATAATCTGACTTTATATCAACATGTGATCATATTCTACAGACGTCTGCTGCTAAAATGAACAGGAGAACCAGTCAGAGCATGTGATGATTTCATACATTTATCACTAGGAAAAACACTAAAGTCTGGGCATTTTCTCAGCCCCACTAGCTATTGCTAGCAAGTCTTTATTGGCACTGCTTTAGTATCCATACAGGTCAAATATCAACCACAGGATTCCTTAAATATTCTTCTTTGTGGTTTTGTTTAAGGTCGTTTTCATGTAGAGCCAGGGTTATTTACCTTAAATAGAACTATTATGGTAAAAAATGATTACTGCTTTTTCATAGCAGAGGCCCTTTTAACAAAAAATAATCAGTTTAGGCATCAAATATAAGACATTGATGAGCATCCAAATGATTACAGTAATAAAAAAAAGTTTGACCAACTTCTACAAAATAAGCTCCACAATTTAAAAACCTATAAAATCTGACAAATTCTGAGAGTTCCATTCATTACAGGAAGTCAATTAAGAGCCTTCATGTATAGAAAACAACCAGAGAACAATACTCAGTTTTTTTTTTATTGATTTATGATATACAGCCTGACAGTACAGATTTACTGACTGTACAGTTTGCACAGTACTCATTTCAATCAAGTACAAAAAATAAATACATGAAGTATAAATGTAAAAGGTAATTATTTAGTGGTATTACTTTTTTTTTTGTTAAAATCTTATTTTTTTAAACTAGCAGCCAATGAAATCCATCTTAGTCCGTTTGTTCTTCCCCCCAAAAAATGTGTTTACAACTCTTTATTTTATGATCTAAAATCATTTATTTAAAATAAAAAAATAAATGAATAAATGGAATTTGGGAGGAAAACAAACCTGTCCTAAAAAAAAAGATTTCAGAAGGCAAAAAAAAAAAAAGTTTTTAAGCAGCATATGAAAAACAAATATCCAGAAAAATAGGTAGTTTGAAAGTGAGTTTTACAAAAAAAAATCAAATATCTTCAAGTTTTTCCTAAAGAATTAAATTGCTAGAAAGCTTAACCAGAGTGTGCGCACTGGCTAAGACGATACATTCAGCGGTGACATGAGAACCGTTTTAGTGCAAATCTATTGTGCTAAAACAGAATGAGGTCTTGAAAAAACACAAGTGAATCCCTGAGTTGACATTATTTTGAAGAAAATAAAAACTAATTGAAGTATTCTAATACAAGCTGCTTTACCTTTTAAAGAAACAAAAATTAAAAATCTACGACCGATCTCTCAGGTCAGATACTACGTGCAATAAGAAAATATTTTAAAAAGGCATAAGCATTAAGAAGCTCACAGTAATACAAATTCAAATTGTATTTTAAGAAAAAAAAAACATCTAAAAGTCAGAATTTAAAATAAATGGAGGCAAGATGGCTTCAAACAAATCCTATTAAACTACAGCTTTGAACTGCCTTTTGCCTTCAGGGCAAAATGCAGGGTTTAATAGACCCACAAGCATGTATGTGCAAATGTCCAGGAGGAGGAGGAGGTGGGGTAGAAGGTGAGCACAATGATGCTAAGTTCACTTGTTTAGAGCGTGATGCTAATAAAGTGTAGGTAGTTTAGGTAGAATTAAAGCCTCGTACCTTTTACCCGTGGACCAGCGACACTCCGTGGTACAGAGCTCGCTTCCACATGTAGTAGGTTGAGCGCGCCGTGAACGGGAAGTAAGAGCGGAACTCTTTAAAAGTGGGGAAAGACTTCTCCTCAAAGCGCTGCTGCAGGAAGAGCTTGGCTTTGGCCTTAAAGTTGGCGAGAGCCACGACATCCACCGCAAACATCTGCTCCTTCTCGGGGGGCTTTCTGTGAAAGGTCAGCTTCAAGCGAGGGTCGTCCAAGCGGGCCACGGGGCAGCTTTCCAGGTATCTGGGGGGTGCTACATATGAGAGGTGATCCTGACTCTCCGTCGTCTTGTTTTTGTCGGCTGTGCTCTGGACGCTCTCAGGAACGCCGACCTCTGAACTCTGTGGGAGGACCTTCTTTTTGGACTTGCCGTTCTTGCTGCTGCGCCACAGCCAGTAGAAACACGAGGACATGAAGGGGAACTTGAGCTTGAACTTTGTCAGGGACCAGTTGGATTCCTGAACATGTAGCTTTGCGGCTTCTCTTAGCTGTTTTTTGCTGATGTACGCCAGCCTGAAACACCTGTGGTTTTGCCTCCAGACCCTCGCTCTTGAAATGACGGGCTGGTGGACGTTAGTCAGCGCTGAAGACCGACTTTTTGGGCTGTGGCTCTTGTCGACATCCGAGCTCTCCTCACTGCTGCCGACATTGCCTTTGTGGACCCTGTTACCCAGCAAGGCTTCCCTTCTCCAGTTGTAGTAGGTCGATCTTGAGATCCCTGGAAAGTTCCTCTTGAACATCTTGAAGGGGAAATAAGCATTCATGGCGATGCAGTTCTGCAAACAGCGCTTGGCCTCCTGCATGTGTGCCACGTTGTGAGCCCGCTCTGCATCCAGTTTGCAAAGACTGAAGCCGAACATGCTCGCCACGCTGTCATGGTGGTCCAGCTCGTCCTTGTTTGTTTCTGGTGAGGACCAGGCCTCCTGCTCCGTGCTCTCTGTGGGACTTATCTCTCCTGCTGAAGAGGAAGTGGAGAAGTGTCCTGTTTTCAGGAGCTCCTGTTTCCAGTTATAGTAGGATGACCTTGAGACATCTGGGAAAAATGCCTTAAACTGGTGCAAAGGAATGAGCTTGCCCTCCAGGTAGCAGGCCTGCAGAAAATGCTTTGCCTCATACCTAGCTGCTGACTTTTTGCAGTGCTCGTCTGTCTGCCTCTTCCAGCGGTAGAAGGTCCTCTTCGTGATGTTGTACTTGGTCTTCAGACATGTGTAAAAGAGGTGCGACTTCTGGTTTAGCTGCTCATCACTCAGCATCCTCTGCTCACTCTCAGGGCTCCTAAACACGCTCGTCTGAACTAGGGCAACAAAATATTTTGGCTTGAAGGAGAACTCGGACTGCAGCTCCCCAGACCACATTATGTGTATGGTTTGTTGCTCGGAGTCTTCAGGCCAGGTTCTTGGGCGTATCAGTCGGTTGAAGTAAGGTCGAATCTTAAGGTTGAGCATGGGATAGATGGAGTATATGTTGAACTGAAGAACCGAGGACAAGGCGTAGATGTGCCACATGTTGGCATACGAGCCAGGGAAGCAGGACGCTTTAACATCTGCGTCAAAAATGGCCTCCAAGACGGTCGCTGGCAGGTTGAGCATATCCTCAGATTCTTCTGCACATAAACTGAATCGAACAGCTTGGAGCATCATCTTGGAATCGATCATCCCAGACAAGTAGTATCGCTTCCACAGGACCATCTCCACTACTGTTCTCACCTGTAAGACGAATGAAAACGTGTGTACAAACTAAACAAAATGGTACAAAACTCAAGCACTTAGCTCAGTTTGCTCACCTGTAGCTCCAAGCTCAATCCAGTGTTGCCCAGAAGCAACATGCTAGCAGCGTCAAAGAGTAAGTTGCCTTCTCCATTACACTTCAGAGGCAGGAGCCCCCGGGGGGCATCGGCTGGGTACAGGCCATGTGCCGTGTCGTCCACAACGGCCCACTCAGGAAAATCCCTGCATGGGGTCTTTGGGAACTGGAAAGGAGCGAGACGCCGGTCCACATCCAAGGCCACCCTGGTCACAGCATCCAGGCCAGAGCTCTCCGTGGCCTCCTGGAGCTCTCGGAGGACAGACAGCACAACCTCTGTCCTCTGAATCATATCAGCAGGTTTCATAAGAGCTGTGAGGAAAACAGAAGTGGGAAAAACTAGAATTATTCTTTAATTGGCTTGTTTTTCCTAGAAGATGAAAGCTTAAAGCCATACTCAGTAGCCAGGTAAACAAGCTAGGTCTCGCTAGCTAGTTTACAGAAACACGACTCGGAGCACTCACCCCTCCCGTCGGTATAATCTGTAACGCCAGCTTCCCGCGGACATGGGACTCCGTTTTGCGACGATAACAATGCAGAGTCTAACTTCAGCCGTAGAAACGTTCCCCCAGCTTTTCACCTCCAAACGATTTTAGTTTTCTGCTAGCTGAAAAGGTGTTTTTTGGGGGGGACTGGTATTTTTATCTTAAAATGAAAGCACTGACCACCGGCTAATTCTGTCCTCCTTTCACTTCCGGGATGTTCAGACGGAAAATGTGTCCGGGCGGATTATTGGTGATTCCAAGAAGTGCGGAAATGCGGCAGACAGACAGCTGGATTGTCCAATCCTATCGTTCGGTCCGAACGATAGGATTGGCTGAAGTTTTTAGAGAATTGCGGGACAACTACTTTATTGATTTCTTTCGGGGTTTTTTTTAATCTCCACAATATATTTATGGCTATACTATGTTGGAACGTTGTTAAGAGGCTTTAAAAAAAAAACGTTAAAAGCTACATTGTTTACCTGTGCCTTTAACAATGCACCAAAGCTAGACCGTATTCTTATGGACTTAGCACACTTAGCATCCTTCAAATTAAGGAAACTGTCCTCACATCTTTGAAGGTTTACCTACATTGATTTTAGCAGTACTAGTATATATGATGAAATTAAAAAGTCGGAAATCTGAACATTGTTGCCATCAGGCTAAAACCTCATATCTCCATTTGTCATCATTTTCACATTTCTACATAAATCAGCTCTACTGATCACCTTTCATTTGTGGTTTCATTAATGAAAAGTATCAGAAAGATTTTTTTGACCACAGTTAATTATTTGTAAAATGAAAAAAGTGAGTTAGTGACCACAGATTTATCCTCCAGGTCGGTTTCTGTCCTGAGTATACGCATTTAGATCGCTGTTGAGAGTTGAGTTGGCATTATCAAACTGTTTCAAAACTAGGGTTAATCAGTCAAGCTAACACGGATATAAAAGTGTGTTTTTCTCTGGCACTTAAAAACTTATTCAACATTTCATTTAGCTCCAATCAAACATATGTTAACATGTAGTTTTTTTTATTAATTAATTTTGAACATGTTCATCACAAAAAGAAAAAATATCACAAGAATCATGTAAAATAAAGTGTTCGAAAAGGAAGTAGGTTGAAGCAAAAGCTTCTATGATCCTACTCCGTTTTGCCCAATTCAGCATAAATCCACATACCCCGTGTCCCTGCACTGAAACAAGCTACAAAAGGCCTTCAAACAACTCAAAATTACAAATAAATTACAGTAGTTTATTCAAATGTTATTTAATAACCTTCATGTTGTCAGAAATTCCATTCAGAAGTGCTACAGTAGCAAGCTTCTGCAGCAAATACTCACTGAACTGCATGTAAAATACCATGCAATGTGAGGTTAAGATAAAGTTTGTACAAACTGGTATCTAATATGTTAGGTTAGAGATGTTTCAAAACAACAGAAACACAAAGTAACTGGTCCCACTCTGGCCATTAGCCAATCTCTGCTTCTCCAAAATGAGGTTGTTCAAAACAGGTACATATTAATTGTTTTTTTTTTTAGTAACTTTATTTTTTTTTATCTTAATGTTTTTTGGGTGTTTTAAACTGTATTTATTAATTGTTTTTATTTGGTTTTCATGTGGTCTCTGTATGAATTTTATGTGTGCAGCACTTTGGTCAGCTCACGCGCTGTGTTTAAATGCTTTTATAAATACATTTTGTACGGTATGGTATAACCTTTCCACAGAACCTCATTTCAAAAAGAGCTTTTCATTGAAGGCCAGACTGAACATGGCAGCCCCATTAATCCTGTTGGGAGCCACAGGGGGCTGAGCCCCCCTAAGGTCTCATCCTAGAATCGCCTCTGTGACCAACGAGTCTGTTTTGATTATTTTTACACATTTTCTCACCATGAAGGAACAGATAGCGTGTGTTAACTGTCTGTAATAAATGGGCCTACTTTTTCGTGGCGCAGGAAAGTTGATTTAACTGTAAAACTTTGTTTGGAGACTATTTCTAATTATTTCCTCCAACTTTATTTTAGCAGAACGCGCGACCCTCAATTTGGCGTCTTTTCATTAAAAAAATCTCCTCAATAAAACCTCTAAATTCCCAGAGAAGTATTAATTTCTTACCTGGTTGTCCGGAGACCAGCGTGAGTCTCGAGTACCGGCGGAGGGTTCGTTTCGCCGTGATGACGTCACTCTGGGAGCTGCTCCATTCCGCGCGTGCAGCTCCTCCTGTGTGTCCGGTGCTCCGGTTTAGCTCAGGAGTTTGATTTGGGGACTTGATAAGTGGCGCTGTGAGGCTCCGCCCTCCTCTTCCTCCTCCTCCTCCTCCTCAGGGTCAATTTCAATGTGAAGTGCTAACAAAAGCTAACGTGTCGGTAGCATCCCATTCCCTCCCGCTGGCTCGACTGGTTTGGGTCCGTTTTCATCAACACGTCCTCCGCTCCTTTGTTTCATTTCGACTTTTCTTTATTTCAAAGCAGCTCCAGGTGTCGACGGGTCACTTTCAAGTTTATTTGCCAAGTTCTCGTGAATTCTAGGTGCAAATGAGTGCAAATGTCTGCAGGGTTTTTTTTTTTTCAAGTGTTAAAAACACTTTTAACCCAGAGTGTCATTAAAGTTTGCTGTAAATAAAACAAGCAGATTCATCCTAAAATAACTAATAATTGCGCAACTTTTATTTTTGTTTGCATTCAGCCGACATTATAAAACCCAAACAAAAGAAAACAATTAATAAACATAAAATGTTAATAACACTGAAGATAGACTGAAACAAACGTCTTAAATATAAAGGTTTTAGTTTTTTATTTGGTCCCAACAAAGATTTTAGCTTCAAAATACTTGAAAGAATATGTGCAAATTCTGATTTTAGGTTAGCAAAAAGAAGTTTCCTTGACATGACATCAATTCACAATTTAATGTATCATTAATTTTAGGGAAAAAGTATAAAATTGACCAGAAAGCACAAACTTACACTAAACCAAAAGCACACAAGGGCAAAATGTGGCTCTATATTTCCAGAAATAACCCCAATGTGACTCTAGAATTTAATATTAAAAGTTAAACTATAAACTATGGAAGAGGATTAGGGCCACCTAAAAGAAAAAAATTAGAATGAGCAGAATTCTGACTTTATTCTCAGAATTCTGACTTCAATTCTAACTTTATTCTCAGAATTCTGACTTTAATCTCAGAATTCTGAATTTAATCTCAGAATTCTGACTTATTCTCAGAATTCTGACTTCAATTCTAAGAATTCTGACGTATTCTCAGAATTCTGACTTCAATTCTGACTTTAATCTCAGAATTCTGACTTCAATTCTGACTTTATTCTCAGAATTCTGACTTTAATCTCAGAATTCTGAATTTAATCTCAGAATTCTGACTTATTCTCAGAATTCTGACTTCAATTCGAAATTTAATCTCAGAATTCTGACTTATTCTCAGAATTCTGACTTCAATTCTGACTTTAATCTCAGAATTCTGACTTATTCTCAGAATTCTGACTTCAATTCTAAATTTAATCTCAGAATTCTGACTTATTCTCAGAATTCTGACTTCAATTCTGACTTTAATCTCAGAATTCTGAATTTATTCTCAGAATTCTGACTTATTCTCAGAATTCTGACTTCAATTCTGAATTTATTCTCAGAATTCTGACTTATTCTCAGAATTCTGACTTCAATTCTGAATTTATTCTCAGAATTCTGACTTATTCTCAGAATTCTGACTTCAATTCTGACTTTAATCTCAGAATTCTGACTTATTCTCAGAATTCTGACTTCAATTCTGACTTTAATCTCAGAATTCTGACTTCAATTCTGACTTTAATCTCAGAATTCTGACTTATTCTCAGAATTCTGACTTCCATTCTGACTTTATTCTCAGAATTCTGAATTTATTCTCAGAATTCTGACTTCAATTCTGAAATTATTCTCAGAATTCTGACTTATTCTCAGAATTCTGACTTCAATTCTGAAATTATTCTCAGAATTCTGACTTCAATTCTGACTTTAATCTCAGAATTCTGACTTATTCTCAGAATTCTTACTTCAATTCTGAAATTATTCTCAGAATTCTGACTTATTCTCAGAATTCTAACTTCAATTCTGAAATTAATCTCAGAATTCTGACTTATTCTCAGAATTCTGACTTCAATTCTGACTTTATTCTCAGAATTCTGAGAATAAAGTCAGAATTCTGCTCATTCTAATTTTTTTCTTTTAGGTGGCCCTAATCCTCTTTCGTAATTAAAAGCATGGACTATACTTGGGTGTCTAAAATTTATGTAAAGATTTTACACTAAAAAAGGCTCCATATTAGAACCACATTAAAGAATTTAGCTTTAAAACCCTAAAAACAGATAGGATATTCTCTGAGCTTGGAATGTTATTACATTTGCAGGGAAAAATCGCATTTTCTTTGACTAAATTCCTCAATTTACAGGAATAAAACTGATGTAAATTCTTTAAAATGTGAGAAAACATCAAACCTGTCAGGAATAAAGTTTGGATTTACCAGATATTTTATTTGCGCTCAGCTGCCAGTTTAAAACACACAGGTCAAATATGGTTTAAGGTCTAGAAACAGATCATATGTAATGTGTATGTATAAAATCAAACTAAACAATGTAAAATAAATCAAAATGTAACTAAAAACATTTAGCTAAAGAGTCTAAACCTATAGATGTTTAAATGTTTTAGGCTAAAAGATGCACCAGTTTTATGTGAACATTAATAAATTCAGTATTTGTCCTGACAGAACCCAAAAAAATATGTTAGTTTCAAAAAGAGAGAAGAAATTAGCATCTTTAATTGATGAGAT
The DNA here is from genome assembly GCA_006937965.1 of Callopanchax toddi. Lineage (NCBI taxonomy): Eukaryota > Metazoa > Chordata > Actinopteri > Cyprinodontiformes > Nothobranchiidae > Callopanchax > Callopanchax toddi. Next base: position 1,184,633 of record SSNR01000147.1, on the reverse strand, counting down.
TTGATATAAAGTTTGTCACAAGTTTCAGATTACAGACCCCTTTTTGTTGTTGTTTACACAGCAGCCTAATAAGAACTTGTATAAAAGTAAGAATGTGTCCTGCTGGTCTGTATAGTATATTGTTTTAAATCAATGTGCTGCCCTTTGATTCCTTTAATGAAGTCATTCTGTGTCTCTGAACAGAAAAGCAGGGTTGTTGATTGGAGTGAGTGTGCAGACAGGGTGTGGGTTTATGAGACCAGATGAGGACACCTGAGCTCCAGCTCAGGAGGTTTCTCCTCTGTATCACTTTTGACACCTCCTCTCCTTTTGCAGGATTCCAGTAACGCCTTTTGTTCCACACACACACACACACACACAACAATCCTGTCCCCCAGCCCCCACATTCTACACCTCAAACACACACATTTACACACGAGGAGGGGGCGTTTGACCATATCTGATTGGTCCGCATTAAAAAGCCTCCACAAACACGTTGGTGTCTGATTATTGAGGTTCAAGGCTCTGGTCCAGATCTCACCAGCTGTCTGCTCCATGTGGGTTTTCATCCGTTTGGTTACAGGAACCACAGCGACTGATGGGTCAAGTTTAAAAAATAAGTTAATTCAGTTTTCTGACTGAGTTTAGGCAGATTTATAATGGCGTGTTAGGGCTTTTAGAGGCATGAATAAACAGATGGAGGGAGAGATACAATTTAGAGAAAAATTCAAGATTATTATCATAAACGTACAAGGAAAATATCCTGATATTTCTGCAATAAAATATAGTTTTACACAATTTAATACATTTACTATAATAAAACAATGGTTTAATTCATGAATTTACAGAATTAAAGTCTCAAACTTTCCCAGAATAAACTCAGATGTTTGATGAAATTGATGAATTGTAAACAAAAAAAAGTAAGAATTTTTAGAATTAAATCCCAAATTTACTAGACAAAACTCCCAGCATGTTCTGGGATTGTTAAATTACAATATTGCAAGAAAAAAATATAAAGTTTTTAGTATCAAAGTCTCTAATTTACCAGAGAAAACTCTTGAATAAATGAAAAAATGATTGTAAACTTGCACAAAAAATTTTTTTTACTATAAAAAAATAAATGTTTACTGACATTATGAAATTTGAAAGTTAAAACTTTAAGGATGAAAGTCTTAAATTTACCCAAAAAACTCAAATATTTACCGAGAATGAAAAATCATAATTTTGCAAGAAAAAAGGTGAAACTTTTGTGAAATAAAGTCTTAAATTTACATTTTAAAATCCCATGTTTAGAGGGATTGTTAAATCATAAATTTGTGGGAGAAATTATCAAAGTTCTATGAGAATAAAGTACATCTGCCCCCCCCCCCCCCCCCCC